>JACCHW010000112.1:366367-778045 GCA_018907185.1 Platyscapa corneri
CTTTTCTTTTCTATATAACTCTCTGGTTGGTATAATTACTACATAAGGTTCTATCATAAGAATATGCCAAAGGAATTTTATTGCATATGGTCAGATATTACAAACACGATAATAGTTAAAATATAAGAATTGTTATTAATTAATATAATAGTCAGAATTATTTAAAGTTTTAACAGAGTTTAACAGAGTGTTAATATAACTATTATTATAAAAATTCAACTAAGTTTATTAAATATTAAAAAATTTTTGATAAAACTACCTGATAAAAATACAACTTTAAGCATAATTATAAATAATTTTTTCCCGTTATTCCAAACAAAAATGTCTAAAGAAAAGAATAGGATAAAATAATAATAAAAAAATATCCTTTGTAGAATCAGTATATTTTTAAATTGTTACAGTGTTAATTGACAATGCAGTTATTTATAATTTACAAAGTTGTCAATAAATTAAACAAATCTACGTCGTGTTTTACATAATTATATTTCAAAAATTTCATATAAATTTTATTATAATACAATAAAAAGTTTCTCTATTGTTGATGTACCCATTTGCATGTAGACAATTTTAAGAAAAATATATGTAAATTTTTAAAACTAATTTTTAATTTAAAAAAAAATACAAATTTTACGGTTTCTATTTTTTACGATTATTTTGTGCTAACAATTTAAAAAATATATCCTTCACTGGAAGTACCTGTTTTTAATTCATAGAACGAGGGTGATTCTTCCGCACATAATTTTAGTTACAATTGATGAAAATAATTATAAAATCATTATCCAAAATTAATACTCAAAAGTTTAAATTATCGTAATTTAAGATTCCGCAATGAAAATTCAAACGATATATATTAATCACTATTGAATCTATCTCATCTATCTAACTACCGAATATTTTTTCCTCGCATAGAACTAGCGAACCTTTCTTTACTATATAGTGTTGAATCTTAGTATTTCTTAAGAAATTATGATATATTATAATTTATACATCTTAATAAATAATTCATTCACCAATAAGTTTTTTAAATTCTCGTTAATCTTATCTCTTATAAAAACGTCGATTCGTGATTGTATTTAGTTTAAATACTGTTTTTGATCGTACCAAATTCTATCTATATTTGATTTAAAAAGTTTATTATACAATATTAAATTCTGTTTGTCTATTTTACTAAAATTACTTAAAAATACATTTAAACGTATTTCTAACATTACCAAAAAATTTTCTGTTATACTTACTTTTAAGATGTTAAATCATTGTTAACTAGAAAAACAACAAATTATTCGAAATTTTACAATAATCGAACCATTTAATTAAGATGAGAATTAATTTCACGAATAATCACAAAAGCATTGAATATTTTATTTCAACATTTATTTATAAAAAGATGTTACGTTTATTTTTTTTTATTTCATACTATATATAACAAATGCAAAATTTATAAAACTGCTATTAGTAGTTTATTTATTATCTTTTATATAATTATTTCTAAAATAGCGTTTCGAGATAATGCAATATTTTCTAAAATGTAAAATTTTTCCCAATAGTAACAGTTATTTATTATAAATCATAATTTAAAAAGCAATTTTTATTCTGACGTTGAAAATTTCAAACCAATAACCTGTATATTATGTTACGAAAGTTTAGTTTTTGTATCCAATGAATATATTGTTTACTATATAAATCTCAATTTAAATTTTTCCTTTTATTATACTTATTTTATAATGCATAAATATAGAGAATATTTATAAAAAACAATAGTATACTTTTTAAAGGGCTGAAATTTGAGCTAAAATTCATTGGTATGATATTCATTCCTTAGGCAAGTTGAACGGACCACTTTGGAAGAAGCCCATTGATAATTGTCACAGTAAGTGGAGCAAATATCTTTGCGGTGAAAGTTTTACGTCGTAGGGAAGTCAGAGTATATTATCAATGATTGTGATTGACACATGCACCTTATAGGTAGTACTTCAGAATCAGCTAAAAGCGTTACACATGGTTTCACATTATACCTATAGAAAGAGCGAAATAAAAAAGAAAGAATAGAAAGAAACATTTTTTTAAAAATATCATTTTCAAGATTACCATTTTTTTAGAATTGTTTTTTTCGTTGCAATTCTTAGCGATTTGTTGTTATCGTTTTTAAAATAAAATATACTTTTATTTTTTTTTATTTTTCTTTGGACATTTATTTATGAAACTAATGTAAAATAATAATTATTTATTTTTTGATAAATTAAATAAATAATTTCATATAAAAAATATTTTTATCCATGTATTAATTTGATCAAACTTTAGATGTTTTCTTATGGCTTATTCTTAACTTTTTCTCTGTTTCTATCATTAACTTTTCTAGAATTTTTACCTATAAATATAATTTCATTAATAATTAATAAATTAATATATTAATTTCTAAAACAAACTTATCGTTTCAAAATGAAATCTTTTATAAGGTTATCAATATTAATGTTTTAATAATTTTTAATTAATAATGTGTTTTAAGAGTTGCTTTCCGTTATCAAAATTTTTTAATGTGTTAAAGAAAAAATCCTAAAAAATTGTTTTTAAATGTTAAGCATGAAGCTTTATACAAAATTTTTAACAAAAATATAAAAAAATAATAAAAATACAAGTATTTACGAACGAAAAATTAGTGTATGACGAACAGAATGGCGATGGTATGCGGAAAATGGTGTTTAAAGGATAGGATGTGGGAAAAAGTTTACTTTTGAGTTATTAAAAAATTTTTTTCTTGTGATTATTGAGAATTTTTAATTTTTTTATTTTTATTATTGAAATTATTTATTCTGCTCATTAGTTGTAATAAATATAATTATCAATATTTTGAAAATTTTATTTTTGTTACCTATTAGATAAAAATTCATACAATTAATACAATTAATTAACAAAATTTGTATTCCATTTAAAAAATTTAATCTGTATTTATGAATATAAGATATTAATTCATAAAAATCATTATAATATTTTAAAACTACATTAAAAGGAAATTTATATAAAAGAAAATAAATCAATTATTCATAGCATTTTTGTAAGTTTCTATTTTATTAAATGTAGTATGAAATAAAAAATAAATAATGTCGTATATTATGATAAATAAATATTGATTAAAAATGATTTAATACTTTTATTATTAATCATGAAATTTATTTCCATCTAAATTAAATGATGAGACTACATAGAATTTTCAAAAATTCATTCTTTTCTACTATTATAATGATGCTTTAGCATGTTTATATCAATATTAAATGCCATTTTAAATAATTTTAGTGTGATACATAGAATTTTCAAAAATTCATTCTTTTCTACTATTATAATGATGCTTTAGCATGTTTATATCAATATTAAATGCCATTTTAAATAATTTTAGTGTGATAGGTAAACAAAATTTATTATTGAATAATAAACTTTTGAAATAAAATATAAATAGAATTAGGCGAAATTAAATATATTCGATACGATAAATCGTATAATTATGAATTATGAAATTTAAATAATTTATGAATAAATTAATAATTTTTTTTATGGTTTATCACTCACGATTTGATAAGAATTATGAAAAGAAATTGATTTGGAAAAACTCTATCTGCATTTGTTTATAAAAAATGTATCTATTTTAATTAATATTTTCAAAAGAGAACTGTTGATCCAAATAAAAAAATTTTATTATCAGTGTATACTGCTATTTAAAAAATTTATCAATGTAATATTTTCCAGTTGTTACATTAAGCGTCAAATTATTTTATCCTCCAATCCAAATGTAAAGTAATGGGTTAAAAACATTTTATTATCCTGTAAAAAATTGATATATAAAATATAGTTTATATAATCAATTTACCTCTATGTATTAATAATTAAATTCAAACAACTGTAAATATAATTTAAAATATAATATTTTAAAACTATATTACACAAGATACTTCAAATTTCTATGTATTAGAAACATTCCAAGATATTATATAAAAATATATTATTCAATGATTTAATTATATCACAATAAAATATATTGCATTTTGCATTTAAGCTTACAGAAATTATGAAAATTGAAGAAAATTTTTTATTAAAAATTAAAATTGAATAATATTATTTATAAAATATATATTATTAATAGTATAAATACAAAAAGTTAATTAGAAAAAAAATTAAACCCTCATTAAGAATAAATTAATATGCTAAATATATATTAACTTCTTTCAACCAATTTTATATTTTTTAATAAAATTAAACTTTTAATAAAATATTTTTCGAATCGTATTTTTTGAAGGATATGAATTTTTTCAATTTGCTTCAAACATGCTTTTTAATTGTTTTTTAAAAGAAATAAATTAGAAGATTGAGGTTGAATATTTAATTTGCTATAGTAATTTTAATTAATATTTATTTTTAGAAAATTATCTCATATATTTTTACATTTATTATTACCGAATGTTAAAAAATTGATACTATTATAAACTTAAATATATAAAATACAATTGAAATATTTTTTTTTTTGGTTTATTTTTAATAAAAATGTTGGAATACACATTGGTCGAACCTGTATAAAGATATTAAAAAAATTTATATTACTAATAAACATGAAACAAAACTTTTTTTTATCTAATATTTTTATCTTTTTCTATTTTAAATAATTTATTTTAAATTGCAGATCAAAGTTTTATAAAGATCGAATTTATATTTTCATAAATATTCATTCATACTTCACACTTATCTTTATCATCGTTCGGAAATATATATGACAGGGTAAAAAATTAACGCATTTCATGATAAATCATAGATTAGAAAGAGAGAGAGAGAGAAAGAGAGAGAGAGAAACATACTGACAGAAGTAAAAAAGAAAACAGATGAGAGAAAAGGAAATTAAATTGGATAAAAGGTTACGGGTTATGCCTAACTTTCACGAACCTACGTTCACTCTGAATGTGCGCGCGAATTCAACTAAATTCTGATTTATTGAATTTTATAAGAATTTTAGGTAAATAAATGTTATATATTTTTTCTGATATCTTTTTTCTTCAGAAATACGTACATAAACACATTAGTATTCGTAAATATTAATATTTTTAAACGCGTTTATTTATCAAGGAAATTAAGATTAAAATGAAATTTATTGTAAAATGCATGCACCTGTTAGTAAAAGAGAAAAATTTCTACATTTTTTTAATTGACTTATATAAAATTGGAAAGATTAAAAAATTTAAAGCAATTCTTTTTAAAATTGTTATTATAATTTTATATTGAATTAATAGAAGAACTTAAATATTAACTAGAATATGATTTCATTCTTTAATTAACAAAGATATTTTATTATAAAAAACTTAATTAAAATTATTTTCGTTAGCAGTAAATATTCAACAGATTTAGCTGAAATATATTAATTACAATAATATTATTTAAAACTTTAACAATAGTATTAGAAATATAATATTTTACCTAATAATGTTAATATAACTTTTTTACACTGTTCTTTTTTGGAAATCGGTGTAAAATCATATAGGTATAATGCAAATACATATTTGAAAAAATGTTTTAAAAGTTAATATTTAATATAAAAAATAATTATTCCTAAGGTGTATATAATACAAATGCTATATATATATATATATTTCTAAATATCTAAATACTATAAATTCGTTAGTAATTGAAAAGAAAAGAAAGTGGAAACTAGATATATTCCCTTTTATAAATTACTGGAAAATTCATTAAATTATTTTTCCAAATTTTTCAAATAATATTTACAACAAAGGCTAAATTTTCATTTCACAATACTTGCGTATTGAATTTTTGTTTTTTTATTATTTATTTAAACGATAAAATACAAAAAATAAAAAATATTTAATTTGTTGGTAGTAGTAGTAGTTAGAATAATTAGTTAGTTTTTTACGATGTACCTTCATGGCAGATTGTCGCGATAAGTCGAAATTCACTACACTCTCACTAAACTCACTAACTAGAATCTTGGCTTATTTTCTACTTTTATATCTACTCCCACCTCTACTTAGTTGTGTGCACCATCCGTATTTGCAATCCAATTGGCGCCCTTCTAATATTCATCTCTAACATTGGTTTGAAAGTATGCGACAACGGAAGTAAAAACATAGTTGGAGTTATGTCAGTGGTTCAAGAGAGTCATCTATGATTTTGGCAATCATCTATAAATATTTACAAATAGATGGTGCGTAATATAGTTTTAATATTACATTAATCTGAGTTGAATCTATTCAATAAATTTAGTCATGTTGGAATGGTTATTACCTCTACTGTACAGAATACTTTTCATATAATTATTTATATGTTTAAATTATTATATATTTGTGAATTAGTATAAGAGTGACTTTTAAAAATTAAACGACATAAAAAAAATTTTAATGTCAGAGTTAATTTAACTTATTTTAAAGTTATTGTATAAGAAAATATTGAATATACTTAGATATTTTTCATAATAAGGTTTAAATTAATTTTTTAATATATGATTTCAAAATATATTTAAAGATATTAACATGAATTGTACTTAAATTTTAGTTTTATAAATAAAAAAAATTAATAAAATATTATTTCGATGTATTATTATTCATAGAAGCTGTTTTTAAATCCAAATTTTCTGAATAGTTTTAAATTTTAAATATGTGATAATGTATTGTTTGAAATACTTATAATATTTTAAATGGTACTGATAATAAATAAGAAATAATAACAAAGATCTTCTGCACATAAATGTAACATGATATAAAATGTCTTGGCTTGGAAATTTATATTTTATTATTTTTTTATATTTTTTATAAATTACGTAGATGAAAAAAAAATATTGTAAAAAAGTATTAAAATTCTTTTTTATTATCAAAAAATTCTTATTTATCATTTTAATAAAAAAATATATTTTACTGTATTTAAAACAAAACTATTAAAAAATTATATTTAAGGTTCAGATTATCTTAATAAAATCTATATAATTATTCTTATAATTTATATTTCTGCATTACATGTTTCATTTAACAAATGCTTGATAGGTTTTTAATCATAAGACTTTTATATTATATATAAATGAGTATAATGAAGAAATATATATATATATAAATTCTTTATATTTTAGAATATAGAATAATTGTTAATAATGTAAATATAGTTTTATCTTTTTAACACTTTATAAACAAATGTATATTTTTATGAATACATTGATTACATATTTAATGCTTGCAAATTTTATATAACATTTAAAATTTTAATGTTTAAAGAATTAGTCTTAAAGATTGACAAAATGTTGAATTAAAATATAAAAATTAAATTCGGTTTTAGTTTTTTTGATTTTTTAAAATTTTGCTTTATTTAAAAAAAAATTAAATTAATGGTGTATTTAATTGATATACTGATCTTTTTAATTACGATATTGTATTTTCATTTTATAAAAGTGCATTCTTTTTTAATAATTTCATGTATAGAACTACTTAAATCTGTTATTTAGTCTGAATGTTTTCAAGTATACTATTGTTTAATATATTTTCTTTATTTGGTTCTCAAGAAAATATTAAGTTCTTTTACACAATTTAATATCAAATATAGTTAAAATTTATATAGTTACTTAGTTTTCATAAAGGGAAGAAACATAATTTTTTAAAGATAGTTATTATCTTTGTATAGAAAGTCATGATATGAGAAAGCATATAATTTCTTTATATATTTAAAATTCTTCAGACTTTTCCGCTTTACTTAATTAGGTGCTTTAGACGTAATTTGAAGGAAGACGTAGTTTTGTTTCATATCAATTTAGGTTGATCGTGAAACGATATAATTACTTACATTGTTAGATCTTTATTATTGTTATTAATAATTGAAATATCTTTTCATTTTTTTTTTTTATATTTTCTTATAGAACTATTTTTAGATAAAATAGATTTATACACAGAAAAATAAATATTCTTATTAGAAATCTTTTATTAATACAATGTTTCAAATTTAATATGAAATTATACATAATACTATACATTATACATATGAACATACTAATTTTTGATATGTATATATTAAAATTTTATAGAAATATAGATTGTAATATATTTAATATATAAAGTGTAAAATGTTTCTTTCTAAAATAATTGTTAATTCCAGAATAATTTGTTACAATAATTATATTCGACATTTTTTAGCTTTTAAAAAATTAAAAGACGGTTAAAGATTAACATTAATTAAATAAAGTAAAACAATATAGAATTGTATACATGTGGTAAATCTTTTTATAAGCTTTTTAAAGAAAATAAATGGGGCAAAAACGCATACATAAATAAAATATATAAAATATGATAAAAAATGTTAAATTTTTTTATAGGAACATCACAATATTTAATGATCTTTATTGTAATTTATATATAGTCTCAGACACCATTTTGAAATATACGGATAGATTAATAGACTGAGATTGCATGAAAAAGTATAGGAGTTACAATTAAATAGAGGTACAATACTCTTTATCAAAAGTTTCGAGATACCTGGGATAATACGTAAAATAAAATATAAATAAATAGGATGGATACTGTATGAATTAAACCTAGAAATGATATTTGGTTTTTTCATTGTGACTAATAAAAACGATTGAAAACCAATAATAATTGTGTAAAGAAATTTTAAATTGAAGAAAAGAGAAATACGAAATGACGAATAAAATGATGAAATTCTGAAAGTATTTGGTTACTAAACTATATGCTCAAAAATGATAACATCACAATAAAACATATTATGAAAACAACGAGTATTATTTAGTTAAAAGTAATGAAGATGAAAAAATTTTTATCTTGGAAATAATAAAATACATCATAAATCTCGTTTTATAACAAACAATAAATATTTAAATAAACATTTTCATTTTATTGTCTTTCACAAGCGACATTTAGAAAAATTATATCCACTAATGTTTCAACAAAAATCTTCAGAAGTCAGATAAAATACATAATAATAAGTAGAAAGAAGTAAGCAAAATAATAAAATACGGTTTTGTAACAATAAATATAACAAAATATTACATGCAGCAATAGACGAATAAAGAA
This sequence comes from Platyscapa corneri, assembly GCA_018907185.1. Lineage (NCBI taxonomy): Eukaryota > Metazoa > Arthropoda > Insecta > Hymenoptera > Agaonidae > Platyscapa > Platyscapa corneri. The sequence continues at coordinate 375,418 of JACCHW010000112.1, forward strand.
AAAACATAGCTCTAACGAGGCTATACTTGAAGTTAGAAATAAAACTACTTGAAATATTCTGGAAAAAAGTTGTGACATTTAAACCTCTAAACCTTTGCAAAATAAGTAAAAAAACTAAATGATAAATAAAGGTTTTCAAAATGCTGTATAAATTGTGTATACTATACTAGAATAAACTATAATAGATAATAGTCAAACATACAACTGAGTCAATAAAAGAAATATTAGTAACTCAGACTTTACTAAAAATAGGAATATAAATAAAATACAAATATAAAATATAAAATAAAAGAAATGTAATTAAAAGAAAACTTTTTATATAATTTGTAATATAAAGGGAAAATTATTTTTAAACATTTAAGAAGATAAAAAGAGGAAAACACACTAAATTAACGTACATGAAAAAAAGAAATTCTAAGAAGAAGTTAATTAAACACGAGAAGAAGGCTATTTTAATAAGTTTTCACGTGCAACTTCTAGCGATGATAGCTAAAATAAAAACCACATGAGACAATTGATTAAGAAAAAATATATTATCACGTTAGCACACGAATTTCTGGCAACTCCAAGAAATGATAAAAATGATCCACACGATATGGAAATTTTAGAAAATTCCAAACATAATTTCCTGATTAATTTGAATGCTAATTGCCGCTCCAATTAAACAACAATTAGCATTTTTGGAAAATCTTTGACATAATCGAGCTAGTGCAGCTCGACCTTTGCCGCCCGGCCAATAGGTAAAACTGAAATGGAAATAAAAGCGAAAAATAGCAAGAGGAGGGCAGTATATTGCCAGCTACAAAACGAAAAGTCGCAAGTGTAAACGAGAGAAAAAGAAAAGTTTTACATTAGTGAGAAATAAATATTGTGTTCCTAATATTATATAAAGAGTGTACTTGATGTATCTCTTTTACGTGATCTCCCTTTTTCTGATTCTGTTATAAACACCAAAGATACATTATACACATTCGTTATCGTAATTACGCGACCAGCATACCTAAAACAAAAATAATATTTTTCTTAAACACTGCTTTTTTAAGGTTGCAAGACCGTCTTGCTTCGAAAAGTACTCTTAAAAATACAAATTTGTTAACCAGAATTAAAATTTCGATTTAAAACAATTACCGTTTCAAATATAATAAAAATTTCTTCAAACAGAAATATTTAATTCACTAATAGAAATGCAATATATTGATAAGAATGAACTGGGAACTAAGTTATAATGATCATCAAAATACACCTTTTTGATTGTGATGATATAATAATGCCAGGTATAAAAATTAAAAAATGTATTGTCAATAGATGTATAGGAATGGGCATTAAAAAAAATCAAGAAATTTTGGAAATATGTTTATGTAAAAAAACTTAAACCGTAACAACCATAAAACACCTCACAATGTTCTTCTTGGATTAATACATATTTTTTATAAAAATACATAAATAGTAGCAATACGTTTGCAAAATATAACATTCATGTATCCAATAGAGAAAAATTAAAACAAATTAAATAATATCACGAAGCCGCAATAGAAGGTTATAAATACATTATTAAAATGTATACAAAAATAGTAAAAGACTACTATTGGATAAATGTGTTCGAGTGTTCAGCAATATGAATCAGAATGTAGTAATTCTCGAATAAATAATTAATACTAGTTAAAACGTCATTAAAGTTAGTAATACACAATGCAAATAAAAATATCTGTGACACATTTTCATGAATTTTTACAGATTGTCACTAAAGCCATGCAACGCATTCTCATATATACTAATGATATAAGATTACCTAATAAACTATTGTATACTAATATTGGTCAAATGAACTAGTTTAAAAAAGGTTGCAAGAGCTCTTGCTGAAAAAATTATTTTTGTTATTTTGAACTTTTTACTGAGTTATTAGCTTTCGAGGAAACATATTGTTAAAATTAGCTACTGGGTACTTACGAAAAAAACTTTTATAAAAGTTTTGTGCTCTAGAATACCATCTGCAGTTGAAGAGAAGCATTATATTTAGACAAAAAGCTGTATAAAGAATAAGAAATTAATATATGTGTATTTACATACTAATATAGACATAACTATACTGACCATGAAGCCTTAGGTTATTCGCAGAATGTACTTGCACTAAAAAAAAATCTCATAAACCGTCAAAACTTTCAGAAATTCATAATATTTTTAAGCATAACATTCATATAATAATTTAATAATAAATGTTAATATAATACAGTATTTTAAAGCATAAATTGGTATAGATTTTCTGGACGCCGTTAATAAGAGAAGGCAAAGCAAAAAGGGGACAGACGACAGAATAGAGAAGGAAGTATTGAGAAAGCATTTTTCAGCAATATACATATGAAAAAAGAGAATAAGATAGACGAAGGATAAAAAGAGGACGATTCAAGATCAATAGATGAAGTGAGAGAAAAGAAGATATAAGAAATTCTATCTAAAATGAAAAGCCCAGAAGAGGCCGAAATGGTAAAAACAGAGATGGAAACAGAGATGGTAAAAATAATAAATTAAATTATATGACATAAGGAAATGCCAGATGAATGAAGAAGCGAGATATTGGTCCGTCTTCAAAAAGAGAGGAAACGTAACGCAAAAATTATAAAGAAATTATGCTTTTAGATACATATATAAATTTACATTTATGTTAAAATTTTGAAAACAAAATCAATAATTACACACAAGAAAACAAAATATTATACGAGACCAAGTTTTGCTTCAGAAGAATAAAAGAATACGTTGACGCGATTTCTGTTCTCAGAACTACAATAGACATTTAGTTGAAATAAGAGAAAGAAGAAATATTTTATTTCTTTGCAGATATAAAAGAAGCTTGTAATAGAATAGATAGAGAGGAATTATAAACAATATTTAGGATATAGAAATATATAAATATTTGAATGCACTAAAAGAAAACTAAAAAAGTTCCAAGACAAAAATTAATATAGAAGATGAAATAATTACCGAAATAAAAACCAAAAAATAAGTGGGATAAGGATGTTCAATGAGCCCTATTATCATTAATATTGCAATAGATAAGTTAAAAAAAAAATTTTGAAAAAGCTAGAAGCTGAGGTATAAAAGTTAGGATGAAGAAGATCAGATCAGTATCATACGCGAACAAATAGTGGTCTTAACAAAAAGCAAGAGAAAATTAAATAAGATGTTATAAATATTCAAAAACTTGATTGACAAGAAAGGCCTAGCACTTAAAACAGAGAAACTAAATTAATGAAATTCATGGTTAGGGGGGGGGGGAAGGAAAAAATTTGAATTCCAATGAAAAGATAACCGATTAAATTAAGTAGAAAAGTTTATATGTTTAGGATAAAGATTAAGTGAAGATAAAAAGAACAAAAAATTTACCAAGTTCGTGGTTAAAACAGCGAGTACGTTTGTAAGAAAAATATAGAGTATACGTACATAAGTCAAGAGTAATTCAAAGAAGATTTTAGAATAAATATCACATTATTTGATACACTGGTAGAAAATATGCTATTATATGGAGCAAAGATAGTGATATGAAAAAGCTGCGAAAAGACAGAAAGAATAAAAAAAATATTTAGAATGAATTTTGAATTTAGATAAAAATCCGAAAACAAAATAAACAGGATAGAAATGAAACTAGCTAAGAGATCAATCAATTATAGAATAAAGTAATAAATAATAAAATCAAAGAAATTCAAAAGAGTACAAAAATATAACGATAGAAAAAATGATAGTCTTAAAACGAAATAGAAACAAAGAAAAAAGGAAAAAGAAAACTGCAGCGTAAATAGAATGAAGTTTTTAAATAATATTAGGTGGTTTAATCAGTTTTAAAAACAAAATTGAGAGAGTGTATTAAAAAGTGAAGAAATAGAAGAAACAATTAAACGGGAAAACATAAAAAATTTTTATTAATAAACTAAAAGCTTCTGAATATTCAGACGTTAATATCGTAATAATAAAAATATACACGAAATTGAATGTGTATAAAAAGAACGAAAGAGAAAAAGAGAACAAGGAATTAAATAATAAGCAGATATTTTAAATTAAAAATGAAACAAAAACAAAAAACTTTAGTTAATAGAAGAGAAAAGAATATGCAGACTGCACAATAAATAAGGGAAATTAAAAAAACATTTTTTTTAAGAAGTACAGTGTAACGGGATCCAAAAAAATAATGTGGGAGAACATTATGAAAAATATTATGAAAGATATAAGCATATGTACAAGATACATTTGAACATAACGTGAAAGAAGCAATAGAGTGAAAGAGAGGCAATGAAGCAAGGCAGTGAAACAAGAAAACAAGATTGAAGAAGTACGAAAATAAATAAATAATGTATAAATATGGGAGTGAGAGAGACAGCGGGATTGTACGAGTATGCGTGCGCAGTGAGTGAAGCGACGGGCGGGTGCGAGACACGATACGCCCCTCTGCAAACTGATCCCTAGCGGATCCAATCAGTCTAGAGAAGGGCACCCTGACTCTCGTATATCGGAGTGAGGATATATACCGTGTATTCAAGAAAAAGTGATTAGATTATATACCTATTTTGAAACAAGTGTCTAACTGTCCTTCCCTATCTCTCATATGATCCCGCATAAACATGAATATAAAAGTAATTAATTATAATAAATAGGTATATATGTAAAAATAAATACAGATTCGAGAGGTACATAAAACTGTAAATATAACGTACGAATTTTTCTTAAATAAATAAGAAATACAGCATCTAAATGAACTACAAACGGTAGCTTCTATGAATGTAGTACAAGCAAAATACATAAAAAATATATTATTATTATTACTATTATTATTATTATTATTATTATTATTATTACTACTATCATTTTTGTTCTAAAACGCCATTAAAGATTTTAAAATTATCTACTTTTTAAAAGAATCATTAAAAGTTAAATTTTACGTGATAAATAGTTCTATATACAAATATTGAAACCAATTATAATTGAAATAAAAGAAATGGTAAAGTATAAACATCATTAAGTTGGAAAGAAATAACAAAGTTAAAATTATTTATCAAGATAAAATCATAGCGAGAAATATATAAATGTATTAATAATTAATAAATAAATAATATTAATTATTTTGCCACGATCTTTATATCTAATGAAATAATATAAATACACAAAAATAGAAAAAATAAGTTGAAAAATAAACTGAAAAACAAAATATTTTATTTATAAATAGCAAAAATTACCATAGTATTATTAAAAAAGCATTAATAATTAATATTAACAACCATTACAAATAATATTATTATTTATTTTTCAACCTGTAGAAGTGGTATAATAAACAAATATATAAAAGTCAAGAAACAAAAAAAGAAAGCATTAAGAAATAATATAAGTGATAAATAATAATAAATAAAAATAAACCAATAATAGATACGTTAATAATTTAACAAAATGGACATTAAAACACGCATAGGGGGTTAAGTAATATTATTAAATAGAAACTATTCAGTAGAAAAAACATCAATATAGAAACAATTTTTGTTATTAATAAAAAGTAATAAGTAATTATAATAAAAGAAAAAAGAATTCATTAATTTAGTATATTGTCGATTATATATGCATAAATATAATCCAGTATTGACATAAGGTCGTACACGATTTTCCACTAAATGGTTATATGTGAAACATTAATATCGAAGAAAAATATAATACAGAAACAAAATTTTAAATTCATGATTTTTTTAAAAACTAAGTTCCTTATTATTTTAGCATAATCGAAACTAAAATAATATTGGATAATATAAGAAATTATAAATTATACAACAAAAAAGAGATAGAATAATTTTAATTAATGTAAATAACATTAATATAAAATATGAAAGCTGAATAAAAGATTGATAGACCCGTCAATACTTCAAACATCTTCTCAGACTATAAATGTACTACTTATAAACAAAAAATCTACTCAAAAATATATATATCTTAAATATGTCTACTTATTTTCAACTTCGTGGCTTTATTTTCGAATTTCCACATATAACGAATCAATTTGAAGAAAACGCGTTTAAAATTTTTCAAAACGAAAAAATTTTTCAATTACATATATAAGATTTTTTTTGTTTTTAACAAGTTAAAAGTTTTAAATTTCTCTATCAATGCGTTCATAAGATTCGTATTAAAGATAAATTAAGGTTATTTAATCTGTTTATTTTAACTCACTAGCCATGAATATAAATGATATTCATAATTTCTGTATAAATTACTATCAAAAGAATTAATATTACACAAAGTATACCACAGTTATATATAATCAAATAACCATAAATACAAATCCTTCAATACTCAATACGCCAATTCCACGCTGTACATTGATAAACATTGGTAAAGCAATACTAATCCTTCAGTGGTTCTGATTACACATGTCATTTTCCCGAGTTCCCTAGCCTATTCTTGCCATAAACCCATCTTTCAATGTATATAATTACAATGTTATTCAGTATAATTTACGCCCAAAAGCTATTTTTTTCTATTAACAGGTGTTTCTTATCTTTTCATCAGTTCTTAAAGTAGATTTTCCTATTAAATAATTCTTAGAAATTAAGTTACAAATATTTCAGATCTCCATCTGTAGATACACAATTTCTTCTGTGCAAAGAAGAATAATAAGATATCTAATCTTTTTCTTCTTTAATATTCTAATACTTTTAGTAAGTTATTTTAATAATAAGCTCACTTCTTATGAATATTTATCGAATACCATCGAAGATAGATTATTCTCAAAATCTGCTTCCCATTTAATGTTTATCTTAATGCTCACTTTTTACAACTTCGTATTAAAATTATATTAATATTGGCTGCGAGAATTTGAATATTTTCTTGAACAACAGTGTAAGAGTTTAGGAAGACCCACGAATTATCAATGTTATCATATCTGACCATATTCCTGTAAAATTCAAAATTTTCTACAGACAGTTCAAAATTCTTTATACAGAGAAATCTTTGTTAAAATAACAAAAATCCTTTCAGAAATCGCTAGCAAAAAATATCACCAAACCCTTTTCAAAGTGGATTTTAATCACTTTGAAAATAACACATAATTTTGTCTTCATCTTCTTCAAATAAAAAAAGTTAACTGTTTTTTATATAATGATAAGAATGGCTTGCTTCAATAGATCGCATTTCATACAAAACTTCAATGACCAAATTACATTTCAGCGCAAAGAAAATCACGATTCTCATGATTACATAACTCTTCCATCTATTTTATTATAACAGAAATTTTAACATTATTATCTATTATGTAGAATTATTTATAATTTAGACTCTTGTGCCTCTTCTGCTTGAGGCAAAAACAATTTTCCTAATGATACGGTAAAGTTAACCTTCATGAAAATATTTCTTTATTCTCTCTCTATTTCTTTATTATTTTCTTTTTTTACATACCACGGTTCATTAGAAACTTTCTGACAGTGGAAAAAACCAACAAATCGATTATTCCCATCCAAAAACTTTATTTCAGCTATATGACATTTTTCGATACAATTTATAAATACTAGCTTTATATAATTATATCCAATATAGGATAACGTTTTGACTAATGTTAAATATTCTTTTCGTCTTCATCTCTCTATTTTCTTCATTATTGAGGCTACCTGCATAAATAACGTCTCGTAGTTCCTCCGAGAAGGTTCCATTACCAATCGTAATTAGGTGAATCTCACATAATCTATCTTTTACATGCTATGGTCCTATTTTAAAAGCCTAGATTTTTAAAGGATGTTTTTAGATTTTTTATAGCACTTCTATATTCAACATAAAAATAATCGGCCATTAAGAAAAGTGACAATAGTTTTTATTAATCGATTCACTCGTCAACTCATTTTCTAGAGATGTCAACTTGCCTTCTTCAGTTAACTGGAGCAAAGGCTGAACAAATATTTTGAGTCATAAATGATGGATTTTTTACAATTTCTTTTAAAAAAAATTCTGAATTTTTATCAAAAAGAAATTAATTATTGGTATAAAGATATTAAAAAAAAATTTATTTCATTCAACTCGTATTGAATTTCTGACTATCAGCAGAAGAACAAGTCTGTAAAGTATGTAAAGAAAAGAAAGATTTATTAAGACACATTGTAAAAGAATATAGAGAAATAGAAATTAAGATGAACAGCTGGACAAACTTCATGAAAGAAAGCAAAAAGGATATTAGTTTATTGTACAAAATGCATTGATAAAGCGAGTCAAGAAAAGGGAACAAGAAAAATAAGAAAGTAAAAAATATGTGCAGCTAAACATGATGTAAAACAACTCTAATGCAAGTTTGAATATAAGTAATGTATGAATAGAAAAAATATATATAAATAGATTTAGTTAAGTAGTAAATAAAAGTTAAAGAAATAAAATTGTAATGTGAAAAGTATAAGAACTTTATATACATAGTACGTAAGATTATATTAATTTAAATATATAAGTGTAAACAACATATTGTTCAATAAATTAACTAAATAACTACAATGATAAAAATTAGTCTTTAAATTTTTTATACTTTTAAGTTTTCTTTGAGAATAGACAAACATTATTTTGGAATTATTTAATTTCAATGTTTTTTTTACTTTTTTAGATACGTTATCCGAAACCACGTATTTCCAAAGTAAACGTTGTAAAGCTATTAATTCCGCACCGTCGGTATGGATATATTTTTCTCATGACACTCTTTTTAACAAAGTATTATTTAAGAAAGAAGAGTTGTTAAAAATACTTTAAACTTTTAATTTTTTTAAAATTTTACTCTCCTTAATTAATTTATTATTAGTTAAAACGAAAAAGAAGAACTGAAATATTGACAAATAGTTCAAACTTTGAACATTTTGTTTCAATCTTTATATCTCCCGCCATTATATCATAAAGCATGAGATTATTCATAATTATAATTTCTTTTATTACAAATTTTATTCATTCGAGATTTAATGTTTCTATATTAAAAGTTTTCGTTGACAAGTTTAATTATTTTTTAATTGTTTCAACGTATTCACGTTTTTTCTTATAAAATAAGTTTAAAGAAAAAAGTTCTAAATATATGTTACTTATTATAAATTTATAGTTTAAAATTGCTATTGAAAATAAAAATATAAATACCGTTTGCGTACAGCTTTGAAGACTATTAAATCACTCAAACTATTTTTAAGTACATCAATTAATATTTATTACATAATTTATTATAATTTTAATACTTTAAAATATAGTTATTAAAAATTATCTAATTAGAATTTATAAGTATATATAAATAAATAATTTTAATATCTTTGAATATAAACAAAGGTGAAATATTTTAGTTTTTCTTAAAATAATGGTATAGATCAGAAATGTTTATATTGTCAAAACTATTCATATATTTCTTTTATTTTTTTAATTTAAATTATTAATATAATTCCGATTCATTTAATTTTTTAAAATTTAGTATATTATATATTTATATCGTAAATTAAAAAAAGAAAAAATTTAAATATATTTAAATATGTTCATGCAAATTAAACATAATAAATAAATCGTATGAAACTATTAGATATTACTACTAGAACTACTACTAGGCATACATTAATCTTATTTTTAATATTCTATAATTATAAAAATTATTTAAATATCAAGTAAAATATGAGTAGGAAACATTTTTAATTCACGAACATATCTAAATGAACAAGGATAATCATCTGACAAATAATTAAAGTTAACATTCTTATATTATTGTATTATTATATTAATAAAAATAAAGATAAGACCGAGCAGTGTATTTTTTGCAAATAAGAGTTTTTTTATTTAATTATAGTACAAAAATAATTAAAATATATGATTAAAGAATTTTGTTAACGAACTTCACGTAAAAATAATTATTTTAAAAAAATTATTGCATTGCAGATTTTATTTTATAAATTGTGTATACTCCAAAACAATTCTGTTTAAAATTACAAAAATTTTGCATCGAATAGAATTTTTAATTATTATCACATCTAAAAAATTTCTACAATTAATATAGAATAACATTAATGTAAGGTACAAATTGATAATTCTTACATTAGCTCACTATACGTTATGCAAATATGTACGAGAACTTTCTTATTATTATATTCAATATTTTTTATTTAAATAGTAAAATAAGCTACATTTAAATTTTCAGTATTGTGTAAATCTACCAAATTAACTAAAATTTATAATTTAAAATTTTATATTAACTAAATTTGCAATGCAAAGATGACCGATTTTATAATTAATCTTAAAAAATTATAATAATGAAATATAAGAATTAAAAATAGAGCTGTTATTCGATTTATTATGAAATTATTAAAAAGTTTCCAATACAAATTATAAGATAATATATTAATAATTTAAAACACAAATTCAGTATAATATAGAAAATTGTGAGAATGCGGTTGTATTCGTCTAACTTAGTAGTTCAACGTATCAATTAAATCATCTATTATTTATACAGTATTAATTATATTAATTATACATGCATTAATAAAGTAAGTATAGACGTATTCAAATTGTACATATTCACCAAAATTAATTCTAATTTTAAAAAATCTTCAGTACATTACTTTTATAAATAAAAGTTAATTCGAATTTTAAAATGTAAAAGCTAAGAAATAATTTCTTATGTTATAAAATTTGTTTGACAGAATTATAAAATATGTACATATTATTAAAAATTATTTTTAATAATATTTTTATTAAAACTTTAATTACAAAATTTTATTTCTAATGTCAATTGTTCTTCACCTTTATCTGTATGCGTAAGTGTATGATATGCAGAATGTGTATATAAACACATTCTTTTTAAAAATTCTTTTTAAAAAATTAGTAATATAACTTTCTTACTTATATAGAAAAATCTTGCAAAATCTTAAACATTAATATCGTATAAGTTCTAAGTTTTTATTAAGAAAAATATGTATATATATTTAAATAAGAAGATATATATTCAGATATTTACATTAAAATAAAACATTGATTAGATTTATATTTAAACATTGTTTTTAAATAATTCTAATTATAAATTAATTAAAAACAATTTACAATCTAATGGATAGATATCCAAAGTAATATTACATGTACGTCAAACTTTAATAATCTTTAATCATTTTTAATAATTTAAAGTTAATTGTTTCAAAAATTTTAAATTCAATATTTAATGATAAAAGTTAATTGAAAATTTTTAATTGTGTATATTATGTACTCATATTAATATTTTGTATAAACTATAGAAAATACAAAATGAAAATTAAACTTTTACATTTAAAATATATAGTAAAATAAAAAGCTTCACGTATATCTAAATTTAATAATTCTAATATTTACAGTACTAAAATAAAAATGATGAACACCGTTCCTATTTAAGATATATTAATTAATTTAGAGAGTGTTTCTATATTTTATAACATTTCATTAATATATATTTTTTTAAATATTGTCAATGAACAATTAATAAATAATATTCAAATACATTTTTGAAAACTTAACACTGGAAATACCAAATACTTAAAATAATATATTAAAACTTAATAAATTGAAATATTTAAATCCTAGAATCAGCTACATGATTTTAATATTTAGTTATGATATGTTTATATGATATTTTTATTGTTTATTAAACTTTTATATTTCAAATGAACTAAAATTCACAATATAAATAAATAAAAATATCGTTTTAAAGGAAAAAGAAAAAATAATTTGCTTAATTTAAAAAATATTCATAATCATTGTATGAATTCAGACTGTTGTCTATTTTTACTCAAAAATAATTAATTTTTGAAAAATTTATAATAATGTGTCAATCGGAATGTTTATACGTAGATACTCATATATAGAAGCAGATAACTCCCAATCTTGCTTTAGATTAGTTTGCAGAAGTACCGTCCGTATCACAGAGTAAACGGTATGTTTGTACGTTAATCGACCATAGAGAGGTTCTTCATCGTATAACTACCTGAGAAAATCCCCCACCATTACCGAGGCGAGGACTACGAGCATTTACTTTACTGTTGCTGTTAATTTGTATACTTAAGTGATTGTATGAGTACCAAGTCCTAAATTGTTCAGTTGATTATCGTTCGTCAGTGTATAATAAGCCTTGTTAACACAAATATATAAGTACATATATATATATTCGCCGTTCTCGACTATATTTGAAGATTGAGCGTGAGCACACGCATAGAAGCTCTGTTATTTTTTCCCGAAGGCTATTTTGATTCTTATTATAACTGACTGCCATTTTACTTTTCGAGTTCGAAAATACCCATTTCTTGTGATTATTATTTATTTCTATAAAGTATTTAACCAATTTGATGTCATGTTAGGAGACCGAGATGCAAGTGTGCCGAGATTTTTTGAGAGATCGAGGAAAGGACTTTAAAGCGAGCAAAACAACAATACGTGACTACTACATACGACTGAAATATTGCTGGTGATATTAAGTGTTGCTATAATTTGTATGAAATGTCAAAGGATTTGAAGCTGATTTTTGTTTTCTTTGCCATAACTTTGGTAATTTTATTTTTATTTATTAAAATAACTCATATTTAGTTTATTTTTACTTATCCAATAGTTTGAAAATTTAAGATAATTGAATATTTTTTATAATTATTTAATAAATATTTGAAAGGTCAGAACAAAAAAATTCTTATTCATATATTATATAATAATGTCATTATATTCATTTGAATTTTCAGTAGTTCTATTAAAAAGTCAAAATGCATAATTCAATTTTCAAAACTCAAGAATTATGGTGTCATTGTATTTCCTATTTTAAAGTTTAAATAGATTTTTATGAAAAGTATTACCAATTAATTTTATGATAATACATTATATGAATTTAGTGAAATATGATTTTTTTCACTACAAAATTTTTGAAACTACGTCTGTAAATATTTAAAATACAAAAATTTACATTTTGACTAATTTATTAAAATAATCACTAATTAAATAATTTCTGTAATGTAGTAGCTTTAATAATATATAGTATATGATATTATATATTTAGTAATTTATAGTAAAATAGTTAAAGTTAATAGTAACTTTTAAATTAAAATAATGTAATGATTACGAGTAACGTGTGGATAAATCTAAAAATTTGTTAAATTTTAAAACTATATTAGATTATTTAATATTTCAATAGCAATGAAAATACAAAGTAAAACTGAACTATATGTGATATAATAATAACACCGGTAAAGTAAGTTATTTCCTGTTAGAAAAAACAATCAAAACTAATAAAATTCAGGTATAATTTAACTATAATAAGTTACTATAAGTGAAGACATATACCCAATACAAATATTGTATGATATCAGTAATATATTCCTTTCAAACATATTTTGTTATTTTTGTTCCTCACTGTATCTCTTTTTGCTCCCCCCTCTCTCTTTCTCTATCACTGTATTTATGTGTATGCATTCATGCCTGCGTTTCGTATATATTTCTCTCTCAATGTCTTTCTTTCTTTTTTATTTCTTAATTTTGTGTATAAAATAAAAGATTTTTTAAAGCTTAGTATCTAAAACCTTCTTTTTTCAAAATAGTTGAAAATTACTTATAAGTGGTAATTGTCTCGATTGTGGCAAATAGTTGTTTATATAGTCGATAAAAGTTTAAGATTAGATATTTTAAAAATATAATACTGAATTCTTGAAAATTAAATATAATTTAATTGTAAATAAAATTTAAAAATTAAAATAGTATTTTTTAATTTGTTTTTATTATATTTTTTATTTTGTGGATAACTATTGATACCTAATATATTACAAATGTTTCCTTTTTATATTTTGAAATTTTTTATTTTTAAACTAATATTTAAGAATATTTACGAATTAAAAATAGCTCGTACAGATCATATTTTTTAATTCTATCATATTAATATAATATTAATACCCTAATGTAATAATGTATAATTAGCTTTAAAAATTCTTAGGTAAGCAAAATTGTAAAATTCTTTGTCAATATATAAAGTACATTATAAAAACTTTTTTGAAGCATGTTATATAATTATTATTATTTATTAAAAAAATATGTAGTTATAATACATTTATATGATTATATATATTCTTAATATTTAATTCAAATTTCGAGAACATTTCTCTGTATTCTTTCTTTTTTATTCACATGAGATTTTCTGCCTTTTTTCCAACATTCCCTTCTCACTTCTATATTTTTTTTTCCATTTGGTTTGCCTTTGATAACTTCTATCCAATTTTTTTTTTTTAACTGATACTTTGCTAAATATTTTATATGTTCATTGTTTCTTTTTCATACATTCATACACATTTTTTTTATCGATTTAGAAAAACTGTTTTTTTTTTATTTTATTTCTCATTCTAAATGAGATCATTTTCACCCTATTTTATATTTTTTTCTTGAAATCTTACGTGTAAATTTATTCTTCTATTGTTACTACTTTTATTCCTATTTATTGTTACTATTTGATTAATTTTACTTTTCCTCTTTTCATATTTTTCTTCCCTATATTTGTATAGCCATTTAATATTTCATTTTACTTTTAAATATTCTTTCATTTCCTTCTTTTTTCACTTTCTTTATCCTTATTTTCTTATATCTTAGTCGTATATTATAAAATAATATCATTGTATACATTTGATTTTTCAGTATTCCTGTTGAAAATTTTAAATACATAATTCAATGTTCAAAACTCGAGAATATATATATCGTTATTAATCTCTGAATATATCATTATTTCTGATTTTTAATTTTAACCTAATAATTGTTCATTATTTGAATAATATTTATTAAATTTTTACATAGTCCAGTCTATTTTTATGCAATCCAAATATCTTTGTCTCTGTTATATTTTAATGTTTTCTTTTCAGATATTTGTGTAAATTATTGTAAAAATAATTTTATTTGCTTAATTTTGGGTTGACAACTATTATATCTTGACATACAATTGTTCTTACTCTCTTTTTGTCTGTCTATATTTCAGCTACTTGGATATATGCATGTATAAGAATGAGCAATATCAATTAAACATAAAACCTTTTTATGTTTTTATATATCATAAAATTATTGATTCTCGTTTCGTTGTTTAATTTTTTACACAATATATTAAAAACTTATTTATTCCTGATTTATTCATATATCTTCATATTTTTTCTACATTTTTATAAAAAGCATATTTCAGATCTGTAAAACATGCAAAAATTTTCTACTTGAATCTTTTGGTATTGCTTTTAAAACATATATAATATCATATTTCCTTGTTTCTTTCATTAAATCAAATTTTATCTCATTTTATCTATTTTTATTTTCCTTCTCTATATTTTCCCTTTTAATATTTTTACATAAATATTTTTAACTGGTAAATAGTTTAAATAGTATTTATTAATGTGTAATTCTTAATAATTCTTTATTTCTTTTTAACTTTTTTTATAATATAAATTTAATTATAATCATACCATGTTTCCATTATTCTCATATATATTGTTCCTTTTATTATATTATTAAAATTTTTTTCCTTTTGTGATTATGCGAGCTAGGTATTTTCTGTATATTTAATATTTCATGTGATATGTCAAGTTTCATCCAAAACTATCTTTTCTTTTATATATTATGTTTCTTTGTATATACTAGGAAATACTATAAACTATCATTCTATACTTTTAACTTTAATTTTTTCTAATCTTTCTTACGAAAATATTACACTAAATTTATAATATTCGTCTATTTTATACTCTTTGAAATTTCTTGTTTATACTTTTTTTTGTTTAATAGCTTTAAATATATTTTTTTATTTTATCCTTTCTTGCTTCTCCTTTTGCCTTTTTTTTTTTTTCTTTATTATTTTTAAGTTATACATTTATATTATAATTTTTATTACATTGACATTTATTTTATTTCTTAAATTACCCTATGCTTCAATTATATTTATATTTTTAAGGCTCTCTTCAAAATTATTCTTTTTTTCGATCCACGTTCAAATATTTTTAATTAAAACTAATTCGTTTTTTCTTTCTTCCAATAGATTTATTTTATTAGTTTGTGGTAAATTATATTTATATATTATTTTTAAAATTTTATGTTAAATTCTACTTTTTTATTTAATAATATGTAATAAATTTTCTGTATCTCAATTTTTGAAACTATATTTACAATCTTTTTTTTTGTGATTTTTAATATAAAAGGATGTGACATACAGTTTTATTTTTTTAACCTAAGTTATTATTTCTTTATCTTCTTTATATTTTTTCTTTACCTTATTTTTATTGTTTAATAGACTGTCTTTTATTTAACATTCGTTAATCCATTTATCCTTTGAAATTACTACTTTCTTCTTATTTTTATTTATTGATCAAATTAATAAATAATAGAATTATAATTAGAAGTGTAAATAATTACAATTTTTCTGTATATTATTTTTATGATTGTTTTAATATTGTTCTTTATTTGTTTTTTTGAACAATATTACTTCTCTTATTGCTGTACTTTTCTTTTGGTCTCTTTTTGTACCAATATTTATTAATTTGTAATATTTTAGTTTCTTCTATAACTTTCTTTTTCATATCCATACTTTTTTAATTCCTACTATTACATTCTTTAAATATAATAATTCTCTTTTAAAACTTCTATTTTTTTATAATTTTTTTATTTTATGTATTATTATTTTATTTAAATTTTACTTAAATCTATATTTCTTAAATTTATGTGATTAAATACCTTAAATTTACATATTTATGTATTAAATATAATTAATTATTTTATATTTATATTTATAGATTATTTATTTATTCATTTTCTTTCTTTTTTAATCTTCTTTTCTCCTAACACCACCTTGCTTCGCTTCCACTCTTTTACTGTATTTCTTCTTTCACTTTCTGCTTGCATGTATCTTGTGCAATATGTTTATATCTTTCATATTATCTTTGTACTTATTAAAAATATGTTTTCTTGATTCGTTTTACTTATTTTTAGCCTACGTATTCTTTTCTCTTTTACTAACTACGATGTTTTGTATTTTGTTTCATTTTTCATTTAAAATTTCGCTTATGATTGAATTTCTTTTTCTTTTTTTTCTCGTTCGTTCTTTTTATGTATTTCATACACATTGCATACATGCTTAATTTCATTTATATTTTTTATTATTAAGGCGTCAACGTCTGATTATTTATAAGCTTTATATAATAAATTTAAATAATAAATCTAGCTTATTCATCTAAATTTTTTTATGTTGCTCCGTTTAATTGTTTCTTTTATTTTTCCGCTTGTATTACTTTGCTTTCTATTGTTTTCTCCAAAAGTAACTTAACCAACCAATAACGTCAAACAATTTAATCCAAACTCCAAAAGATTCTCTTTACTCCCCACTTTATTTTACTCTCTTTTTTTATACTTTTATTCCATTCAAAAATTTTACCCGCTTCTATTTTATTTTAGAATTTACTCAATTACGCTATTTATTTTTTATTTTCAGAACTGAGTGATCTCTTGGGTGTGTTTATTTCTATCTTATTTTGTTAAACACTGCTTTAATATTCACATAATAAACAAATATTTCTCATTTTTCTTTTTGAAGCTGAGTATCTATCAGTTTTGAGTATAAAAATGCCATCACTGTGCCTCTTTTCGTTATAAAGCCAAATAAATAGGCTATCTTGATACTTTTTATTTTCTTTTAAATTCTTTTCTATCTTTTTTTTAATAACCATATAAATTTTATAACCTTTATCGTAGTTAGCATAATTTTCGTGTATTTTTTAGTATTAAACCGCTCCTCTTTTTGAATATCGGCACCAAAAGTTCACTTTCTTGTATCTCAGACATTTCTTTATCCTTTATAATTTTCTTTACTATTTTGGACATTTCCTATATAGTCTTACCTCCGTACTTACGCATTTTATTGGTTATTTCATCCTCTGCTATATCTTTTTTTAGTTTTATTGTTTTTACGATTTTTTGAATCTCCTTTTCTCTTACTAATTTTATTGCTCCTACATATTTTATGTTTCTCTATCATCTTTTGACTCTGTCTCTTTTTGTACTCTTTCTTTTTTATTTTGTCATTTACATTTATCTTCTCTTTGTTTTTGTTCCTTATTAACTAGCATCTAAAAATCTTTTTTCGATGTATTTTTCGTTATTCTTCTATTTCTGATTTTAAAATTTATTTTGTTGTTGTTTTTTTTAAGATTTTCTATACTTTTTTCTCTTCTATATATAATTTTCTTTGACTTCTTTGTCCGACTTCATCCATCTCTTGAATTTTCTTGTAATCCTTTTTTCCCAACATTTTTAATCGCACCATTACATACTTATTTTGCTTCTTTCTGTGTCTCTTTTTCATATGTTGCATCCTTAATTTTTTTTCATTTCCTCTCAATTTTGTATATCGGCTCCTTAATTAATTTCCTTTTACATTCCTCTGCCTTTTCTTTTTCCCTAAAACTCTTTGTTTTTTCTTATCTTCTTATCCTTCTTCTACATTGATTTATTATCCTTAATAGTTGATGATCTTATTTAATTCTATCCAACACCTATATATTGTTTATCTCTATTACTCTCAGTATTTACTTACATGTAATCTATTACTAATGCTTCTTTTTTGTTCATATAGGTTTTTAATCCTCCCTGTTGTACCATTTAATAATCTTATGTCTCTTTTATTAGCCTATTTTACTAAATCTTTTCCTTTTTTATTTATTATTTTTTCCCTTATTTTCTTTCTCCCTCATCCTTTTTGTTTACCCAACTACTTGCTTCACTTGTCTCCGCGTTGAACTTCCGCCTTAAAATAATTGCCTTCCCTCTATTTATTCATACATCTTCTCCGTTTTTTCAAAAATTTCTCTTTTTCGCGTACATAACCACATCCTAAAGTCACAATTCAATTTTTTTATTATCTTGTTTCTTTTTTTTCTAATCCTATATTATTATTGTGTTCTGACCATATTATAATCTAATAATATAATATAATATTTTTTGTTTAAATTTCCGGTTTTGTTCATCAAATCTTCTCAATCTAACCACATTCGAAAATATTGAGCTTATTTTTTATGTAAATTTTTTCTCTTGTTTGTTCTTGCTTACTACTAAAATTTTTTCTTCGAAACTATCTATTGTTTTTTTCACTATCGAAATATACATTATCCTCGGTTCAATTACCTCGATAAATTTTGTATTCGCGTCTCACTTTTTCTGTAACACTACTACATTTCTCCTTTATTTCTCTTCTATTTTTCCTTATCCTTTATTTATTAGTTTTTATTATTGCTTATTTTTATCTTCTTCATTGTTTTATATATTGAATCTTTATTATCTAACGCTTTTAAATCGACAGCGTTTCCCCTTTTTACTGTCTTTTTACTGGTACACCCTGTACCATTCCACTTTCTCCGTTCATGCCAAAGCTCTCTTTCTACTTACTTCTTAAGTATTACTACTTCTTCTATTTACTACACCACCTTTCAATCTCATTTTTGTACATTTTCTTTTTACACTGACTTTTTCACGTATTTCATTTTATTCATTTTATTTTATGTTATTTTTTTGTCTATTTCCTTCTCCTTCACTTTCTTTTTCTTTCTATACTTTTTATTTCTTATTTTCAGTTTTTTATTCATTATTTTCGATTATATTTTTCTGATCTCATCTGCAAGTGCCCTCTTAAATCTCTCAAATGCAACTTGATTTTTACATATATTATTCTTTATAATCTTTTAAAATGTATCTACATGATTTCTACCTTTATTATCAATGTTTGTATTTTATGTAAGATGTATATATATATTAAAAAAATTTAATTAATTAATGTACGTAAAATTCAAACTTAAGTTTGTTTATAGAATTAGTTTATAGAATAGTTTAAAGTAATACTTTGCAAAAAAACATAGACATTATAATATTATTATTATTATTATTATTATGAGAAGAACTTTTGATATCAAATATAAATATTTTTAATCAATATTTTGTGCATTAAAAAATATCTTATTTTTATTAAATTTAGTAATTATGGGTTACTTTTATAAGCTTAATTAACAAAACTTGTATATTTATAAATAGATTTATTATACGAACCATAAAAAATTAATGATTTTAATGAACATTATTAATATAAATATTGCACATATTATTTATTGTCCTTTTGCGTAATTAATTTTCATACATCTAAAGTAATTAGTTTACATAAATGCATTGTCTATAAAAAAAAATTAAAATTACTTATAATAATAAATAATATTGAAGTTTGTTTTATATTATAGTTACAAAAGTTAAATTGAATCATATATAAAATAATTAAACATTGATCTACTGGAAAAATTAGTAATTCTGCAATAGTTTATATTAACGAATCGTAATATTTTGACTTAATATTTTAAAAGAATGTGACTGAATATAAATTTAAAAATTTAATATATAAATTACTATTACTTAATTGGTAACTAATTTCTATTATGTGTACATTTGTGTTTATTGACTGTGATGTGAGTATCTACCGACGTAGCGAGAAAGTGATGTAACGAGCATAGACAACTTTCGCGTGATATGTGTTCCACTTGATAACGGTAGATGGCATACGTCATGCTAAAACCGTGTTGAGTTAAAGTAAGGTGGTGTACACGATTCCAAAAGAGTATCGACGTGGAGTTAGAATAAAATTGAAATAGCAACTTCCTCATAACCTTCACATTAACATACATGCTTAAAGCATATACAGTTTTCACGTTCTTTACATGCTGAACCACATATAGCATAATTGAAGCGTACACATATGCCTATCAACACAAAGCAAACATGAGGAACATATACCTCGGCTCTTATTTGTTCAACAAAGCTCATAGCCTTCTTGCAGCATTTAGCTCCCTATGTATAATTAGATACGCAACTATTTTCATTAACATAATTTTAAACTCAACAGCGTTGGAAAATGTACCAGATGTAGCATAGTTTACGCACTTATATTCTCGCTCCCAGTAGATTACTAATAACACATATACAAACAAAACAATGATAATTTCTTGCTTATCAACTAACTATCTCTTATAGATTCTCTCAATATCCTTCTCATAAAACTTTGATGTAATACTATAATGATATGCATATTTCACATTTCGTATATCAAACGCAGATTTTCAAAATATTGCAATGTTTAATTTAAAAATTTGTGTTATTATTAAGTCACAATTTCTTGTAACTGAATTATCTTTCTTTATTTCATAAAGAAAAAGTTATTTCCTTTTTTAATTTAATTTAAACTATGAAATAAAATGCAGTAAATTATGAATATTGAAAAATGTTTCCAATTTTTATGAAAACAAATGTTATTTTATACTTATTATTCATATTGTTATTAATATATATTAATCAAAATTATACAAAAAATTTTATAATGCTTTTTACAAATGCAAAATTATTTTACCTATTTACGATTTATTTTTAAAACTGTTTATGTAAGAACTTCTTTTGAACCTCTAAATTTTATTCACACTTAAGTATATAGGTTACGTTTTAACAATATCCTCATAACAACATTGGATCTATTTAACTTTAAATTATACTATATTGTGTATTTTGAAAAATATAATTATTATTTAAAAATAAAAATAAAAAGTAATAAAATTTTTTCAAACATTTTCAAAATGAAATTTTTTTTTATAAAGAATTTTTAAAATATGTTAATAAAATTTTATAATAATTTACATAAAAATTGCTAAATTGAATTTTAATAAAATGTCATAGCACATTTAAACTAAAAGAAATAAAAACACGATTAAACTAGGTGTTTAATGTTAAAATTTCCAAAATCTAATTATAATTATAATTAAGTAAGTTAGTTAAAATTAGTAAGAAATTTTCTTGAAAACGAAAAATAATATTCTGATCTTTTTCACTATATATTTATACATAATAAGAAAAAAATAAAATTACGAAAATATAAACCAGAAATTTTTTAAAAATATTTTCAATAATACAATAAAATGTTAAAATGGACATTTGAGCTAAATAAAGAAAATTCCAACTACGTTATAAAACGTTAGAAATAAAAATAGGTAGATTAAAAAGTAGGGAAAGTTACATGGACAATATATCAGATTACAAATAAAAGTGGAAAAAAATAATCAATTATTAAATAAATACATTAATTGTGAAAATACAGAAAACGGAAAAAATTGGAAAAGATAGGGAAAATTAGAAGTAAAATACAAAAATATAAAAAAATAGAAACGTAGAAAAATAAATTTTGGAATAGTATTGGTGTTCGTATATTTCTTATAAAAGAATAAATATAAAAAACAAAGACTTTTGTTAATAGGTAAACAAAATGAAAATTTTTTAATATTTATAAAAATGGCAAAAAATATAAGGAAATCAAAATATGCAAATGAAAGCAAAATATACTGTTAGAAGAGATTAAATATATACATATATATGAAATAGCAAATAAATAAAAAAAATTTTTAATTTTGAGCAGATTCGGAATGAATAATCAGTCAATAAAAAATAGTTTTTAAAAATGTGAATTAGAAAGTGTAAACAGAATACTCAAAAATAAAATAAACAATATAGAGAAATAATTGTAGTAAACATGTACAGAAATATATGTCAAACTTCGAAGTGAAAAATTAAAAAAATTAGTTGAAAGTTATGATCCCTTTTGATCCGAAAAATATCGGATAATTGTATAGTATTTATTAAAGTGAAAGCAAATAGTTTCAACTCTGAATACAAAAAGAAAAGATAATTTACATTCAAATAGAGAAAGAAAAAAATGGATAATAGTGCATTAATTAGATATATTTGAAATTTAATTAAAATCAATACAGAAGATGTTAGTATTTTTGCGAATGTATTTTCAATACTTTATTTTTTATAAAAACTATTTTTACAATATTAAAAATTATTATTAAATTTTTTATAAACTAATCGGAACTTTTTATAAAATATCAATAATTTCATAAAAACTAATTTAAAAATATATTATAATTGACAATCATAGACATGGGAAAAATTGAAATGAATATTTTATTATTAATAAAATTTTTTATTTTTATTGTAATCTTACTTGATTAATGAAATAAATAGTAAATTACTCAATCAAGGAATAAAAAAAGTTCGATATTGTATTATTCGATTAATCAGATTAAATATTTTTAATTTATTTTTAATCAGTTTCATACTGGATTGTTAGTATCTTATAAATTTCTCATAGTGATAATGATTCTAATTTCGTATCGTATATCATAAAAACATACATGTATAGAGTTATACTAAAAAAACAATCAAAGAATTGATTAATGAAATATTACTCAATTTTCCTTATTTAATAAAATTAGCATAATTTCAACGTATTAATTTCAATTCATGCTAGAATAAATATTATTTTTCTAAATATCTGAATAGTTGAAGTTAACTAAATTGAAATAATTATTTTATGATTAAATAGTATTAGAAAAATCTAATTTAATTAAAACATTTAAATTCTAAATGATGTGATATTTAACTTGATTAATTTTTTTTGTATAAGTTAAAAAATTTATAACTATTAAAATATATAATTATACTATAATATTGAAATTTTTTTAGTTTACGAACCAAAGTAGAAGTCTTCCACGTAAATGGTATGATTCGGAAATTATTACAAATTTTTCGCATTTAGAATCACTTCAAAGTACAAAAACTTTAGAGTTTGTGCATACTCATCATAAAATTTTATCCAAACGAAATCATGGTAAGTAAATGCTATTTATATAAACATCGAACAACTTTAAGGTAGATTAGAATATATTTACTTTTTTGCATTTGACTCAACGCATATCTATAACATTTGAAATATTAATAATTTTTCAACTTTTGAACATAAATATTATATTTAAAATTATTGTGAAACTTATGTTTTTACTTATTTTATAAATATAAAATACTCAATTAAAATTAATAATTAAAATTACTAATATAATTAAAAATATAAAATTAATAAAATTAATTCATTTCAATTAAATTTATTGTACTTTATGAAATACAATTCATAATTGTAAAATTTATTAGTAAAAAATCTTATTGTACAATTATAACTTTATGTGTATTAAATTATTACTAAATAGCTATAAATGGCAAAGATGTTACTAGCAGATTGGATGGCAAAATAATATTTCCATCGGATGGTATAGATATTCAGTCACAAAAATACATACCTAAACCTTCTCCTAATTGTGAAAATTTGACATTTTGTGAAAGTACTCTTAATTATCCACATGATTTTTTAAAAACTACTTTGAAAATGAATAAGGATTTGAAATTTCTTCCAAGACTTGATCTGGTATGTAAGATTTATATTTATAAAATTCTTTAATTTTAATTAGGTATAAAAAAAATATCAAAATTTCCGAAAATTTCTAAATAAAATAAAAAATATCGAAGTTACTAATTTAAGAAAAGACTATTTAATTATAAAATAATTATGAATAAATAAAGTTAAAAAAATATAAAATAAAGATTTCAAATATTTGCAAAGAATAATTTTATAGGTACCTGATGTTATACACCGTATAAATATACCTCCAGAGGATTATCCGTTATGTGAATCTAAAGTAAGTTATTTTTTATTATAAAAATATATGTATTTCGATGTTTTATTATTATATTCAATATGACATTTAAATTTATTATTAATACGGCCAATGTTTTAATAATTATTTTCATTGTAAAGCTTAATAAATAAACTAAAATAAAGAATTATTTATAAAATATAAATATAAAATATTTTAATTAAAAAATATCACTGAATATTATAGGAAATTATATAATAAATATTTAATATAATAAATGATATATATTTATAGGAAATGATAATTTACCCAAAAGCCGCGAAAAATCAAGATAAAGAGTGGATATTTATCATTAATCAGGGAGATTTTACACAAAGCGTACGTGTGGAAACATGCGGGTGCGTGACTTCATTCTAATTTATCTGTGTTAATAATACATAAATTATTATTTATTCTTACAAATTTTAGTTGTAAATTATAATATTTTGAAATTATTTTATAGATAAATATGATATTTGAAGTTAAAAAATTTTTCTTTCTTAAACATATTTAATCTATGACTTTAATTAAACAATCAATATTTTGTATATATTAATTAAATTTAGTTTTTTTTATTCGAAATACTTTATACTTTTTAATTTATGGATTATAACTAAAATTATTAATATTTAATAACATAAAATATTATTAAAATATAATATAAATAAAAAATATTAATAAAAAATAATATAAATAATATTTTTATATTATATATTAAATCGCAAAACTACACATAATTTTATAGTATTATTTATTTGATATTTCAGAAAAGAGAATAGTGCATGCAACTTAGTTGATGGATTTGCAGAGGGTTATAAAACCACATGCAAGCAAAAATATATTTATAAACAGTTAATGGCTGTTTCCTCAAATGGTCAAATTAAACCAGAGATATTTAAATTTCCCGTAAGTTGTTGTTGTCATATTAAATTTACAGGAGACCCTCTAGTTCGTATTGGTATGGGGGTCATTGAAAAAAGTGGACTCTTGACTTCTAAGGCTCAAAGAAAATAGAAACATCTTTTCTTTTATATTTATTCTTACGATTTATATTATGCTAATTTCATTTTAATAAAATGTTTTCACTTTAATAAAGTATATTTACTTTTAATAATATATATTTAAATGTTTCAATTTAGAAAGGAAAGTCGACTTGATGAATGAAATAAATTTATTAATAT
This sequence comes from Platyscapa corneri, assembly GCA_018907185.1. NCBI lineage: Eukaryota > Metazoa > Arthropoda > Insecta > Hymenoptera > Agaonidae > Platyscapa > Platyscapa corneri. The sequence goes on from JACCHW010000112.1 coordinate 401,159, forward strand.
CTGCATTTGTTAAACGATCACATTGTTTAACTTTATATTGATTTAATATTGTATTGATATTTAATACATATTTTATTTAATATTATATTCATTGAACTAAATATTATCATTATTGGTGATATCAAATAATAATTTTCGACAGCCTGTTTAAGAAATCGTTTGATGAATATATCTTTAATGACTAATTTAATTAAGTACTATTATATATATATACTATTTAAAAAATAAAATATGTATTATTTAACTAAATTATTATAATCATTAAAATAAATAATATATACTATGTTATTTGGAAATTAAAAAAAGTACCTTTTAAAGCGCACTAAAACTTAGAATATTCAATTTATTTAATTGTTAAACCGAAAAAAGATTAGGTTTTATAATATTTAAGTAAGTTTACTAATCATATATAACAGATAAATTTGCAATTGAAGAATAATTAACGAAAATTAAAATTTTTCGATTTTTCTATTCCTATTTGAAATTACAGTATTTTTAAATATTCTAACCAATTTTCAGTTGATATGACTCTAATTTAAACTAAATTAAAAATATTGTCTATAAGGTTAAAAACTGTATTTACGGATCGATAGTTTCTTTTCTTATAAAAAAAATTATTATTAGTCTAAAAATTGTGATACGTTGTCAACACACAATGATGGAAAAAATTATCGAGAATTATAATAAACATAATCTGTCTTAGTCAACACAATTGAATGTGCGGATAAGTAATTTTTTAAATATATTTCTTATAAGCTATTTAAACAAAATAATTTATAATAAAATATAAAATAATTACTGTAAATAGATAACTATTGCGAATTCAAAAACAAAAGCATACAATATGAAAATTGCTATAGTATGCATGAATAAGAATTTTTAAACCATAAAAAATTTTCAGGAAAATAGAAGTAGATGGAACTATTAATACATTTTACCAAAGGAAAAACATAAATGATGTTAAATACTAAAATTATATATCTGATAATAACCCAAAAACTTTCAATACATTTAAAAAGTATCTTTTTATTGAAAATTATTAGTAATTATTAATAAAACTACATATACAGTCACTACACAACATGATTACTTTAAAAATAATTTTTTTTTTGGGCTTACATTTGTATTAAGAGACGAACTTTTCAAATAAATAAGGGTAACATGTGTGCATAATTAAGTAAGTTAGTGATAATAAGAAAAATATTTAATCTAGTTCAAAAAATTAATCTTTTTGAAACTGAAATTCATGAAAATAATATTGAATACATGATATGTATGTATGCGAGCGCGTGTGTTAGAGAGGTATTTTTTATATATTATTAATTAAAAATGTTTCTTTACACTAACGAGACCTGTATAAGTACTTCTTCAATTTTCCAAAAATTTATTATTTAGACATTTAAATTTTTCGTCTGAATTAATGATATATTTTTTATCATCGCCTCACACTTAAGTTATCGACAAAATCACTTTTTGTAGTTCTCGATATTAACATCTCAAGATCATTTGGTTATTGCATATGAATTTATAAAATATGCATACTTTAAACTGAATATTAATTTCTGCGTATCAATAAAATATAGAAGTCGTAACAAAACTAATTTAGATATTTTAATTATACATGTTTTATATAGAATGTAACGGGTACAAGTTTATTAACATTATTCTTGCCACATACTTCAGCGAAATAAGATAGTACAGGAATACTAATTTATAAAGTATCAGCCAATTTAGTAACGTTAAATTAACTTATAGATAAGTATGAATACTCGTATGTTTCAGGGTATTAGTTATTTACTTGCGTATACCATAGAAATAATAAAATTATACTATTCCATAATAAAAGTTTTCATATAATTCAGTATTTCAAACAGACAACGCAGTACGAGTGAATCTACAACTACTAGTAGACAGAAGCATCGCTGTTGATGAAGGATCTTTATAGATAACATCCAGATTTGTTTTTATCTCTCCGCGAATTTTTCTATTAAATCAAAAGAATATCAAAACTAACTTATGAATTAAAATAAAAAATTTTATGGTGTCATTTGAAAGATGGTAGTGTGCGATGATAATATATAATTGTTTTACCATCACCATCTTTTTTTTTTAATATGAGTGCTTTTAGATCTACTTTCATATAACGGTAAGAGATTATTCGAAATCACTCTATTCATATATAATTTTAGAATTCATCAATTATAAAAAATCTTTAGTGTTATTTCTCTTATTCTATTAATGAGGTAATATCTATTATATAAATAAACTGGTTTTTAGCTAAATATAACGTCGCGTTGAAAATAAAAATAAGATGATCTCTAAATAACGTATACCTAAATTTATAATTCCTTTATACATTTAAGTATGTATATATTGATATTAATATAAAAATATAAAAAAAATATTTCCTAATGAAATTTTGACTTTAAACCTCGGGAGCCAGGATGCGACAATCCGTGCATGCTTTTATATATCGCCCGACGCAGATTCTCGGGCACGAATGGACGCATAACGCCATTCGTGGTGTCGCAGTATATGTTCGCGCTGCAATCGGGAAAATGTATTTTCCTTAATTGTAACGCGGACGTACTGTTTGATAGAAGCTCTTGCAGCTCGGCATCTCGATTTTGTGCAGGCGCCAGGTCGGCGTAAGTGAAGCTTTCTGTAATGGTATCGACGCGCGATAAAGCGTCGGCGACCTGATTTTCGACGCCTTTAACGTGCTGAATATCAGTGGTATATTGTGCCAAGTAATCGAGGTATCGGAACTGCCGTGGTGAGCATTTTTCCGGCTTTTGGTCAAAGGCAAAGGTTAACGGTTTATGATCGGTAAAGATCATGAAGCCCTTGCCCTTTCCCATGTGCCGAAAACGCTTTACAGCTGTGTACGCCGCTAGGAGCTCGCAGTCGTAGGCGCTGTACTTACACTCAGCAGCCGTTAGCGTTTTTGTGAAAAACGTCAACGGCCATCACGCGTTGTTTACGCGTTGTTGCAGCACGGCCCCAACCGCGAAATCCGATGCATCGACGGCTATGCTTAATGGTGCATCGACAGCGGGATGTGCGAGTAGCGCAGCTTTCGCAAGAGCGCTTTTTGACGCTTGAAATGAGTCGCGCACCTCTTGCGTCCACTGGACGGGCTCGGACCTCTTTTTTGCTCCGGTAAGTAGCGCTTTGAGGGAATGTAAAATTTTTGCGGCGTTTGGTAGGAAACGCCTATAAAAGTTGTACATTCCCATGACTCCTTATCGTGTTGGGAAGCGAGTATTTATTAATCGTATCTACGCGTTCTTTAAGAGGGCTTATCCCCATGGAGTTTACAGTGTATCCGAGAAATATGATTTCGGATGCACCGAACACACATTTCCCGGGGTTTATTACCACGCCGAATTTTTTTAAGTGATCCAACAGGAGTTTCAGTAGCTCGATGTTCTTGCTGGCTTTCCGACGCAATTAAAAAGTCATCTACGTACGCATAGACGTTATCAAGGCCGTGAATTATTTCGTCCACGAACCACTGGCATGTTTGTGCAGCATTTTTCGTAGACCAAACATCATTCTAGTGGGTTCAAAAAGACCGAAAGCCGTTATCATCGCTGCTTTTTCGGCGTCCTTGAACGCAATTGGGATTTGGTAGAACGCACACACCAGATCAATCTTAGAGAATACTTTCTTACCGCATAAATTGTATGAAAAATCCTCTATATGCGGCGGAGTCTAGCGGTCCGGAATGGTGCGGGCGTTGAGTTCTCTATAGTCGCCAAATGGTCATGGGCTGGCGTCCTTTTTCGTGGCGACGTGTACCGGTGATGCCCAAGGGCCTTTACCGGGCCGCATGACGCCTTGCTGCAGCATGGCGTCGAACTCCGTTTTGACGATTTTAAAGCGGTCGGGTGCGAGGCGACGTGGTCTTGCTTGTATTGGCGGTCCTGCTGTAGTCTTTATATAATGCACCACATGGTGTTTGCAGGTTTGGCAGTGATGGAGTGCTGGTGGTCATGTTATCTCAGGATACTCGGCAAGCAGCTTATGGTAAGCCGTATCGCCGATCACTGTCTTAATTGTAAGCGTATTTTCTGTCGCGCTTAATTTATAAACACTCGCTGGCAACCCGGTTGTCTCATCGACTAAGCGCATATTTTTGACGTCGACGAGCAACCCGTAATGTGCGAGCAGATCAATACCTATCGTCGCAGTGTTTACATCTGCGACGATAAATAGCTATTATATCTCGCGGCGCAATGCTAGATTTAAAATTAAATTGGTCACTCCATATGTTTTTATGATCATGTCGTTTGCCGCGTATAATTGATACGCGCACTCTTTTGTAATTTTGTAATTTGCACCATTTTCGTAGGTATACGCACACATCTGCGCCCGTATCAATCAAATATAAGTTTTTTGTTTTAATATCTCTCACTTGTATTCGGCGATGTGCACTCCCGTCTGTGATTGCCGAACTCATTGACGGTGGCCGGCATTTCCCGAGAACTGGGTCCATTTGGGCCCTCCTTGTCTGCATTTATTTGCGCGTTCCTTGAAGTGCTGGTGGTAGAATTAGTGATTGTCCATACTTGCGGGTGCGGTTGCTTGACCTCTCGCTGAAGAGGTCCGTCCTTGCAAACGGGAGCGGTCGTTTAGTTTCCGCGATAATTCGCGCACTTCGGCGGAGAGCTCCCAGAAGTTCTGCTCCCATTTTTCTTCGGTGTTATTGTCGACGCTGTATTTGGTTATTGCTGCTATATTTTTTGCCGTTGGGTTTACGTCCTGCACTGCGTCTGCCACCTTGAAGATTGCCGTGAGCTCTCATTCGGTTGTTGATGTCATTGCTTGTTGTGTAAATGGCGGTAGACGAATCCAGTACCTCGTCAGAAGTACTAGGCGCTAGAGATTTGAGGCGTCGGAAAAATTCTGAAAGCTTTCTATCACCTATTTGCTCGCCCTCGAACAACTTCCGTACTCGGGAGGTATTCGATTCTGTTAATCTTTCGATGGCATGTTGTTTTAAATGCTCGTACGCATTTTCCTCTGGAGGCGCCATAATTATATCCTCCAATGCGTCTTGTGCCTTAGTTGTTAGGCATTTCAGCACGTACAGGTACTTCTTCTCGTTGTTGTCCACCTTTGCTAATCTGAACTACGCGTCGAGAAGTCTAAACCACATGGGTATTTTATCCCCGCGGAACTCGGGAGCGCGAAAAGGGCGCTACACTATAACGCTTGTTGCGGCATTTGTTGCTCACTTGTTCCCGCTGTCTTCGTGTCCTGTATTTTTCTTTTGTAATTTTTGTAATTGACTGTTAATAATAAATTTTTAACACCACCGCAGGTTTATCTATTTGATCCGTATTCTATATATACGAAGACGTATATACTTATAAATCACGTCGGGGTCACCAATTTGTAGTTATTTCAGATATAAATAATCAATACGTTTATTATTTTTTATAATTATTTATTAAGTTAGCTACAATCGTATATATTATACAGAATTATAATATATCTCAGCGGACGCGTGCAACTCGAGCAGTTGCACCAGTCTGACTCTGTACGCGCCATCGACATTATTTGTATATATCGGTTACAAAGTTAAGAGGTGCATTTCTTTAATACTATTGTTTTATATTTATTTCACCTTTGTTAAGCCTTCCATTGAAAAGGCTTAACGTAGGACGTCCGGTGACGTTTTACTATGCGCCAGGCGCCTAGTCTTGTGTCTTTAATCCGCGGCGCCTATCTGATGCATTCTTTAATTGTTTATTATTCATTTTAAGGACACAATACTATGTCAGATGTCCGCTGGCATCTTAATAGACGCTAGGCGCCTGGTCCTGATGTTCTGACTCCGCGGTGCCCTTTGTTGCATACCTTGATGCACGCTAGTCAATGAACGGAGTCATAAACATCAGTTTTACCATGTACACCACAATATAATTGTTTGATATGAACTGTAAGTTCAAAAAATAAAGCATTTTAAGAAAAATCAGTGTCTTTTTTATGATATAAAAAGTACTACATTAAAATAAAATATAATTTATATATAATTATTTTCACGTACAATATTTAAATTATAATAAAAATATTTCTAATAAATTAAAAATTTGTTTAAATACTTAAAAATTAAAATTTACATAAAAATTTATACGATATGAATTAAATTTTTAAATTAAAATATATTTTAAAATGATATTGATATTGAAACCTACATTAATATGTTGTACATAAAATTTTAATTTTTCTTATACAAAAATTAATATCCTTCGCGTAGTAGTACTTGTAATTTCATTGATTATTTAAAATTTATATAAATAATATATAAATTCAGTGAAATTATATTAATATTTAAAATTAAATTTACAATAAATTTCGACACGATGATCTTTATCAGACTAAAAAAAAAATTACATTATGAGTAGCTCATACTCGTTTAGTAATTATAGGGGAAAAAATAATTTAGACTTGGATAGACGATGTTAAATAAATCTTTATTACATAAATTCAAATCAATTTATTAGTTAATAAATGAAATAAAAATTAATATTTAAGAGAAATATTTAAAAAAATATATATATTATATTTTTAAATATTTTCTTTAAATTTAATATGATAAATTTATAATAATGCCAATAAATTTACAATACTTTTACCTTTAGTAAAATTATTACATTGAATAATATATTTAGATCTTTAACAACACATTATTTTGTATTAGCTAATTCGTAGTCACCAAAATTGTTCCATGTATGATCCCAATATTCGGGATTGGCTTTATTATTCCAAGGTGCATTTCCTGGATGTACCACCGTTGAATTAAGCTTGTAAAGTTCTTCTTCAAGTTGTTTAACAATCTCAGGAAATCTTAAAAAAAATTATTTTTAATTATAATTATTAATTTTAATTATCAATACCTGAGATTTTATTCCAATAATATTTATTTAATTTTTATAGTTTAACAAATTATTTGCTTATAAATTTATAATTATTTGAATATAGTAAATACACATCATATGTACTTCATAAATGATAAATTTTTATTTGAACGAATTTCGAATATCGAATAAAATATCGTAAATATAAGTATTTTAATAACGGGTCCATTCATTTTTTTTCGTATATGATTCAAAATGATATAGTCAATTAAATAATAGATGGAGATTTATAAAATAAGAATAATAAAATTTTATAACTGTGATAAAAATGTAGTATATATTGGACAAACTTTAATATATTCAATTGACTGTAGTATACTCTATTTTATTTACCTTTTACTATGTGGTATTATATATAGTAAGGGATTACGATCAATAAAGCTTAAGGACGAAGAAGTTGTTAAAGTCCTAAAAAATGACACTTCTGTACGCAAATTCTAAACGATTCGCCTGCTTTCTAAATAGTCAATATCTCTATGTTCATTATGTAATGATCACGGTCACATTATAAAAATTTGACGTACTATCATTACACATATAATTTTTATATGATTTTTCGATAAAATTTGGATATATTTATTTTAATCATATAATGTAAATTGCGATTTTTAAAAGTTTTAAGATTTCATCTTATTTTCCCTCATCTTTACTCTCTTTACTCTTTACTCCCCAGTCTATATGGATAGATTAATAATGGCCGGCTAGCATCATTGAAATGGTATGACAAAAAAATCGATGTTAGCCGAAAAATAGTGGTAAAAGGAGAGATCCCAAACAAAAGTAGCTAGACTAAAATGAGTAGTTGTCCTCTAACTTACATCCAGTAGTCTATTTTCTTGACTCTTTTTGGGTAAGACTACTATAGTTACGACAATAGTACCAATTGCCGGTAACAAATGTGACTACTGTATATGTACATATGCACTGGTTTTACTGGTCGAAGCTCTCTTTCTCTCTCTCTCTCTCTCTGTCGTCTGCCGCAAATCTAAACTATTGGTTTCGTAAGTATAAGTAAAAACTATTATGAGAAATATTTTTTTAGTTAGTAATGGTAACAATCTCCTTCATTCTCTCTGTATGAACATAACCACATCCAAGTAGTAGAGATGATTTTCAACGTAGCTTGGTTTCTACATTAGACAGAACCTCACCGATCTCCCAAGATAACTCTATGCCTTCCACTTCTGTTTTTGAATGATTTCTAAGATGCTACTCTAGAGAAGGAAGAAATACTAATATACACTCTTTCCACAAACCAAGAACCACTCTCAAACAGCTTTAGTAAACCTTTTCTATCATGACTATATCTTAGCTCATTATTGCCAACTTTTTTGCATTCTCTCTCGAACTTCCTTATACACATTATTACCCACATCTTCCAGTATAGTAATGAACACCAAACTTCGAACCCTCTCCGCTATTCTATGTTATAAAGATTAAATGATTTTACTTCCGTATTCATTACTACGTTCGCTTAAGGCAACTTATTTTCGCTATCAACTTATATTCCTACTTATATCTTTTCGCTGCTACTTTCACTAACTATTGTTCGATTACTACTCACCTCAGTAAAAATAAGATATACTATGCTACTCATCATCTTCCCTAAGATAGAACATGGTGCTTGTTATCCGTCGTGTCATTGGATATCTTCTTATCAAACTTATAGAGAAACTTCTCGTAAATCAGGGTTTCAAAATTTATTTCATTTACATCATATATAAAGGGAATAAAATCTAGTTCTTCGACGCTATCCAGTTGGATATATTTATCGCTGCCACGCAAGCATCTTTGAGTTAAAAAACTTCAATCTGCTTAGTAAAATAATTTATTTAATCAGGATAAATAAAAAATTTTTCAATAGAGCTTTACGTTATTATCATATAAGATTAACTATTGTCAGCTGCTTTAAATCTGCGCTGTAAGTCTTAAAAGAGATAAAACTAAGTTTAGCCCAAATTTGCTTAGTATCATGGTGAGCATCGAGATACATTTTGTGACTATTCTGAAGCTCTGCTATTGAGATAAACTATCTATAAATATTGATCTAATTATTTACAAATACGAATATTAAAAATTGTAATATTGTATGGATGATAAGGTAATATACGGGATAAAGACAAACAAGTGTATGTAAAACAACGTATATGTATATTGAACAAGGTTTGTAGTTTTCATTAAACATACGCAGTATTTTATAACTACACATCAGTGCGTCGCATGCACAATACTCATGCATCAAACTGCAGCGGCGCGTTACCACGTCGCTTGATGCAACAGTTTCTCTCGGCCGGTAATTCAGGTAACGGTCCTACTCTCCCACTTTTTTAATTATAATCCCAATATTTTTAATTATATTCCATTTCATTATTTATTTTGAAATTTATTTATTGCTTTAGTTTTATATCTCTTTATCATATTTTGTCAATATTTTAATTAATAATATAATGTCGTAAAATTGTAATACAAAATTCCAATTTTACAAATTCATAAAAATCTTAAAATTAAAAATAAATATAAAATAAGTAATTAAATTGACATTTATATAAATAAAAATATTTTTGTTAATATTTAATTTAGGTTTAATAAATTAAGACATAGTAAAATGTTATAGTAATAGTTTAAATATATAGAAATTATAATTTTCTTTCAGTCTAGTATGTTTAAGTTAAGAATGCACATATAAAAACATTATTTTTTTAAGTGTAGGATGGGTGATGGTAGAGCGTGGTTTATGTATAAATAATAAACTTGTTAATAATATTTAAAGTAAAATATATTGTTTTAATATCTGAATATATACTCGGAATTTTCTTTTAACACAAAATATAAATGTAAGTTCAAGTATTATAAGTATACTCAAGTCATATAAGTTCACTATACTTGTGTACAATGAGCAACTATAAAGTGACTGAAATGCACGTAGACAACTGACCACATTGCCAAAATGTTTTTACGTTCAAAAATTAGCCCGATACATGTAGCAAGAACATTTACACATATTGTAAAACAATCTACTTATTATGCATGCACTGAGCAAAGGAACGTAGGAACCATGTAGTGTAACGGCTTATGCCGAAGCACACGTTGCTCTCTTAACATTAATATTCATAAGCCTTTAAGATGTAGTATTGTTGAGATTGAAAAAATTTATATTGGAAAAGTTCAGATTTAAGTTAGTTCTGTACTTCATTATAATTAATTCATAAAAATTGAAAATAGAATGTAATTATATCTGACGTTAAGATTTACATATAATTATATATATACTGTATACGTAATTAATTTACATTTAAATTGTATAATTTTATATTATTTAAAACAAAATTTATATATAATTATTTATATATTGTAATTTTTGGTTGGTTCGGGTAAATAATCACTCACTATTTTATTTCACTAACGGTTGTTTGTTGTTGTGATTAGTACAATTCATATATTATGCTATAAGTGTAATATATGAGAGCCGAACGCGTGTGCAATCGAGTCGCTTGCACGATTCGAACTGACTCGGCCGTCGGCAAAGGGCCGTAGGCTCCTTTTTGTTATATTTTCTAAAACGCTAAAAGTTACGGATACTTATATCTAATTCTTATTTCTAAAGTTTAAATAATAATGTCGATACTCGACACGACGCGGGACACCCGATCTTTGTATATCTTATGCGCGCCGAATTGTCGGCGCGCAGCAACATCGGTCCGGCCCGCCACTTACAAATAAAAGTAAATATTCTAACGTACACGCCATAAATTAAAAAAACAATACTTCGTTAAAAAATTATAATATTAATATGTCGTATCCGAGCTGTTTGCGACTGACCAGCACACGTTAAATAAACAATCGTAGCACGCGCATAAGTATTATAGTTTTTTCTCTATCAGATTTTAACGGCCTTGAATTTTCGGCGAAATCTGAAATACATTGAGATTTTCCAAATAGCTCAAGTATTAGAAGTTATAGAATAAAATTATAAAAAAATAATTTTTAGTAGATAAAAATTATCAACTGTGAAAATTATAAGCATTATTTCGATTACATCAATATCTGTATCTTTATAAATATATTATCAACAGATTTAATAATAAAAATCAAACCCTCTGTTATTTACTTACTGATTTGCCAAGTTATATTTCTCACAAGGATCTTGGCGAATGTTTAATAAACAAGAAGTTTCAACTGGGTTACAGGAATTTTCATCAAATATTTCTAAATCACAGTGAATTGTTACAGCATTTCGTAATTCTAAAACGTTTTCACGATCAAGTTTCATACCCAGCTTCTTCAAAACTTTTGCCACTGCACAGTCTTCGATAACATTATTTATATCATATAAGTAGTCACGTCCTGTTGGGCCATACCACTGATTCCATTTGCCATTATATGTACTACCTATAAGCAAATAAGTACAATATTATTAAACGCTAAGATTTTAATAGAGTTTATTTGACCTTTCAGAACAGGGAACACAAAAATAATTACAGAACACAGTTCAATATTATTTTATAAATGTATAATTATGTATAGTCTTTTTTAAATACAAATATCCAACTCTTTGATACTAGATAAGGAGCTGTCAAAACATACGGCGTCCTATATATAGATATACAGTAAGAGAGTCATGGCTTCGGCAAGGAGACGCCACGCGCACACACATAGACCTATTAGTTCAAGCGTATAGTGTGGGCCTCTGTGTATTACGCAATAGCTTACGCCAAAGCACAATATACCGATTTCAACAAATATATATAAGCTATGTATTGGTATTTTAATAATTTCTAGTTTGTGAAGAAGTAATTACTATTACATTATACCATCAGTATTTATTATTTTAATTTTCAAATGTTATGTTACAAATTTAAAAAATATAAATAAAATTTTTTTAAGTTTCATAATTCTATACATATATTATACAATTAAATTACATTTAATTTTTATACGTATAATAATAGATGAAATAATAGATAAATTCAATTAATACATAATAAATGAAATATATAGGTTAGATTCTATTTATAAATTTATATAAAATAATTTACTTAATTTGAAAATACTGCGCTTAAAATTATATATATATATATATATATATATTATGTGGGGGGGGGGTAAGGTGGTACGTTGACATACCGGTCAGGAGCATGGTTTCCAAGCGGCATAAGCACCACACTCCCGCAAGTAGCGTAGCCGGCGTATTAATTGCAAGCAGTATGGGTAACGCACCGCTGCACTAAGTCTCGTGCAAGCACTACACGGGTGCGCTATATAGATATACACGAGCATTACTTACCTATGTATATAGCTTTAATTTTAATAAACCTATTTATAATACAGTTTAATTTATAGTTTGTTTATCTTACCTGTATCGAATTAATATACCACAATTGATGTCGGAAATGGGATATAGTAAAATAAAAATGTGAATAAAGTAGGAAAAAAACGTTTGCCTGTTGTAAAGTGTGTGTTATTTTAAAAGCAGGGCGCGAAATTCCGGCAAGAGAAGCGGTAATAGAAGAAGTGCACGATTCATACAGCAACTTATTCGGAAAAGAAATCTGCATGAAAACGACGGTGTACAAGGAAGGCCGAACAGCGTCGAAGAAAGGAAACGATGCCGAACTGGATTCAAGCCGAGATGCGAGTGGTGAATCAATGGCTCAAATACCGAGTCAAGTGGAAACGTCAAGGAAAAGCTGGTCAGCGAGAAAGTAAATTTTGCGGGGTCCTGATGATAACTACACAGGACGGCGAAACAAATCGCCCTGAAGAAATAGGCACAAGAATAATTTGGAAAAAAATAGTTGAGGAGATAGAAGAAATCAAAAACTCTTACAATATGACAGAGAACCACGAGCTAATAAGATCACTGGAGAAAGCTGAGCAAAGAGAAAGTAAATTTTGCGGGGTCCCGATGATAACTACACAGGACGGCGAAACAAACCGCCCTGAAGAAATAGGCACAAGAATAATTTGGAAAAAAATAGTTGAGGAGATAGAAGAAATCAAAAACTCTTACAATATGACAGAGAACCACGAGCTAATAAGATCACTGGAGAAAGCTGAGCAAAAAGAGTGTGAACTCCAGGAATTAAAGAAGTTGAAAGAGCAGCAAATGAGGGAGATGATGGCCACGCAAAGCTACTGCAAACGGTTATGCACGAGGCGCTAGTGTTCTTAAATCGAGGATCGATGTCGACGCAAGAAGTAAATCAGGTTGGGCCACCAGCGGGAAGAACTCCTCTGTTCTCATGAGAACAGTCGCATGAGAGAAGGGACTCCTCAAGGATAGTTTGTATGCAGAGGGGCAAGAATGCCATTCCGAGAGAAAGCAGAAATGCTGTCAAAATACTCAGATCTAGACGCTACCAAAACCGTTGAGAAATGGATAGAGGCAATGGAACAGATTACAGTAGTCACAATTGGGAGCGATTACCAGACCAGGAGGTATCCAAAAAAGCTCTCATGTAACAAAGGACTGCTGTGATAACAGGCAGAATATGAAAACGTGTAAGAAGCTACATGACTCGCTGAAGTAAAGTTTCAAAACACGATGGAACGTGAAGAAAATCCTAGACACGGTACACGAAGCACACCGGGGACGTGACGTAAGCTGAAGGCAGTTCTTGACCAGTATGTGGATTCTGAGTATGCAGGCAAAGCTTGACGAGGAGACCATCATTCAGTATGCAGCAGATGACCTGTCAGAAAGTTCTATTGTAAAGGCAAATCTTTATCGCTGTAGCAACTTCTTGGAACTGTTAGACGAGACAGAGATATATAAAGATCTCTTGGAAAGCACATAAAAGAGAGCAGTCGAGGCTGAGACGCATCCAACCAGTAGGACGCAGGTACCAACACATACAAAAGAAGGCATCTCAGAATTAAGCCCAAAACCACCGAAACGGGAAAATGCTACCTTACAGAAAAAAAGGCCATATAAAAAGAGACTGCTGCCAAGATAAAAAATATCCCGTACGTTACACATATAAAGAGATAGGTCACCTTATCAAAACCTGCACATTAATCATAATCAACCTGGTCTGGAGCTTAAAAACAACCTTGAAAATAAAAAGGTATAGGATGCACAAGAACATTCTCGTGGGATAAGTAAAGAAAATCATCTTCGTCAATACCGGAGCGTCTGAGTGCGTCATGAGGGAAAACACATGGAAGCGGATTTTCAAGGAAGCCGATCAACCATACAAGATAACACTAAAAAGAGAAAGATAAAAGGGTTCGGATAAAAGATCACCAATGCTAAAGAAAAGGTAAAGATCGCCACAGATATCGGGACGCGGTACAACCTCGCGTACTTCATCGTTCCGATGAGCGCCATGAACGAGCAAATCCTGCTAGGAGATCACATCATGAACCTGGAAAATCTACCTATACGTAGTGAACAAATGGGTAGAACTAAAACTCCTTTTCCGCACCTTAGAATAATATAGTATACGCAGACGATCAATCAAGAAAAAGACAACTTCGCACTAGCACTCTTAGGTCGAGTATACGACGTAGGTGAAAAATATTATAAAAAACTACAAGCCTGAGTTGAAAGCTTGCTCCGATTAGATTGAAGGTCGTTCTTAAAGACGAGATCCCTTTCGACTGCCTGGAGGCTGGAGAAGGGAATCATCGTAAACGGATGCGGCGACTATTCAAATCCGCTAGTAGTCACCCAGAAGAAAGAAGACGACCACCATCTCTGTATCAATCACAAGGGACTGAGTGCATGGATGGTTAAGAGGCAATCGCAATCTCAATATCATCGAGGACGTACTGGGCAACCTCCCCGAGGTAGCGGTTCTCTCGACCATTGACCGGAAAAATAAGTTTTTCACGTCAAAATGGAAGAAGAGATCCTTAAATACTTCGTTACAAAAAGCAGCCAATACGAGTTCATGATCATCGTCTTCGACGTAAGCACAGCACCAGCCGTATTTATCCGGTACATCAGGTATGTGTTTGCCTTTCCTCAAGACGAGAAGAGTCCTCTTCTTAATGAACGACGATATAATCCAAGGCAAAGATTACTGGGAGATATTTGAGAATATGCGATCAGTGTTTGGGCAATCAATTATTTTTTTGAGTTTGCCTATATACTGTTTTTTCTCTTTTACAATATTTTACCATTAATAAACTTTGTAGCCGGTGGTTTCACATTCTTCTATAATATACTTGAAAGTTTCTCTGTTTTTATGGTATAATCTCCAATTTTTTTTCTTTATCTTTTAGCCAATGTAAGTTGCTTCTAGCTTCATTACCCATTCGGAACCTCGCTAGGGTTTCCATCCCTATTTTTGTTTTCTCATGATTTTTTTCCTAGATGCTTTTTCTATCTCTTAGTCCTTCGAAAATTATAATTTTATTTTCTTTAAAATATTCCGAATTTTCCAGTTTTACTATTAATTTTTGTTATTGTTGCTCCTGAAAAATTGTTTCGATCTCCTTCCATATGTTATCTCCGTTTAAATTTTTTATTTTCCAGTTCGTATCCGACCTGATGTTGTTCTAAAATTCTATTCTTTTTTCACCTGATGTTTTTGTTCATTTCTTGTTGATATTGTTCTTGTACTCAAATTCCATTCCGTCTTTCAAGGCCTCTTTTACTCATCTTTCATTAGCTCATTGTCAATATTCTCGATTATTTTTCTTTCAAAAGAAATTGATCTGATTTTTTTAGTTCCTATTTTTATTTCCAATGTTCTGAATATTTTCAGCGAGTTTTCTATATCAATCATGGCTATGTTGAATACTAATAGGCTCAAGGGACAGCCTTGTTTTACCCCTTTGTTCGTGTTTATCTCTGTAATTATTTCATTATCTATATTTACCTTCATTCTTGTGCCACTATATAATTCTTTTATCATATTTACTAGATTTTTTCTGTCTTCATAGCTACCATGGCTTTCCAAATGGCCTCTCTCTTTATATTATCAAATGCATTTCTTAGCACGTATATTGCTTCTATCGTATCTCTCCTTTTTCTAAATCCCATTTGCGTTTTATCGAATTTTCCGCTTTGCTCTAGATGTTTTTCAACACTATTTTCTAATACTTCAGCTATTATTTTATAGCCTGTATCCAGTAGCGATATTTCTCTGAGTTACTAGGCAAATTTTTGTCTCCTTTTTTGTAACTGGGGATTACAATAGCGTTTTCCATTCCTATGAAATTTTTTGCTGTTTCATAATTTCATTCAAGATACTTGTCATTTTATTTATTACTAATTTAGCTTCGTATATTCACATTTCGTTTGTGATTTCATCTTTACCTGGACCTTTTCTTTTTTTCATTTTTATGATAATATTATGAATTTCTGTTCCTTTTATATTGTCTAATACTTTTTCTAACTTTCCTGATTTTGTCTCTCGATCTTTTTCAATTTTTTTTAAAGATTATTTGTCGGTTTCCTCGTAAACTTTTTTAAATGTTCTTTCCATTTATGTGCATTTATGGTATTGTAAATTTTTTCTTTTTTCCCCTCCCTTTATTTATTATTTTTCAGAATGACTGACCTGTTTTGTCTTTTATTGCTTCTTCTATTTCACTTTCAATTTCTTTTTTTTTCTTGGTATTTATCAATTTCCTATATTGTTGTCTTTCTATTCTAAATTTTGTCTTATATATTCTTAGTTAGAACTTTTCCATTTTTTGCATTTATCTTTTACTTTTTTTTGCTCTCCCATGTTTTTATATCCCACTATGACTCTTGTTATTATATCTTATTTTTTTCTTTTTTTTTTTAATACAGTCTAACATCTGTATTTTATGTTCCTTTCAGTTTTTTATTTCCCTCCCTTATTCTAATTTTTTTTTTGTATTCCATTACAGATTTTTCCGACTATTCTATCACGTATATCTTTCTTTCCATTAAGTTAGATTCTTCAATATCTTCAAATAGTCTTATTGGGAGGGGTTGGTGATCAGATTCTATTCTATCTTCAATGTCTATATTTTTTATATATTCTTCACCTTCTTCACTTGTTATGATGTAATCTATAACTGATGAGCCTCCCTCTCCATTCCTTCTGCTAATAATGTATAGACCATTTTATCCATTCTATTATTTCTGATCTTTATTTGTTTATACATTTATCCTTGAAACGCTCTCTTGTAAACCCATTTGTTTTATTCCTCATCCTAGATCTCCAGTTCTTGTATTAATATAATTGCCTCGCTATCTATATAATATGTCACCTTCTAATATAATTTCCTTGTTTTTTTATCCTGTAACCATTCTTCAAAAACTGTTGGATTCTCAGTTCTCTTTTCTCTCATATATGTTAATCAAATATGTTTTAATATGTCATGTTTTATCATATGTCATGTTTTACTTATCTTTTCAGCTATTCCTTCGAAAGCTTCGAAATTTTCTTTTTTTTTTTGAGAGCTTATTGTTCTTGTTGATGTTCTGCTACTCATATTGACAGTATGCTCCTCTCTCTCTTCTTTGTTTATACCTGTCACTTTGTTATCGTATTACACCTGATTAACCGGCCGCACATTGGTGCGGTTTAGAACATTGCCACACTTTAGAACATTGGTTGCACTGTGTTTTTTTTACTTTTCTTACTTGGTTTACTTCCTTTTCTTGTATTTAGCACCACCTGTTTTGCTGCGAAGTAATCACTATCACAATTTCACATTTTTTACTTGTTCTTAACTTTTTATCGCTATTTTTAATATTTCTTTAATAGGTCTCTATATATTTAATTATTGAGACTTTATATAGTTTTTTTTCGTCTAAAAATGCTTTCTGAATAATGTAATGAACCTTAATTTTTTGCTGTTTCTCTTGAGATCTAAGACCAGACTCCTCTTAAGGAAGAAGAGATCCAGCACCACTCAATCACTGTTCGAGTGTCGACAGGAAACGGCCAGGTGGAGATAGCTAACGCGTTGGTCACAGGTGTAATGACCAAGCTGAGGGCAGAAAATCTCCAGAAGTCGTATAAACTTATTAACAAAGTGTAGAGAGCCATTAATGGAACATTTCACCCGGCCATTGGGACCAATTCCTACGAGCTACTCTTTGTGGTACAGTCCCGACAAGCGGGAAATCCCCATCTCCAGGAAGCTATCGAGCAGGAGTAGATACGCCACTTGCAGCAGACTCGCAAGGATCAACGAGCCAACGCGAGGAATGAAATTGAAAAAATTCAAGTCGACAACAGGAAGGAGTTCAACCGACATCAACGACGCCCAACGAGGTACCTAAAGAGTGACCTCGTCTCCATCAAAATAATTCAAACCGAACCAGGCCTGATACTGGCAATAATATTCTTGGGACCGTACCCGGACAGTCACCCAGAGAGATTCGCATAACAGGTACATCGTCAGGGAAGCAGCGGATTCGAGGACCCTTAACAGACCACCACCTGACCGACCATAAAAAGCCGTAGTGCAGGTTTCGAGATGACCTGGAGGAGTACCTAGAAAGGAGGAAAAAGGCACAATTGAGGAAGAAGACAACAGTGGCAAACCCCCGACAGAGACCCAATCGTCCGAGAACGAATTAACGTTAAGACGGCCAGGTGTGGGGGGTAAGGCAGTACAGACATATCAGTCAGGAGCACAATTTGCAAGCGGCATAAGAAACTCACTGTCGTAAGTGGCGTGGGTGATACGCCGCTGCAGTAACTCTCGTGCGAGCACTTTACAGGTGCACTATATAGATATAAATAAGCATTGATTACCTATGTATACTGCTATAGTTTGAATACACCGATTTATAATTACCTTAATTGATAATCTTTTTTATTTTACCTCTATCGAAAGAACCCTCGTGTCCACATTATATATTCTAAAAAAAGGTATTAAACAGTTTTACCTAGTAAAATACTGTTTTTTAAAATAAATATTTATTTATGATAAATATGTATATAGATAAAGAACAAAAATATTTTTAAATTCAATAGGTATAATTTAGATATAAGGAACAAGTTAGAGTATTTTATAAATAAAAGACATAAAAATGTAGGGACTTTAATGTTAAACGGTGAATAGTTATATAATGGCTATATATATTATACGTTTCAATATATGTGTATAATTATATAATAATGACTCATAACAATTTTAATATGATTTAATTAATACTACTACTGTTATTAACAACATATTATAAAATTCAAGTTCGGTATATATTGTGGAATGAGAACGAGATATTATTTTTTAAATGTAATATTTAGATGTTAAAATATAAATAAATGAGGATTATTTATACGTAATGCGTTTAGATAATACAAAACTATAATTACATAATGTAATGAATCATTGAAAGGTAATATTATTCCTTAAACTACTAATTCCAATGTTACTATATTTAAAGAACAAAAACATTTTCAGGTTCAAGATTTGTATGTAATGGATATTAAAAAAGGCAAAGTAATTTTTAATGAACTGAGATAAAAGTGCAAATATATATATATGAATGTGTCTGAAGAGGTGAATAGATAGATAATGTCTATATATATTATCAAATAATGTAATGTATCATGACAATGTAATATTGTTACAAAAATATATATAAAGATCTAAAGAACAATATACGGACTGTTTGTAAATAAATTAATAAGTAATAAATAATGTTTTTTTGAGAATTTCTATAATCCTTAACGTTTTTATACTAATTTCTTTTATATTTATATAGATCTAATCGTAAAATTTTATAATGTTTATAAATATTATATAGTAAAATTTGAAAAGTGAATTTTATTATATGACAAAAATGTTTTGTTAGTTTAAAGGAATAATTTATGTATCAGTCGTAAAATTTAATAATTTTTCTGAAAAAATTTGTATAAAAAACGATAATCTATTTTAATAGAAATTTTTTATGTGAATTTTATTTGTAAAATTTTTTTATAAATTTATTTTAATAGAAATTTTTATGTGAATTTTATCTGTAAAATTTTTTTATAAAATAATGTCCAAACAGTTTTATATGTATTGTGTATTGTTTACATTCTATATATGTATATTATTTATGTAACTTGTTCATTCATATTAATAATTAAAAAATATGATTTGGAGAATTTCAGTATAATTTAAGTTAAAATGATTATTTCTTGAATAGAACTATTTCTTAGGACCACATAATAATTTTTCTATGTTATTTAGCATAGCTTAAAAATAATTTGTTATTTATATAATATTCTGTCATCTTTTGTATTATTCTCAGCTCGTTACTAAGAGCTATGAATTATTCGTTCCATTTTTAAAGTTTCTTACTTGATAATTTTAACTTCATTGGAGCTTATTATTCGATTTATAATATTCTGACTATATTATATATGCAGGCTTCTATACAAATTAGCATTAAATCAATCTTGGATTGACTGTGAATGATTTTTATATTGTTTGTACAAATTCATAATAATTCTTTTTATTTTTTACCGCTAATAATAAACTTAACTATCATCATAGAAACTGTAAAGACGTTTTAAGTTCTTAATAATTAACAAGTTTTATTTCTATTCTTCAAATGTAAGTATAAGTATTGTTATTAAGGTTATGATTCTAATTTTGTAAAGTAATATTGGTATTAATTTAAATTATTAAAATATAATAATACTAATATGCTTCCAAAATGAGTTTTTTTATATTTATTTTAATTTTTTTTTTATATCTGAAGAATCTGAATGATATAATTGGCTATTAATTTAAAAATTTATTTGCAATATAAATGAAATCTAATTCAGATACTAGTAAAATCGAAAACAAAATTTATTATGTTTATGTAAAAAGAAACACGTTATGATCCTACCTAAAATTAAAATGTTTTTTGTATATGGAAAATTTAAAAAAAAAAGCAAAAAGTGGACATTCAATATTTTCTTTTATATCACTATATTCAAATTATAGAAAACATAATAACAATAATAATCACTATACTTCATTTCGTTTTGGCAAATTTGATGGTGCATGGAAAAAGTTTATATTATGAACAAGAATACTTTTTTACAAACAGAATAATTCCGCTTAAATTTTGTAAAATATTCTATATAGAAGTTATTGCAGTACGATCGACTCAACTACTTACTATTAATGTGGTAAAGCGACAATTGCTATTATTTAAACAAGAGAAAATCTGTAGACAAGTATTTATATTTACACTTCACGTACTCTATAATATTTTGATAAAAAGAACAAAACATTTAAGTACTAATAGTGAATTAGAAAATGAAAAAAAAATGATGAATTAGGTAGATAATCGTGCGATTCACATTGTACTGGAATCTTGATGGTGCTTCAAGTGGATTTAGTAAACTACGACAAATGCTGAAAGCAAATTAATTAAACAAAAAGAAATGAGTAATAATTATAATTTTAAAACTCACTTTATACCAGTTCATAATTTATCTCTAAAAATTATCTCGGATATACACAGATTTTCACTCTTTTAGACATTATCTATGAAGAAATCGTTCCTAGTGTTCTAATGTAGATTAGAACTGTAAACCAAATAATGATATGCTATAAACTGTATAAAAGTATAACGTATTTAAAATTTCGAATGATTACATATTAAATTACGTGTAATGTATTTAAAGGCTTCGAGCAATGCCAGATCATTTTCATAGTCACCCTGACTATATGAACACAATTACACCTATGCAAGAAATATTTCAAACTTAATTAAGAAAAATTTTGGAAAAAAATTCAGATAACTAATCGGATAAAATATATACTACTACTGTGTGTATATGTTAAGAATACATCAATAAATGTTTGGTTATTTATAAATATTCAACAAAAATCTTAAACATTAATTATAATTATAATTAACAGATAAATGTATATATTTTATATCGAAAACATTTACAAAATTGTAATTTTTCCATTACAGGATGAGAGGTTAGTCCCTAAAATATTAAATTTATATCCCTAATTTATAAGAAAATGAAATATCTATAATATAAAAAAAATTATAATTATTTTATTTTGTAACAGTATACAATAAATAAAAGGTTCAGAATTTATTAAGGTATTAAATTAAATATTAATAAATCTTTGTAAGTAATATATAATACACTGATATCATGGTACATTAAAGTTAAAAATAAATAAATTATTATTATTTTGAGATATTCAAACTATAAATATTAAAGAAAATAAATTAGAATAAAATATTTTTTTTTAAAGCATTAAGACAATCTATCAGAAAGACTTAAAAAGTATAAAATAACTTAAAACATTTATAATTAAATTTAGATTTTTATAAAATAAAATAGAGTACATAAAACTTAAATAAAAACTATTGATAATAAGTAAAAAAAAAATAAAACTAACAGCTACCAACAAGAACAATAATAACTTTTAATATAATCTTAATAACACATTAATAATAATAATAATTACAATTAAATAATGATAGATCACAATATTTTAATGTTAAAAAATATAAAAGAACGAAAAAATACATCGTCATTAGTTCTTATCTGTACGTTGAGTCGCGAAACAAAGACGTATGAATAGATAAAACATATTTGCTTTTAAGGTTAAGTTCACTTTAAATTTATACCTAGTCTTTTTATAATGCTGATATGCAAGATTAAAGGTAGCTAGTACACGGTAAGATTAGTTCATCGAAACTTCTTACATATTTCAAAATTAAAACTAATATATCTTACATTCTTAATAACGTATGAGGATGGTTAGAATTGTTAATTTATCTTATTAAATTAAAATATTAATTCTAAAGAAAGTTAATAATTTTATTAATAACAGCATTTTTTTATTTAATTGATAATCCAGATAGAAGAAAGAGTAAAAAAGTATGCTTTAAAAGATAAAAAGTATTATAAATTTAATTACCTCTTACAAAGAATAGATCGATTTTGCTATCAATATTATTTAAAAAATAAACTATAATTATTGCGAAATACGTAAAACCATAAAACTTGATATGATAATAACAGCTTTACTGCTGATAAACAGAGAGTCCGGTCTAACGTTTACATTGAAGCACCACAGAAAAATTTTGTAGAAATACAATTACAAAAGTAATAAAGAAAAAGATCAAGAAGTTCAAGCCTTAATAGAAAAAACAAGGGAATGAGGAGTAAATAATAGAAAAACAGTAAAGAAAAAATGCGATTGAATAAATAAACCGAGTAGTAGTAGTTTTTTATTGAACAATATTTACATTGTTATATATTATATTGTTATTTCTCGTAGTATATTATACATTTCATTTACAGTATAATAATTGTGTTATATTCTTTCTTATTTTTCCTTTATTTATTTTTTTTCTTCTTTCCTGTTGTTATTCTCATGTGCTTTATTTGATTTTTCTTCTTCGTGTTTCCTTGTACATTGAATTTTGTATAGACTCGTGGTGTTTTTCTTTTCTCCATTTAGTAATTTCTACCAATGTATGTTATTCTTTCCCGTTATTTCACACTCTTCTATTACGTAATTTATTGTTTTCCATTCTTTTTGGCATATTCTACATATTCTTTTTCTTTACCTAGTCAGTGTCTGTTGTACCGCGCTTTATTCCCCATGCAAAATCTCGCTAGTTTTTACATACCTTTTTTTCGCTTTTTTTACTTTGAAATCTTCCAGTGCTACACTTTTTGCTTCTTTGCCATAGGATGATTTTCTAATTTCGCTATTCACTCCGGTTGTCCAATTAGTATTTCTTCGACTTCCTTCCAGATATCACTTTCATCTTCTGTTTTTCCTCTCAAAAATCTGTGCGACTATCCTATGTTGCTCCAGAATTTTTTTCGTTTTTCCCCTATTGTTTTTTACCCTCTATTATTCTCTGGTTTCTTCCTTTTCTCTTCACGTCCGTCTCTCGATGAGACCTTTAGGCATTTGTTTAGGATATCTTCCTCCTCGTTCTTCAGTATTTTTCGCTCGAAATTTATTGCTCTTTTAGCCGCGTTGATGCTTAGTTTATTTCCCTTAGTATCTAACACGAGGATGGAATCTGGGATGTTTCTGTCTACGCCTAATATCCATTATAAGTATTTTTTGTACTTTTTCGATTTCTTCAAGTATTTCCCATCTCCAGATTTCCGCCCCATATAGTAATACACCATTTAATAAACCATCGAATAATTTGAGTTTTATGTTTATATCCACTCCGAACCATTTCTCACTGAGATGCCATATTTTCCCTAATTTTAAGTTTGCCCATTTTGCCAGGTGCTTTGCATGCTCACTTTCCTTGTTGTTATTGCTTAAAAGGTAACCTAGGTAGTTATATTTTTTGACAGTTTTTATGTCCTGCCCTTATCCTTCATCTAAATATTATTTCTTTTTTTTACGTTTGGGGTTCCCAAACATCATTATTTTTGTATTATTGGTATTTAGTTTCAGGCCTTTACTTTCCAAATTTCTTCTCAGCAAGCTTAGTAATTCCATAAGTTCGGCTTCGTCTTTAGCAACTATAACTATGTCGTCGGCATGTGAAATGGATCTAGTATTTTTTTCCTATTTAGACACCAGATATTTTTGATTTTTGAAATAGGTTTTTATCTCGTGCATCGCTATATTGATTAACAGAGGGCTTAGGGGACAGCCTTGTTTCACCCCTTACTGTGTATTTTGGTTATTATTATATTTTCCATTTTTATTTTTAGTATTGCATCTCTGCATATTTCTTTTATGATATTTATTATATTCTTGTTTATATTCATTTTCTCTATAGCCTTCCATGTTACCTTTCTCTTCAAATTGTCAAACGTAGCTTTCATATCCGCAAAGCAGATGTATATTTCTCCTTTTTCCTTCTTCACCTGTATGTCAATTGCCATTTTTAATAGCTGTATACTCCTCTTTTTTTCTAAATCCTATTTGAGTTTCGTTTAATGCTTTTGATTCGTCTATTTGCATCTCTATTCTGTTTTTTAGAAACTCATCCAGAATTTTATACCCTGTATTTAATAGGGTAATTCCCTTATAGTTGTCGGATATATTTATATCGCCTTTTTTGTAAATTGGGACTATCGTTGCACTTTTCCATTCCTTAGAGATCTTTTACTTCTCTATTATTTCGTTTATTATTTTTCTCATTGCTTTTGATGTTATGCCCCCACCATTCTAATCTCATCTTCACCTGGGCACTTTCTTTTCTTCAATTTCATTATTATGTTTCTTATTTCGTTTTCAGTTCCTTCCTCTATTTTTTCTTTGTTTTCTCTCATTCCTGTTACGACACTCGTTTCTGTTGTACTCTTTTCTAATTGTTCAGGTGACTCATATAGTTTTTTGTAGTGTTCTATCTAATCTTCCCTTTTGATGGTATTGTATATTTGATCTTTCTTTTTGCTTCCTTTGTTTATCAGTTTCCAGAACGCTTATTCAGTCCTATCTTGCACAACCTCTTCAATTTCTCTTATAATTTCATGCCTTTTCTTGTTCTTTATTATATTTCTGTATTTTTGCTTGCCTCTATATACTTGGATCTATCTTCTTCCTTGTTGGTTCGTTTTCGGGTTTTATATCTTTTCTTCACTTCTATTTTATTTAGCCAAGTTTCTTAATCACATCAGGGTTTGTTTATTTTATTTTTTATTTTTTTCCGTCTTACTTATATTTTTTATCATTCTTTCCTTTAGTTCTCTCCAGTTTTTTATTTTATTTCCTATTTTAAATTTCTCCTGGTAGTTGGCTATTGTGTCCTTTGTCCTGCTTTTTCAGTATTTTTTCTTTTCCTTTGGGTACACTTTTTCTGTAGTTTCGTAGCCTTTTATCTTTAAGGGATGATGGTCGGACTCTATTCTTTCTTCTATAATTAGTTCGTCCACCCATTCTTCACACCTTTATTTTGTTATTATATAATCAATGACCTATGAGCCTCTTACTGCATTATATGTGAATTAACCTTCTTCTTTTCTTCCATTGATTATAAATAACCCATTATCGTTTAGCCATCTTATTAGTTCTTTTCCCTAATCGTTGACATTTTTGTCTTTTGACCTTCTTTCTGGCATACCTTTTATGTTTATCTATCCTCCTTGAATTTGTGAATGAATGAAGTTCGTGAGTTGAAATTCCCTCCTAGTATTATGGCTTCGTCGTTATTCATTTTCTTCCATTCTTCCATTATCGTGCAATTTTCCTTCCTTTTTTCTCATGTAAGTCAGGCCTATGTTCAATATTTTTTTATTTATACCTATTTTTGTCCATATAAATTCTTTGTTCACCTCTTTCCAGTCGATTATTTTGATCTGGTTTATTTTTCTTATTGCTAAACACAGTCCTCCTTTGGCTCTCCCTTTTCTTTTTTGCATAACTAGCCAATACTTCGTGGTTTCTTAACTTATTTGTTAGTATATTTTTATACTTATCTTCACACCAGCTTTCCATTAATCTAATTAAATCTATTTTATTTAAATATTCCCATGCGCTTTCTTCTAACTTTTTTATTCCTGCAATGTTCCAGTACACTATATTAATTTTATTATTGCTCATTTTCAGATTACCCTGTTTTGGTTTCCGTCCCTTTATTTTTTTTAAGAAACTACTTCTTTTTTTCACTATAAATTAACACTTCATTATCACTTTCACTTTTTTTCTTGATACCACCATTTCTCCCCACTTTGCCTTAGCTCCTTGCATTTTTTTTCAACTATTCTTCTTGTTTCTCTTTCCATGTAGATAGTATCTTTTGTGATGTAGATATTTTTATTTTTTCTTTATTCTTTAACATTTTTTTCTCTCAAGATGTTTTCCTTATGTCTTATAATTTCGCAAGTTATTTCCCACCATTTTTGCCGCCTTTTTCACCTCTCCAAGATTTTTTTATTTTTACTGTAATATTCTTTTTCTATCCAGTCTTTGACTTTTGTTTCATCAATTATTTTGTCATGATCCATTCCTGTTATTATCAAATTATTTTATTTCTTTTCCCTTTCCTTCTCTTCAATAATCCATTCAATTTTTTGCTTGTTGTAAGAGGTAGACGAGATACCTCTTTTTTAATTTCTAATATTGACTCTATTTTTTATCCATTTTTCTTTCCAGCTCTTTTATTTATTTTCATTTTTCTCGAATTCTGTTTTTAATTTGCCAACAATTTCATTTATTAATTCGGTTATTTTAGCCTGAAATTTTGCATGAAATTCTTCTATCATTTTTTTGTTTTTTTTCTATCATATTGTTTTTCACTAAGTTCATTTCTAAAGCTAAATTTTCCATAGAGCTATAATCATCTGTTTTTGAATGCTTTTGCACTTGTAGATGTTCTGCTGCTCATGTTTACTATTTATACCTCTCTCTTAACACTATTTACACCTGACACCTTGTTTTCGGTTTGCTTGTTCTAATCTTCTCACTGTCAAATTTTAAATTCTTTCCTTGTTTAGACAGCAGCACCTGTCTTATTGAGAGGTATACTCTGAGAGAGGTTTTCTCTATTTATCTTGTTGCTTTTAGTATGTCACTTTCACTATTATATTATTGTAGCTTTTTATACTTTTCTTTTTTTTTCTAAATGTGAATAATTTGATGATTTAATCAGCTTAACTTTTCTTGTTGTGACACTCTTAATCTCTAAGACCGGACCGAATAAATAAACAAAGAGAAGGTAAAAAATAATTTTCAGAAAGGTTAAGAACACTTGGAGAAAGCAAGAGTCTGAGATAATAAAAGGTAGGTGATGCTGATAACAGTAAAAAAACAGAAGCTACAAAGACAGAAAATAGATACTAAGCGCAAAGTGAGACAAGAGGTGAAACGATCGAAGCCAGATGAGCAAAACAAAAATAAATAGGCAGTAAGAAAATTGTGAGACTATCAAAGTAATAAAAAATAACAAGCATTAGTAGACCAGTGAAAAAGACAAGCAGCTTACAAAAAAAGAGGAAAAGAAAGAGGAAACCACCAAAATAGATGATTTAAAAAAGGAGCTAGAAAATGTAAAAGTGGTACTCAGAACCTGCCTAATAATAATAGACATGTTCAAAAAAAACTTAACTTCATATAAAAGGAAATTAAATAAGAAATGAGAGAATATGTTAGAGTGGAGATTAATAAAGAATCAGCTACAGTCGACAAAAAAAAAACCGTAGAAGAGAGAATGGAACAAAAAATAAAAAATACACTAAAGAAAAGAAGAGAAAAAGACAAAAAAACTCAGGAAATAGGATGGATAATAGAAGAGACGAGAAGAGAGACAAAAAATAACATTATAATAACTGGTCTTGATCGCACTAAATAGAATACAGAAAGTAAGATTAAAGACTGGATAAAAAAAGAATTAAAAAGTACAGTAAACAAAATATGGAGAGGAAAAAAAAAGACAGAGTTATCGATGGAGAATTACCTGTAGTGAATCAAATAAAAAGGGGAAATAATGGAAACAAACAAAAAACTAAATAACTCAGGTAAATTCAAAACAGTATACAAAAACAAGAATGATAGAAGGTATTTGCAGAAAAGAAAAAAAAACTAAAGAATCGTGGTGGGACCAAGAAACTTGGACGAGTAAAAAAGACGTTTTAAAAACATACAAAATTTGGAAACAAACCAATAAGGAAGAAGATGGAGTCAACTACAGGGAAGTAAGACAAAAATATAGAATTCTCATAAAAAACAAGAAAAGACAAGAATTAATAAGAGAAAATGAAGAAGTTGATAAAGATAGGACAGGACAATTCTTCTGGAAACTGAAAAACAAAGGAAGCATAAAGAAAGATCAAATATACAACATCATCAAAAAAGAAGAATGGATAGAATACTATGAGAATCTATATGAATCATCAAAACCAATAGAAAAGAAAGAACCAGAAACGAATGATATAACAGAAACAAGAGAGAACGAAGAAAGAATAGAGGAAGTAAAGGAAAGCGAAATAGAAAAGATAATAATGAAATAGAAAAAAAGAAACAGCCCTGATAAAGACGAGATAACAAACGAAATATGGCTATAAGGTGGAGACACAATAATAAAAGCAATGGCAAAAATAGTAAATGAAATAATAAGGAAGCAGAACATCCCCCAAAGAATGGAAAAGCACAAAGATAGTTTTAATATATAAAAAAGGAGAAATAAATGTACTCGATAACTATAGGGGAATTTCTTTATTAGTTACAGGCTATAACATACTAGCAGAAGTACTAAAAAACAGGATAGAGAAACAGATAGAGGAAACCAAGGTGCTTGACGAAACTCAAATAGGCTTTAGGGAAAAAAGAGGAACAGCAGAGGCAATATATTTACTAAAAACGGCCATACACATACAAATAAAAAAAGGAGTAAATATTAATTTGTTTTGCGGATGTCAAAGGCTCTTTTGACAAACTGAAAAGAGAGGTAATATGTAATGGAGAAAATGAAAATTGAAAAATACATAATAAACATTATAAAAAAAATGTACAGGAATTCAAAATTAAAAATAAAAATGGATAATACTATAATAACGGAAATATTTAGAAAGGGGTAGAGTAAGTTTTCCCCCTGAGTTCACTGCTATTTAACATAGTGATATAGGACATAGAAACCTCTCTCAAAAAGTCAAGAATATCAGGAGTCAAAATAAGAAACAAAAAAATTAGATCCATTACATACGCAGACGGCGTAGTATTAATAGCCAAACATAATGTCTAGCTAATGGAAATGCTAAGTTTGCTTAGAAAAAAATTGGAAAGTAAAGGCCTAGAACTAAGTGCCAAAAAAACAAAAATAATGAGGTATGAGAACCCCACAGGTAGAAAAAAGAAAATAACGTTTAGATGGAAGGGAAAAATCATAGAAAAAGTAAAAAAAATTAACTACCTCGCGTGCATAATATGTAATAACAACAAAGAAATAGATCATGCAAAACACCTGGAAAATGAGCAAACATAAAATTAGGCAAAATATGACATCTTAGTGAGAAATGGTTCAATAAAGAAATAAACATGAAGTTCAAATTATTCGAAGGGCTACTAAATGACGTGTAATTATATGAAGCGGAAATCTGAAGATGTCAAACATTTACAAATTAGTACAACAACATTCATTGCACATACGTACATCAACATTCAATCATACAAAATAGATAATCTACAATACACCTACCCAGATCCACTCATAACCATTATGCATGAGACAACTCAATTTTATTTATTTTAAGTATTTAAGTTTGACAATGAATTAGTAATTAAGTACAAATATATTACAAGTTCATTCGATTTATATATATACATGATGCGTACATTTTAATTTTATTAGCTCATTAAGTTATTATCATTGTGATAGGTAAGATAATTTTATGACGTTTAATTGTATATTTAATTATTGCGTTTAGATAATAAGTGTTATAGTTAAATATTAAAATTAAAATGGTGATAATTAATTGTAATTCAAGTTTCACAAGATTAAAGAGTGTTTTATTGGATCTGATGACACTATTACCTCAAGACCCTTCTCTCTCTTGCAAATCTTCAAGGAAAGCGCAGGCAAAACTCAAACATTTGTTCCTTCGAGCTGGACAGAGGCAGTGGTGAACTCTTTAATTTTTGTGAACAGTGAAACATCGGAAAAACTCATAATGGCAGAAGTGCCGAATAATTTACAAGAGAAATTGAAAGACTGTATTTCTCTTGCAATGTCTATTGATGATCTCAGGTCCTGCTCATCATTACAAAGAATCAGGACAAAGCCTAAACGACCTATCCAATTGCCGACGAAGCTCCTGCTCAAACTTCAAACGCAACAACAAAGAATTAACGCTGTAAGAAGGATAATCAAGTCTATTCCTTCAACTCCTAAGGGAATACAACTAGAAGGATTGGCTCAACTTCAACAGCATCTGATTGAAATAAATACCTAGTTCGAACAGAAGAAGTTGGAAAAGTCATGGCCGGCAGCTCACATCAATCGTGTATACTTACAGAGGGTAAGTATACAATCATGCAAGAGTTATATTCAACCGCGATAACCACAGTCGACAATTTTCAATCTCAATTGGCATTAATTCACGAGGCCAAGATATCAGCAAGTCACGGATCATCTGAGGGGTTTGGTAGAATAAAACTAACAATGATTGATTTGTCAAGCTACTCAGGTGACTACTTAACTTGTCCTCATTTCCGCGATATATTTGTTGCGATGGTCACGAATGAACCTGAAATAGCCGACAGGGAGAAGCTCATATTCCTGAGACAAGTTTTTAGTGGGACAGCATTTCAGTTAGTTTCATCTTTTATATTGCACGTTGTTTCATTAGTTCCATTTTGAGAAGTTCTCAAAGACATCTGATTCACTCCCAGATGAATAAATTGTTCACAGTGACCCTCATTCCTAGAAAACTCTCTAACATAGACAAGCTCATTACCACCAACAAAGAAGCTTTAAAGAGTTTGAAATCATTCGAATTCACTGATGATATATGTCTTCATAATAGTCCACCGTGTCATTACGGCCTTAGATAACATAAGTGGCAGGACTCGCTTGTGGCTCAGGCATCTTATCATTGCTACCATCAAATCGAGGAGTTTCTTACAACTCGAGTTCATGATATAGAAAGAAGCCAGTAAAATAAAAGGGAAATGGCGTCAGTATGCCCCAAACCTAGTCATTCTCAATCTCCTGTTTTCAGAAAAAGTGTCTGGACTACACAGGCAAATCAAGAGACTCATTCTAGGGAAAGATTACCTTCTTCCTATCCTTGTGACTATTGCAAGTGTAAATATTTTATTGCAATGTGCCCAGAATTTAGGAAATTAAAGCCACACGCCTGGATGACTCTCGTAATTAATGAAAGTCTATGCTTAAACGATTTGGGACATCACAATGTCAGAAAATGCTGGAGCAATTTGAAATGTAAGAAATTATCACCCCTGCATTATAGTATGCTATATGAAGCTCACCATAATAATTCATCCAAGGAAAAATAGGAAGACGGTGCAATTGTCGAACGCTGACTAACTAAAGCAGATAACTCATTAACTAAATCGGACCGCTCATCAATACCATCGGACTACTCATGAAGCTCAACATTTCTGGCGACAGCCTTAGTATTGATCAACTCCTCGGTCATCAATATTCAAGTTCACCTACTCATTGTTATCTGAGCTTTCATTCATCTCGGAAAATCTTGTATGACAGTTCAAGATTCCGAAGCAAAATTCCATCATTTTAATACATGAAAAGGGTGGATCACAGGCAGCAACAACTAAGGAAATAGATTCCCGTATTCTATTCAAGAGCATATACTTCACATACTACCATCTGTATTACCATACTTCACTGCAACGAATTAGGATAGACCATACCTAAAGAATTTGAAACTGGCTGATCCTGATTTTTTAACACCAAGAAGGGTGGATATTATATTGAGAGCAGACACATATGGGAAAATTTTGTATATATAATAATTAAAACCCAAGCACACATCTTTCACTGTACACCATGTGTGTCAGCGGAATAATGAAAATTCCCTACAAAAGTTATTGAATAAGTTTTGGAAACAAGAAGAGATCACAATAAACAATCACTATCGCTGCCAATATAGTGCATTTATGATGGAATATGAAAAACTCGAACACATGAAGTAGGTTCCCTTTTCTACTCTATAAAAACACTCATTCTATGTGCCATACAATGGTGTGATGAAAATAGATAGTTCATATTCGAAGTTAAGAGTAGTGTTCAATGGCTCATGTAAAACATCAACAGAATACTCTCTAAAACCTTTGCATAGCGGACAAATTTCCTCTAACCAAATGGCAGTCTATTCATCAATGAGTTAATCACGTGACGACTGTGATCAACTCACATACTCCATAAGAAAGCCATATCTCATTTGACGATTACAAAACCAAAATATTGGGACTCAAATGCAATCTTCAACAGGCTGTATTCTCATTTAATACAAAATGCTCATCAAATAACGGTAAGATCACCAAATGCCTTATACTATCTGAAGTGAATCCGATATTTGATCCATTAGGCTTTTTATCACCAATCATGATAAAAGCAAAAATGCTCATTCAGAAATTATGGTTACATAAATCTTACTGGGATGATCCACTGCCATCCCAGCGATGAAGTAGATGGATTTTTATCAGAAAACAGCTCACAGATTTTTCCAAAATCACAACACCACGGTGGTTCAACACGGAATGATTATCAACAGGGGAACTATATGGCTTTTCTGATGCCTCACAATTGGCAGTGACTGCAGTCATCTTGTTGTCCATCCAACACTCATCTGGTACCAAAACATAATTTTATATAGTAAACAATGAATACAACTTTATCTATTAGTTTTGTCGAAATAAAAACTCCGCAGGTATTTTCTTAAATAATTATTTATTATTAATATATTTATTATTATTATTAAAAGTGAAAATTATAGGTGTAATAGACAAAAGCTTTTTGTCTTTATGTGTATTAGAATGAACGTAAAATCTAAACTAAACTAGTCGTCCGCCGATGCCAGTATACATACGTTTCTTACCTACGTTAAATATTCTAGCCACATTTAAACAGCACCTGGTGTTTATGCATGCTATATTACGTATAAATACTATTGAACTTTGCTTGCATTCAAATTGAGTATCACCGTGAAAAAGGTATCGGCTGTATCTATTATTTATGGTCCTATCCTAAACTTATTAGGGCTATAGTCAAATACATATCTTAAGATTTATTTCCAACAATTTTCAACGAAAGATATCTACCATCGATATAATTTAGGTTATCAATAAATTAAGATCAACGAAAACATTATTTAAATTTTATATATTTGTCTATCAATTTTATGAGAATGACGTTTTTTTTAAATAAGTTAAATTAAGATTTTTATAAATTATTTATATATTATATACATACATATATAATGTTCTTCATTTTACAATTAATAAAATAGATAATTCTATATTGAAGAGTATCTTCTCTATCATTTCTTTATTATTTAAACACTATCTAAAATATAAATTTCGT
Organism: Platyscapa corneri; assembly: GCA_018907185.1. Taxonomy (NCBI): domain Eukaryota; kingdom Metazoa; phylum Arthropoda; class Insecta; order Hymenoptera; family Agaonidae; genus Platyscapa; species Platyscapa corneri. The sequence continues at coordinate 434,975 of JACCHW010000112.1, forward strand.
AGTATATCAAATCTATAATGATTTGAGAGCATCTTAAATTAAAATTATATTTACAATAGAAATTGAAGTATTTTAATTATTGAAATTTTAAAAAAAGATTTAAAAATAAACATTAATAATGCTTAAATATAATTTATGTACATCAAGTTAATTCTAATAATTTTCTTGTATAATGAAAATTAAGATTAAAATCCCTAAGAAAATTAGCGATAAAATAATTTGTTAAAAAGCTATCTTAAGTGTTTAAAGAGAGATACTTAAGGAGTAATTTATATTCAAGGACTATCTATAAAAAAAATAAACAAAACATATTAATATTAATGCAACATAGGATTATAATAGATAACAGAAATAAAACCTGAGTCTAAAGTGAATAATTCTTTATATGTATCATTCAATTAAGCATGTTACGTAGTTTTAAAATTTTAGTAAAATTATTACATTATTAAATATACTACAAATAAATATAATTAATTTAATAAAAATCAGATTACTTAAAATAACACTTTTAGACAAAATCCTCTGGTAAAACTTCAAGCAAAAATACAATAGTTATAAAGTGTTTTTCTTCCTTAATATAAGATTATTAATTTTTTAACAAAGAATACATTTGTTTTAGATACATTTGATCACTTTTATTAATTACTTTCATTAAAAATTCGTGATATTTATATTATTTAATAAATTTCAATATATAAAATACCTTTAATAAGCTTCCAGTCATTGATAGTAATTGCAGAAATTTTTTTAAAGTTATCAATATTATGTAGAATCATTTTCCGAGGTGATAATTTATCCTCTTTTAAAGCATTCCATATATCAAGGCCATCAATATTCTTAAGCTTAGAGGGATCACTTCCAGCTGCTGATAATAAAGTCGGAAGCCAGTCTGTGATATGCAGTGTTTGATTTGAAATACGACCTGGTCGAGATAAATGCATTGACCAAATCAGTCCAACACCACGTATCCCACCTTTGAAAATAATTTTATTTACGGTAAATTTTGAAAAATTATCTTTAACAATTTTATTTTAAAAGTAAAATAAATAGATATAGAAATTCTAGTATTCGGTACTCAGTATAAAATTACAAAATATTTTCATCAATAAAAAATCATTAACCATTCATACCTTCAAATAAAGTATCCTTAACACCTCGCAGAGGCCAATTAGAAGCAAAATTCAAATTAAAACCATTAGCCGGTCCACCATTATCTGTTGAAAAAATAATAATACTATCTTGTAACATATTTTTTTTTTCAAGTGCCTCTACAACTGCACCGATAGAAGAATCCATAACTGTTGCCATTGCTTTTTAAAGATACAGAATCATTAGAAAATTTTATTAATTCAAGTAAGTATATAATATTTATATTGTAAAATTAGTAAATTTAATTTGATATACAAGGATTAATTAATGAGTATCCGTATTAAAAAAGAACACGCCAATTTTTTACCAAAGGTTTTTTATTTTTTAATATAATATTATTGGAAGATACTACTAAAAGGATACTGGTTTTTCCTAAATTTCTTTAAACTTTCTATAAAATAAGCTTATATAAAATAGGCCTATATCTTAATAATAACATTTTTTGTTAAATATTTATATGCTAAAGAACATAAAGAGCTGACAAACGTTGCGACAAATGCTAACTCAATTTATTAAGTGAATGCGGATATAATTCGTAGAAAAATTCATATTTGAGCACTAGTATTATGAATACAAGAGCTACTACATTTACTTAATGTAAAAATACGTTCTGTTAACGAAATAGGACATCTGTTTCAACTTACTAAAAAATCGTTTTAATATTTAACTATTGTAATGTATCGTTTCAAATTTCATTAAAAAGTTTATACAAATTATGTTCTTTGAATTAAAAAAATCATTTTAATAACCTTATCGGCAAATAAGATAATGCCTTTTTTGAAGCAGATTCTCATGAAAAAATTAACCTAGATTTCATCAGCGATAACAAATACATCAAAAGCTTCTAAGGATTTTATTGAAACAGATTCAAATACTGTTTTGAAATTGATAGGCTTATGTATTTACTATTTACAAAGCTCAATTAGAGCACCAATTCGAATTTCAATTTCATTATTCTTAACTTATTATGTAAACTGTTATCACTGATCTATAACATACTTACAGTCTCTACTACTTTGATTACTTTCATTCTGATATCAGAAAAGTCACATTATATATGTTCACTAATTTTCTCGGTAATCGCGTCTGTGGCACGATTTGGTACTTTTTACAAAAAAAAATGGATATACAGCCTAATTAACATTCATTTAACTTACATTTTACGATTATCATAGTAAAGACAACATCTAACTTTGCTTTTATTTCTTTGCTCATTTTTCATCCAAAAATAAAAAACATTTTACAAAAAAATATTGTTCTTTTTTTTGTATCGAAAAAATCCAATATGTTTAGTAAAAACGATTATTAAGTAGAAATTATCTATGGAAATAACTATAAATCAATGTGAAATGTATGATGTTATTTGAAAGATATTTTGTACGATAATAATGCCAAAATACATCATCACTACCACCTTTTTTCAACATGAGTGATTAATTATTATAATATGATTATTTAATATAAATACTAATTTTGCGACACGATTTTATCTCTTATTTCTCCTTTACAATGTGTTAGTAAAGACTTATTATTTTTACGCATTATATAACTTATATTCCTACCAACTTATTATATATCTTATTTGCAGATTACCTACTTCGCACAGCTGCCTGTTAATCCAAAACCATCATGTCTTGGTCTCTCTATCTTGCCCCCGTAGCGTAATCTCTAATTGTCGTGAAATTTTGGTAATGTTCTTGGTATTATGTATAAAAAACCTAATGTATATCGGTCGCGACGGAAAAACCTCTCATATTCTAGCTAACGCAAGCGGAAATTTGCCTTCGTTCCTATAGACCCTGTTCCTCGCAGGTATATTTTTGAGTTTTTCCATAATCACCACGTTCATACTTGTATCATGGTATTACTGCCCGCTTAGCTATGGCTTACATCTCTAGGCCTGATTTCAAACCATCTACTCACCTGGTCTGCCCTTGCCTCGATGCCTATATGCCAAGACTGGCAAACCGCCGGTATACTGAGATTCGGGTGACCACAAAAGACGGATCTGCCCTATGCAAGGAACTAAAGGAAAAGTATCCGAATACTATGAAACAAAAGAAAGTATATAAAGGCGTAACAGATGGTAAGAATTGGAGAATCGAAGTTAATTAGCGGTATGTACCCGTTAATCTTAATCTATAATTTCCAACCTGCTTGACTTATGAATTACACATCCTATTGACATTAACTTAATTATGACTGATAATCTCTTCTCAGTTTTGCGTGCCGAGATAATTCCTTTCTTTTAGGGATAATGCTCACTATGCTGCCACTCGGGTTCAGTCTTCTACCTGCTCCTCTCACTAGGCTCATTTCGTCGACACGCGTAAGGCCGTCTGTTTGTTTGGACTTCTATTAGATAGCCTGAGTTGTTTTATCTTATAAATTGAAAGCAATAGAAATCTGCTCGGTAAAAAAGCCAAGTGCACGCGGGGCCTATAAATCTGACTATAAATTTTTGTTTTCTCCTTATTCTTTTCTCATTTCCGATTTATCGATCTCTTATATTTTTCTCTCATTATATCACCTATAGCAACTTCTCTTTCTCTAGATCCTTTATTCTTGCTTTCTTTCTCTTCTCTATATAGTGCGCTTTATCATTCTCTCTCTGTCTCTCTCTCTTTCTCTCTGTCTCTCTGTCTCACGGAGTTTTACTCTCCTTTCTTTTTTTTTCTATTCTTCTTCCGAAATTTTAGAAGCCGCGAGATTTCGTGGTTTGTCATAAAAGCCTATAAGATGAAATTACGGTTTGTTCAGCGAGTATTGCTCTATAAATTGAGATCATGAAAAGATCATAGTATTTTGTACTATTTTTATTATTATTATTTAGATCTATTGAAATTTTAAATTGCGTAGATAGTATTAGATAGTACGAAGATTTAGATGTAGCGGAATCTCAGTAGAGAAAACTAAACTTACTTAACTCAAAAGAGCATTGCGCAATTATCTAGGTCCAATGGGATTTCGAAAGAGCATTAGTGCTATTGGATCTGATTATAATCGCCAGTTCTATATTATCCAGAATTCTGCAACGTTGATAATCACCCTATAAGAAACCTTAACTTCGTGAGCGTTGCCTTATAATTCAGGTATTTTCATAAGCGAGTAGATAATAATCGCACAGTCACATATCATACTATCAGTGTCAGGCATGGAGGATTATCCTCCTTTAATCTAAGATACATTAAGTGCTTACCCCGAAAATAGATACTCGTTGAAATGGAGAAGTTGAAAAGAATGTGAAACGACCTTTTTTTCTTGATTAGTACTCAAAAAGTTGTATATTTCAGGTTATAAAAAAAAACTATCGGGCATTAAGGACTGCATCGCGGGTAGAAAAGAAAAAATAGACTTGTTGATGAACCCTTGTTGCATAAGTTTAAGAAAACTGCAATAAATGTATTACAACATTATTTACCAACAAGAACATAAAAAAATGGTACTAGTATTTAAAATATTACTTATATTAAACAATCCCTTTTTCTTTTATGTATATATATATATATATATATATATATATATATATATATATATATAAGATAAAACTGTATATACTTATTCTCTATTTATTATTTACAAAATTACTATGAAAGAATGTTCTATGCTTTAGCTTGTCTCGTACAATATCTAAAAATACATAAATGCAGTTCCGATTCATCGGTTTGGCAGCTTATGCATACCGCTACTATCATAGCAGAAATAAATTGTTGGATTATATCGAATATGAGCGCCTCAGGCTATTATATATAAATTATCTATAAATTATATTAAAATATTTCTAAATATTAATAGGTATTAATAAAGTGCACTAAACAATGTCATTATGCTCTTTAAATAATCAGTGTTTTGAAATTATTTATTCCTAACAATTCTTTTCCACAATAATATACTTCCAAAATTTACATAAAAATTATATAAAATTATAAGATATTTGGGATTAAACAGAAGTTCTTAAAATATTTCCATATTGAATTTATCAATAATATAAAATCAATAAAAATATAAAATGATAAACGCAGAATTAAATAATTGACTTAATCAACTATAGATAACGGATATCAATAAAGTAATAAAAGAAGCAACAGTTGTAAGAAATCTAAAATGCATCAGCTTGTTAATTAATACGTAACAATTATTTATTGATTTATCCATTTTTATATAACTATAACTATAATAGTTACTGTGTTATCAATTAATAAATAAATTATTACTTATAATTATTAACTCTATTTCAGAATATGATTTAATTAATAGTATAAAAATAATATTATAAGAAAAAAATAAAATTATTAACGATACAATCGTCTTGTGTTCGAAATAGTGAATCAGGTAAACTAAGCCGAATCAGATGAGATGGTTTTAAAAACAACTGCATAATTTCAAAACATAATAAATGGAAAATAACGAGTGAGAGAGCCTTCCGAGAAAATAGCGTGACGTGCCGGGCTTTTTAGAGAGGAAAGAAAACCGCATGAAAATCATCAAGCTCGGCGCAAGATAATACAAACTCCGAACCTAGGCTATCCGCCATCTTACTCTGGCTACTGCATCACCAAGCTCTCTTCCACTTTACTACACAATATTCTCTCTGTCTCTCTCACTCTGTCGCTTCCAACTAGTTACGCTGCGCAACATAAAATGAGGTTCATCAACCCCGTGGTGCCATGGAAAAGAGTTTGGAAGGAGTTCAAAGAACTCTTGAAGTTTTTTTTTTGGGGGGGGGCGGGGCAAAAAAGTATAGGGAGAAAATAACATGAGAGAGAAAGGACTCCTTTATTCTTAAAGATATTTAGGATAGACAATTATGCGATTTAAATTAGGTATAGAATTTGCAGACTTTTCCCCTCTGTCCTAGTATGCAGAAAGCTTTTATTCCTAGGGTTCAGTTCAGGTAAAGAAATAAATAAAATAATAACTTGTGACAGCCGAAACATCAAGCGAAGGATGTTTCGACTTAACTTGAAGTGTTAATCAAAACAAGAGAGAGGCAAAAGGAAAAATATATAAAGATACTAACGTAGGCGAAAGGATAGATTCAAAGACAGACTTAAATTTCGGTAGATTTTAACCTTCCCAAATTATCTAATTCGGTACGAGTTTTTTTTTTATTTGTTACTATTTTTTGTTTTTTACTTTAAAAAAATAAATTTTAATTTTTTAAAAGTTAAATCAGAATAGAAAAATTAATAATACAAGACGAATAAATTTAACTAAATATCTTTTTTTGTGGGAGCTAATCATCAAATAAGATGTAAGTCTATTAAACAAATATATTCTGACTCTGAGTATTTATATCAAGACTTTTACTTCCATTCTTATCTTCTTCCAACATACTGCATTTCTTACAATTTTCTGATTTTTACTTTTTTTTCTACTTTCCTCCGACTTTTTTCGTAACTTTGTCTTACTTACTTTTATTTTCACTACGTTATTTCGCTACATCAAGAAATAATCACTATACTATTTATTGTAATCCTGTGGCGTAATAAATTATACAATTTATAAATTTTAAAAATATTATAATTTTTTTTTAAATTAAAAGACAAGATTCCACTTTTTTCACTGTTTAAATTTTTTTTAGTTATATAACTTTTCTTTAATAATCTGTGTAAATGATCCCGTCGCGTTATTGAAAATATTAACAGGAGGAGGAATAATTTTAATAATTTCAATATATTGTTATACTTTATAAGTTTGGTTATTAATAATTATTCACAAGAAATCGCAAACGTATATTACTCGGCGTTGTAAAAACAAAGTTTGAATAGGCGGAATTATCAAATCTGTCACGAATACGAGTCTGCTCGATCGCTTTGTACTCTCCCTTTTATAATTTTTTCTTCTCCATGCATATCTGCGTACACTTCATCATTCATAACAATCCTGTTTTATGCTTCTCGTTAAACTAATGTGTCTAATATAAACTATGTAAAAACTTCGCGTTTATAATCTTATATATATACATGTATACTTTTATAAGAGCTAAACTAATACAATGCGTCTTTCTTTTTCAAAATTTTACTAAATTTTCAAGGACAGACCGTGATTCTGCGACTGCCCCCATCACTTTCAATTCTGGGTTTTTTGGACGGCTTGCGTTTTTAGTATGCCACTCTTGCCTTATTCTGCTTATTCTGCTGGAGACAGAATATCTCTGCGATGTTCGTCCATCCCTCCCAGGGAGCTCTGATACGGCCTCATTGCCCGACTCCAACCCCAGATCCACTTCTCTTATACAAGCGGGAGGTGAGGGTAGAAAGGAGGGGAGGAGGACTATGTTGGTTAGTGATCGAGCGCGAGGAGAATAGGCGGGCGTGATTCTAATCCTAAGCCGTCGCGGCCGGCCGATGAGTCCCATCCCGTTTAATAGTTGCGTTGTTTCGATTTCGTAAACCGGGAAAGAGTTTGGTGAATGAGAGAGAGAGAGGAATAAGCATGACGTTAGCATATGAGTGCAAGTGATAGGATAGGTGCAATAGACGAGTGTGTAAGAGTAAGAGAGAGGAAGAGAGAGAGCAGGCGTATAGCCGGCGCGTGAGCGCGAGAGAGAAAGGACGTAGTAGACGAGTGTATAGGAGCGAAAGAAAGAGAGAAAGAGAGCAGGCGTATAGTAAGCGCGTGAGTGTGAAAGAGAGGATAGGCGTAATAGGCGAGTGTGTAAGAGTGAGAGAGAGGGAAATACAGTAGACGTATATGTGGTACGTAAGTGCGAGAGAGAAAGGACGCAGTAGACTAGCGTATAGGAGCGAAAGAGAGAGAGAGAGAGAGAGAGCAGGCGTGGGAGAGAGAAGGCAGTCGTAGAGCTAGCGCGTGTACGAGAGAGAAAGAGGGAGAGTGGGACCTGGTATTGGGAAGAGCTAATGCTACAGTTAGCTCGCATTAGAGTGCCGTGCTCCGCACGGCATGGGCCTGCATGATTTCGGATAATATTCCTCGCTAGAATATTTTCTACAATATTTATTTTTCCTTTGCGCTAGATGTTCGGCCCAAGTTGAACAGGCACATTGTTTTTCTCGGCTAGTTACCTGCTTCGCTTCTGTCCCCTTTTGTATTTATTCTAATAAATATTATAACTTGTATAGATCGCATTTTCCTTTTTGTTCTCTGGCAGGCGAGCGGTTTGACTTAATATAATTTAAACGTGTAATAATATTACATTCCGCGTAGCTCGATTTGACCTTTCCTATATTATTTTTCTATTAAGTACACACTATTATTTACATTACTTTTATTTTCCAATTTTTTTCAAATTAAACTCGCGACATTAAAAATGAAGTTTATAATTGTCATATGATTTCACAGGTATATTTTTCATATTATACGTTATACATCTATCTTATTGCATCTACGATATTCTATATATTTATAGTATGTGTACTTAAATTTTCCTTTCTCCCTTTTTTATTTTATACATATAGGTTCATATTTCAAACTAATCTTAGAATTTTAAAATAGTTATATTTTTTTTTAACGCATAAAGTAAAGGGTATCGTTTCTGTAATAAATATTAACGTAACATTACATTATATTATATTATAAACGCGACATTTTCTCACCGATACGATTTACATAAAATAAATAAATAAAATGATGTGCCTCAGACATACACGTACCTTGCGTATCGTCTACAATGTGAGAAGTGTATCAGATTATTGTTTCATCTCCTATTATAAGATAAGTCTCGATAGATGTAATTTGATGAATCATGAAAATGGAATTTTTGTGTTATTAAGGGATTATCCATTTAAGCTATTCTGATAGAAATTTTTTTGTAACACTGATATTAAACGAAAACTTGAAATAAGAAATTTTTGAGAATATCCTTCCATTGCCTTTTACTTCTAAAGGATTAAATAAAAAATACATTTAGCTATTTCGTCTAAGGCATATTTTTAATTTTAATTAGAGTAGGAATACTCAGTATGGAATCTATTTTCTATACTATTCTATTTAAAAACCGAAAACAGAGAAGAAAATTACATTTTATACGTTACAGAGAAACATGATATTTTACAAAATTTTAAAAGTTTTTAAGATAATCAAGAATATTGCAATTAGTACAGGATGATCTATTCAGCATCTACCTAATTCGTATTTAGTTTTCGGTTGTTTATGTTGATTTTTACTTACATATTTAAGCTTATTAGTATGCAACTTTTTTTTAACAATTAGTATCTGTATATAATTTGTTAAATATAGGAAAATTATTAGTTTAATATCTTAATCTTTGTTATATGATGAAAAATAGTAGATCTATTATTAACTTTATTTATTTGACGATAAACGTGGAGAAGTAATATTAATAAATTTTCATTATTTAATATTACCTAAATAATATGATATCTGATATTTCCTTTGTATTAAAATGAAATCTTTTTTATGAAAATATCTTTTTAGTCACTATGACAAATTTTGGGTACATCAAAAAGAGTAACTGACGTATGTTAAATTTCTTAAAAGTAATTTGAATAAGACCATTAATTACACCACATTTATGCAAGAAGAATTTAATTTTGCAATGTATTTAACCCAAAACTTTTAATTTTCAATCATTAAATGTTTTATCTTCTAAATTAGGACGATTGCGACGTTTTATTTTGTAATTTCGTTTTCTTTTGTATAGAATAATTTATATTTCCGATTAAATTTTGATGAAAAGTATCTCATCTGACAATTAAAACATAAAATAAAGAATACTTCAGATGAATAAATTGCTATTCTGAATAAGTGTATTTGAGTAATTTCTATGGATTTAATGGTGAAGTTCAGTTTTAATCTCTTATTTTATTGCGGAACAATGTTTTAACTATGATTTAATTAATATCCGTTAGCACCATATAAGATTATATCCTGGATAATGTCTTCACTTCTGGTTTTCATGCATTGACATACAATTACATTTGTAAATTTAATTAATCATGCGATAGTTTTTCCATCTGCTTATGAAAAGGTAGAATAGGAAAGTAAATGCTACATCTTTTATTCTTTGCGTATTGCGTATATGACTTAGATTCTTTCACTGTTTTCTTGATAGAAAAACAGTGAATTTCATGAAATAATTCTTTTTTTTCATTTTATTTAAAAATTTTATATTTTATATCACATTTGGTTAAACGTAAATATTATTTAATTTTTAAAGCTTAACAGCTACATAGAACTGCAGATGGCTAATATAAATAAATCATATTAAAAAAAAAACGACAAGGAACCCTCTAATTTAGGAGTAAATAAACAATCGGATACTCGGAAAACTCGACAGAAATATCATTCTTGCCTATCTTTGTAAGTTCAAGACCATATAAGAGTGTCGAAATTATAAAAAGAACACTACAATTACAGTAGTGACATGAAAAAATTGTCGGATACTGATAAAGAACGGATCAGACATGTCAAATAGTAATCAGTTAGAAAATTGGAATATCGACACTTTTCTACAGTGGCACCGATGTTATTTTTTAACAGTAAATATCGATAACGATCGCAACGCTGCTAAATTTGAAAAGTTTTATACAAAATTCTTACTTGAATATTTCTGTTATATATTATACTTTTATCATATTTATTATAATATATGAATAATCTTGCAGTAGAAATAGTAACTCTTGAAAGAACGACTTTTTAAACTCCTCAATTATAGTTTTTATTAAGTCTTAAGGTACAATATTTATAATATAGTGCGTGATCATAGCTTTCGTACAATAAGAATGTCATTCAATAAAATTAATTCCTATTTCTATTCGTATAAATTAAAAATTAAATATTTAATTTTTATTTTAGTTAAGTTTTAACCATGAATTTATTATAAATAATACACTAACAATACGGATTTTTCAATCACTTTCAGTATGACTTAAATATATACAAGGTCATATGTTATCACTTACCGGCAAAACGACGTCTCTTATATTCAAGTATTTTCATTTTATCAATAATTTCATCAGCCACGGGTAATGGATTATAAGGGTTTGCTGAATGTACTGCAGCGTGAGCAAAATACAAAAACATGGGTTCACTAACATTATGATTTTTTATTAATTTGATAGCTTCCGTTGTAAAAACATCCGTTGAATATTGACCATGTAAATCCCAAGCGGGTTCCATATTGCGTCTCATGTCGAGACCCCGATAAGGCTATGAAAAAATAGATTAACTTGCTTAATATTTTTATTAATTTGGTTGATTTTAAATAAATAATAGTCAAAAAATTTTATCTAAAATTTAACTATCATAATAAATAAGAAATAATTTTTCAAATGAAAGATTTAAATGAACTTTTTAATGTAATACTTTTACAGGATTTTTTTTTATATTAGTTAAAATTATTTACCAGTTATTCTAAAATCGCATTCTACATCATTCATTAAATTAGTTGCTATCTATGAAAATTAATTTTATATTATATATATCAAATTTTATTCTCCCCTCACATTCAATATTAATATTATAACAAATAACTTCATTATTTTCAAATTATAAATTACGTATGATGTAAACATTTCTATATTGCAACCATTCATAGCATAGACAAATTAAATATTTGCTTATACTTGACGTATAATAAGTGTAATATTATCATTTTTTAAATAGAATTGTAAAATATTCATGTTTATAATTGTATATATATTTTATATTGTACTATTGCTAATTTGGTAATTTTCTGTGTGACATTTTTTGTAAAATCTAACTGTATGTTCTAGTGCTTCGTTCCTTATCTAACATTATCGACTACGTTTACATGTTATCGGATAACTTTGCAAACTATCACCTTTAATTATTAACGATTAAAGAAATGAATATATATTATTCTTTCAATCGGAAATGCTTAATGTTTTTATCAATTGATAGGTTATGTTTTTTCTTATCATTACGAATGAATCGAATGTGTTTACTAATTTAAATTTAAGTTAAATATAATTATTTATACTTTAAATTATGTAATTACAAATAAATGAATAAAAAAAGTCAATATATATATATATATTAAAATAAATATATCTATTATTAATACATTTAATAAATAGCATGATTTATTACTGGATGGACATAATTGGTTTTGCAGCATTTAATAGTGATTTTATAATAAAATATTTTTTATAAATTACAATATTATTGTTTATAATTTTCATCAAGTTATAATTCTTTTTTAATACCAAACCATAATAAATGATTCTTTGTCTAACTCTAATTAACTAAGATCATTTCACTTAAAATAATGATCATATTTAACTTTAATATTTTTATAATTAAATATAAAGATACATAAATCATATATTGTATTGAATACAATAGATTATTTAGGGAGAAAAATCGAAAAACTGATTCGAAGATTATAAATTGAACTTCAATTTTTAATAAAGGAGTAGAATTAACCAACGTTCAAAATTAAAAAAATACCACAAAATAGTTGACAGTATGATAATAATTTGGAGATAACATCCTTTAGAATAATGCAATAACAAACAATAAAGAATACTGTTTAGAAAATAAAAAAAGATACTTAAAACAAAGTGGTAAACAAAAATAGAATAGTTTTATAGACTTATAGATGGCGGTAATGTTTGACAAGTAAGTCATCAAAATAAGTAAAACCGAGATCTAGGTTTACATGCAATTGATATAGATTACGTATGTACAATTTTTTAAATTTTATAAATTAAAATTTTATAATATTAAAAATTTGATTTTATTCTACTACATACAACACTTGTGGGTTTTTGAGCATAATAAAAGAACTTTTTATAAAAATCGTGTCTTCGTTTTTAGATCTTCATCTTTATACAGGAGATAACTTCATTATTTCAATTTTTTTCAATATCATTATTTCGAATGTTATATCAATAAAAGACGAACTCTCGAATGGAATACTATATGATAATATATATACATACATACTGTTTAGTAATCACTAGAGTGAGTGAATATTGTTTGTAATTGAGTACCAAAAAAAACACATAGAAAATGTCGAATAAAGTAAAGATAAACTAAATAACAACTCACTTACTTTATATGAATAAAGAACTTTAAAAAAATAAAATATCTCTTAGATAGTTTTTAAATGGATAGAAATTCAACTCTTTATTTAATTATATATATATATATATAAAGATGAATCTGTATTTCAGTATGTAAAAAAAAATTTTGGTCAAGCATTAATTTTTCAATTGCAATCATTTTCTCGTGCTTTTAGTCGTTTGTTGATCTAATTCATAAATGGAAGCTGCAAATTTAAAAACTTGATACTTTGCTTAATTTAAGCAATCACAATAATACGAAATAAAAAAATTTTTTTAAATTATAAATTATATGAAATTTAATTTTCATGTATATATATGAGGGATCAGGTGAGGGATGAAACAGTATGGTTAAAAATAAATTATAATATAATAAACCTTTTGCTAATTAATTAATACATAGTAGAATATATGCACGAGATACACGAGATAAAAGGAATAAGTTATCAATGTTTTAGTCAGGAAGGTTTCCTCAGACTGACTAGCCCGCCAGGGGTAAGTTAGCTGGGAGGAACATCCCTACTCTTGTCGCCGCATGCTACCGTCGTGCGTACGCGTACGGCTGTCCTATTCTCTAAAAACATCTCTCCTCTCACTCCCACATGTATGTGGGACCAATATGAGGGAAATAGAAGAATGGTTAGACACTTGTTTAATAATTGTATAAAATCTATTCACTGGGATAATAAGTACAATGTTGCTTGCATATAGCTATATAATTATATGTGAGAATAAGGGATTATTAGCTCCTCTAGACTGATGGGCCCGCTAGGGGTCAGCTTGCTGGGGAGCATCCCTTCACTGGCCGCCGCATGTCATTTCGCTTGCTTCCTACCCATACCCATACTCTCTCGCTCTCTTTCTCTCTGTCTCTCACTCTCACTCCCACATTTGACCGTTCTTGACAAATCACTCGACCTCGTGTGATGACGGTGTACTCTTCGTCTGCTGCATCGTTGTCGATAATGTCGCATGCTTCAATTTCCTCTCTGTGACCGGTCCATGGTTTGTATTTAATCGCTTCTTTTCTTTTTCTGTTGTCCATAAGTATTGCGTACAGTCCTTGGCTAGATAACCTATTTTTCTGCGCACGTAGCATCTTTTATCGTCACTTTTTCGTGGCCATCGTCTTCGTTCGAATTTGAGTCACGAACATATCCACCAGCTGCGGTTGCGACGTTGCTCCCGAAAGCAGTATCATCAGCTGCGTGTCATTTGTATAACCGTGTATGATGTACCTGCTCATCTCTTTAGCGACTATACCTGGCTAAACCCCATGAAATTCCATTTACTGGATATACGCCAGCATTGTTTTGTCCTTCCTTTTTCTTCTTGTGCGCATCAGATCGTGTATGTTCCAGAACACTGGCTGTCGAGCCAACGGCGTGATTTTTACATAAGGGCTCTTTTTGCTGATAGGAATGTCTTGGCTTCGCTCCAGCTGTAGAGATTTGCGTCCTCCATCATTCACTTACATCACACCATCCCCGTTTACAAGAACGTCGTCCGCAGAGAAGCTCAGCAATTGATCTATGGTCACAGGAACGGAAGTTTCTTGCTTCAGTATTGGGCGATCAGGATGCGAGTTCCTATAATCAAGGTCATTTCCGGTACGCGTTGCATCTTCAAGCTCGCACAAACGAGTCTTCATTATTTCTACTTGCCTCCTACCTGAATTGCTGGTGTCCCATTGTTCTCCCCTCAGCTGGGATTCAATCCGTGTAGGCAAAGAATTTTCAGCCTCATTCGCTCTTCGGCGAAATGCTTCGGTTTGGTCACGCAACTCCTGCATTCGAAGTTGCATTTGCTGCAATGTCGCTTGCTATTCAGCGATGTTGAATTCAGTGTCGCCGACGTTTGTCATTCGCGTCAGCCATTGCCATAAGTGTAAAAATGAACGGTATTTTGTTTATCTCTACTCCTGCAGTCGTAACACGGAACTTTTGATTATTCTAACGCATCAGTACTTTCTTCTTAGTCTCTGTTTAGAAATCATGAAAATGATATCAGTGAGGCCATCTATTGAAGTCGTTGAAGCCGTAAATCAATTATCGACAGATGTAATGATTGCGCTGTCAATTCGATTGATGAGTCGCTTCGATCGAATTGATAAGCCATTCAATATGCAAATTTCAAACTGTCAATCAATCATAGCTTTACCCATCAACGAAGGAAATTCGCGCGAATGATCACTTGATCATACTCATTGCCCTTGGTTTTCAGTATCCATTTTTGATTTATTTCAATTGGCACATAAAAATTCTAGCAAACAATCATTTTCATCTGTTATATATAATATATATAAATTAAATAAAAAAAAACATGCAACTTACAACTATTAGTTCAAGAACTCATTTAATTGTAGCTGTAACCGATCGCGACAGTTCGCGTATTTAGGATAGGAAGGTTTTCTTTTTTTATAAAAAATAAAATTGTTTTCTTTAGGCTCAGATAATTTTTATTAATATTAACTAACAATTAATAGTGATGAAGTAAAGACGATTTGCCTCAATGCGTGTATCGGGACAAATAGCTGCACGATCGCCTTGCGCTCTCCCTTTTATCCTTTTTTTTTGTACGTTTGCATGCGCTTCGTTCTAAACTTACAATTTTAACAGTTGACCCTTACAGAGAAATAACAATCGCCTAAATTTCTCGCTAAACTTAATACAATGCACGTATTGTAATCTTACTTGTAACTAAATACACTCGCCTTAAATTAACGGAATTGCTTTTATTTATTACTATTTGTGTATAGGTTACATTTTAATATATCGAATTTTAGTTTAACTTAAATACCGTAATCGGAGTTTATATAAACAAATAAGCGTGACCGTTGCGCTTGCGAGAACAGTTTCCTTGCTGTTCGCCGCACTTTTTCCGCTGAAACCTATTTGATATCCGCGCGACCCTGGGCCAGAAAAAACTTCCGCTGAACTGCCGGAGGAAAAAGGCCCTTACATGCTAATAACGAAACGTTATATCATTAGTCTAAGCCGCGATATTGGTTTTCATCTTATTTTCCAACACTGCAATGTTTATTTGTATCTGAGTTTCGGACGAACATGTAGCTATGTGTACCACCCCCACCACTCCTCGTAATATCCGACGGAGCCGCCACACTTACGAGATGCTCAACTTTGATGCCGGGGGTTGCGCCACGTCTCAGCTGACGGGCCCCCGACGTCACCACGCATCTACCTTGCCCGACTCCAGTCCTCAGACCCACTTCTTTCGTACGAGCGGGAATTGGGGATGGTCTGGGTTAGAAGGGATACTAGAAAGAATTTTAGGTAACGGTATCCTCGCGGCCGAACGCGATTTCACCCTGTGCCCGTCGCGGCGAGCTGTTACTTCCCACCCTTCTTCGATTGATCCTGGTGGATGAACGTTAGAGAAAGAGGCTTGGTACAGGCTAAGCATGAGAGCGAGAGAGAGAGGGAGAGAGTGAGTGAGGACTAGTGAGTGGAGGGGCTATCGCTGCAGCTTGCTCGTGCTCGAGTGCCATGACTGCACGGCATGGGCCTGCAATATTTGAAAATTTTTCACGAAGGTTCCTTTTCGTATTATACCGATTCTTCGGTTCACTCGAGAAGTGTTGCTTTCCCGTATGTCTACCTGTCCGCACTTAGTTACCCATTTTGCACTCACACTATCGTGCTCCTACTACCACACTCTTGTGGTTTTCGTTATTTCCCGTTTATTTTCGGGCAGGCAGAAGACTTATCTAGGATTTCGAATTTTTACTTCGAATATCTCGTTTCTCCAGCATTGCTGCCTCGACTACGATATACTACTTATATTCATAAATAAGTGTATCATTTGGCGTAATTCCTCACATCGAAACCGAATCTTATACTATAAATAAGGATACGATTACATTACTTATAACCTATGTAAAACTAAACAATTAAATTGAACGTTAATTAAATAACAAATAAATTAAACAATTGAATTAATAAATTAAATGATTAAACATTAATTAAATGAATTAAACATTATTTATAACTAATTATATAAATTAAATAATTAACTTAAACATTATTCTATGTTATGTCTATGTTATACTAATTTCTTAGGCTAAACGTGCGCTTGGAAATCGGCAGGTACGTGTAATTCGGTACTTCGTTTACAGTAGCCTTACAAACTAGAATTAACATTAAATCACAAATCACAAACACATATAGATCTATAATCATTGTTAACGAAAATATGAAGTTCGTAGCATATAACAAACGATTCGATAGAAGACATTTTACGCTTATCTGAGACAAGTTCTCTTGGGATCAATAAGTAGTTATTTAAATTATTAAACTTACTGCTGCATATTTGTTTATGGAAAAATATATTTAACTTGTTATCTATTTTGATACTTTAGCGTATTTTATATCTATAATAATTATTATTGATATCCCAAGTAGAATAAACGAAAGAACGAAAAAAAAATATATATATATATATATATATATTTATGTATATTAATTTAACACTTAACTGCAATAATGATAAATACATTGTCTTCAAACTAAAAAATATATTAAAACATTTTTTACATTAAACATGATAATAATTTTAATTATTAAATATACTTAATAAAAATTAACACTTATTTTTATATCTTATTAACACTAAATGATGAATTAAATTTTATCTTAAATTTAATATCAAAATTTGGTTTTATTCAAAATTGAATGGAAAATTAAAAATAAATAAAAAAATTTTTAACAATAAAAACTTTAATCAATATATTTTTGAATAAATAATAATTATTCTGCCAATTAATTGCTCAAATGATAAATTTATCGAAGAAAAAGGATCTAAAAGAGAATTAAAAATAAGTAAAAATTTATTTTATACAGAAAGTTCATCTGCAGAATATTATATATAATAAATATTTATATAATTCTTTTCTTTTCGAATTAAAATATTAATATTATATTATTAATTTAAATCTTGATTATAACACACTCTTTGGAGTGATCTATTTAAGCGAGCGATCTAATAATTCAAGCGAGTCAAAAAATGTAATAAATTGTTCATAGAAACGTCTGAATTGGCAAAAGAGAGAAATTCACTAATTGAATTTGCATTTTTATAAAAAAAAATTATGGTACACAAGAAGAAAAAAGAAACTCAATCGCTAAATTAAATTGTACTTTTTATTAGTATCACTTATCTCTAGATTACTTGACAGTTTTATTCACTCTGTTTTATCTATTCTCCCCTGCAGTTTCTTATGCTATTACCATCGTAGATTCTTTTTTAATCTACCCACTATACAATTGTGAAAGAATGTGACAACTGTGGCAGAATATATTTTCTTTATATTATGCGTTAAAACTCTTCTCTATCATTTCACAATAATTTACATAAAACTAATTTGATTTATAAAATTGAATACTAAATATATAAATGATTTTTAGAATCATGAGTAATATAATTAACTTAATATTATAATTATTTATAAACTAATTCACTTTAATCAAATTTTAATTCTTTACCTAATTACTCCATTACGTAACTAACAATTTTTAATACTTTCTTTAAAAGTATATTTAATTTTGTCAAATTAATAGTACTAATTATTACTAATTTTAAATTTTATTTTATATTTTATTATGAAAATTATTCCAAGAAAATAGAAGTTTGTATTTTTGCGTGAGCATTAGTTAGATACTACAACACACAATTCAATGCCGATTGACGATATCTTGATGTGTACTGAATACGAGTTTATGTTTCCATGCTCGTATCGATTAGTCGTATTGATAAAACCTTATCTCGACGTCGCGCCAGTAACGATTGATGCACGTCGACTACACAGATTAATACAATAAAAGCCAGGAAAGTGCAGAAAAACTGTCTCATCCTAAAATCGCACTTTAAAAAGTTAGAAAAAGAAATAGATATCGTAGTGAAATTAAAAATATCTAGTGAAATTTGTAAATAATTGATCCATTAAAGAAAAAATGAGGTGTTAAAATTAAGATATACGATATTAATATATATATATTGTATTGATTTTATCTATTAGATTTAAGCCGAAATTAAAAAATATTCTGCTTAAAGAAAATAAGATGCTAATACAATTATGATATTGAATATTATACTCTAGCCAACGTCCGCAATGCTTATCAAGTGTCTCATATACACAAAGTTGTCACAATCTTTATATATGTATATTTATTTAGTGATACTTACAGTATTTCTAATATATTGATAAAAAGAATTTATGAAATCTATAAGAAATAGTGTGCTGTTTTTTTGGTGCTTGTATGAATATCGGTAGTGGGCTTACGCCTTAATACTATATATTCAACTAAGATAGAGATTGAAAATCTGTGTGTGAAGACAGCTGTGAGTTAGGTGAGTCAAATAAGTTTGTTTATATGATGTAGTTCTTCTAAGCGTAAAGGGACTCTGTGTTGGTGTAGGTCTACTTAGCAAAGAAACTGTAGAAATTCTATCAAGCGAACGGAGTTTTTATCCGCGGCTATTGCTCTAATATCGTAGCGAGTTATATTTTTATCCAAATATACAAGATTCCTTATCAAGTTATATAGGGCCTAATGTTGTATTTTCCTCTGCACTTTTTGAACTTAAAAACATTTCGAGTTTTCGATATTCGAGCTACTCCGGTACTCTTCTGATTTGATTTGCACCGCCTACCGCTGTAAGAAGCAACCTCACTTCCACCAATACTCTTTTGCTTTAGCGCTTAGGCTGTATGTGTACTATTGCTGTGACAGGCGCCATAGATATATATTATATATATTATATATGAAATATAATACTAAGTTTATACCATTAAAATATATTGTTACGTTAGATTTTTGGTATTGGAATAACGATGCATGTATTTTTTATATGTATGTTAGACGACTAAAAAGTACGATTATATTTATTTGAAAAGAATAAAACAATTTATTTATAGATTAAAATATATCAAAAATCCTTTGAAAAAGTATAATTTTTTAAAATTTCTAGTTTAATATAACATATAAGGTGAAATGTTAAATGAAAATTGCATAACTTACTTCTTCAACAGCAAAATGATCATAATAGTCTTGGTGGCCAGTCCAATAACCTAAATGACTCTCAAATCCTCTGTAGGTAGGCGTATACTCCTTCGTATAAAAACCAAGGTGCCACTTGCCAATAATATGTGTTCGATAACCGAGTTCGCGAAGATACTCAGGGAGTAATTTCTCACTTAATGGCAAACCCCGTGGTTCCGCTCCCTTAAGCACCTATCAAAGTTTTTTGTATCTTCATATCATAAAAAATATACACATACATTATTATCTTAATTTACACTATTATCTTAAACTTAACTCCATTATTCTGCAGAGAAAATATTTATTTTCTTCCATTTTCCCCCATATTTTCTACCATAATAATATATTATGTATGAATCTGGCTTATATCGATATGTAAATGTGAATCTTTTTAATATAAGTATTTGATTGAAATTGGTCAATGATTTTATCTTTTATTGATTTCCAAATTTTTTAATATATTCTTATATTTTATCATGATAATAAGATGTAACAATTATACATGTATACAGGCATATAAATATAAGGATTGTTTTTCGCATACTTACACATTAAAATTTACGGATTTTAGAATTTAATTTATTTTAATTTTATTTATTATATTTAATTCAAATTTTTGCAAGTATATAATTTCACATATTTTATTTGTAATTATTAAAACCATAAGTCACTTAATTTAATTTCTAATGCTATATTTAATTTATAAATAACTCAAGAGAATAATATTTCATATTTACATAAAAATATTTATTACTCTTTAATTAAAAGTTTGAAACAAGATTATTGGAATTAATTTATATTACAAATCAATTACAGTAGATTTGGTATAAAATATTAACATTTATCATCAAATACAATATTTTTGATATTCTAAAGGAAATTCACTTTATTAATAGTTTAATTTATATAATTTACTATGCGGAGAAATATTTTTTGGTGGATTTTACTGGTCACGAGTGGATTATGGGATTTTGGATGTTATAAATAAAGTTTTTAAAAACGTTAGTAATATTATTTATTTCGGCCCAGCACTGATTAACAAGAATTTACAGAAGCGATCGGTCGTTATTCGAAAGTTCGAAAAGGTTCTGCTTGTCGTTCGCCGATGTCCGTATTTATATCCTTCCATTGGTTGTTTTTTTTTTGTGCCAAAGATTTATTACATTATTTTATTTCAGTAACAATATTCATTCGAGTGTTTTCTCGTGAAACGATAATATGCAAATTTACTCTTGAAAGGTTCAAGAGTATCATTTCATACTTCCTATTATGAAATGTAAGTCTCCACGGAAAATTCAACTTCATAAAATTTCATGTTTCATATCATTTTAAATGAAAATAAAATTTGCGTAAAGTAGGTTTTAATGTACTGTGCATACAGATGAATATTAAAAGACTGGATTTTATGAAACGTTTTTCCGAACTGTTGTACTTCTAATATTTTGTTTTGTTTAATAATATGTATAATATGTATATTTTTATATTCATTTATTCCATTTTAAGAAAAGTAAAAGAAACCTATAAAAATATAAATTTCTTCTAAATACAGTAAGTAAAAATTTTTAAATATTTTATTTTTAACTTTCATTTAACATTTTAAATTTGGTAACACAATATTATTTTTTATTTAAGTACTACGCTATTTAAATTTGATTGTTGAGTGCATTTAGTTTTCAGTTTTACTTAAAACAATAAAATTTACGTTTTAAAGACAAAGCAGAGCAATGAGTTGAGTTATATTAAATGCGATTATATTATTATAAATAATTTAATATTATGACTTGTATTTTATCAACTGTCTACTTAAACGCTATATTTTTCTAATAACATAACTTGTTAAAAATATTTTTATATATATTGTTAATTCAAACATTCCGATTCCTGGTCATCCGTAACATTTTGATGCCAAAACCTGGAATTCACTCCGGGTAAGAACGTCACGAGTTCAAATCGTAGTAAAGTATATAATAGTGTGTAAAACCCATAGAGGAAATATTTAAAAAAAAAAAAGTAAATCAATTTGCCAAAAATGATGCATCTTGAAACCCGGTAGGCAAGGAAGATCACCCTCTCTTCGAACGAGGAAAGAGAACGAGGGGAGAGTAATTCAACGTCCTGAAAAGCCCAGCAAGACGCTCTTCATCAACGGCGCTGGGGCCTTCACTGGACTGAAGTGCCACGGAGGGTCGATGAGGTACGCTACGCCAGCGTCGTACGAGATCCTCCCCGAACCGAAGAGTTGCAGAGCATCGAAGAGTATTCCGAGCATGAAAATTTCGCCCTCACTCAGAACATACTTAAAGCTGATGCTCAAGATTCCTTAAGGGTAATACTCGCTACTTCTCACGACATGATAACGATAATGCGATAAATGGAACAATGGTACGGCAACAAACGGTTCCTCGCAGAAAAAATTGTGGCGTGTTTAAGATTACTACCAGTCCTCAGCCGTGAAAACGACAGCTTGATACACTTTGCCATGAAAATTAACAACATGGGGTTCAGTTACAAGCTTTGAATATGCACTGATACCTGCAAAATCTTGAATTATTCCAAACGATCGCCAAAAAATTGCTGGTTGATATAATATCACACTTCCGCGAATACACATACCATGACAAGTCAGGTGCATCGGAGCTTGAGAAATTAAGGAAGTACAGTATGGCTTACTATGGCCTGGAAGTTGGATTAGTAGAAAAACATACGACGATGAAAAAACGTCACGATGAAATCTTGAACGGGATATAAGACCGAGGAAAACACGGTATGTACGAAAACACGATGCAATCGACAGATCGAGAAGCTCACGCGGTAAAGTGTAAGAACACGCACTCGAATGAATGTGTGATTTGAAAGCGATATTGCGGCGAGGCGAGAAAATCCTCAAAATTTATTAAATTCAACAATCGGCAATTGCTAGCGACTCTGCTTCGCTTACCCTAGGTTTGATCACCGGCAATTTCAGTGTAGAGATTCACAACGAGATAGAGACCGCACGAAAACGAGTATCGACTAAACCCCTCTCGTAAACTTCTCGATCCTTCACTATCCGTAACAGTTGGA
Organism: Platyscapa corneri; assembly: GCA_018907185.1. Classification (NCBI taxonomy): domain Eukaryota; kingdom Metazoa; phylum Arthropoda; class Insecta; order Hymenoptera; family Agaonidae; genus Platyscapa; species Platyscapa corneri. The sequence goes on from JACCHW010000112.1 coordinate 458,259, forward strand.
GTATTTATTTCTAATAATCTAGATAAAATGTTTTTATCTAGATTTTTATTTAAATTATAATCGCATCAATCGATCAATCAGCTTTAATACTCTGAACATAAAACTTGAAAAAAACATAAGAATCTGTACTTATATAAAAATAGGTGAAAAAATTATTAAAAGTATAATTATAAAGGAGAGAAGATAAATGGAAAATTTTAAAAAGAAAAAGTGTCTTAAGGGGTCGCTAGGTATTCATAGATAGAGGTACCACCTATATGGAGAGACATATTAAAGAAGTGATTTATAAAAAGTTTCTCGAATTAAGAAAAAGTAATAATAACTAGTAGAAGTGGCAGCATAATAGAAGGAAAAACAAGTGAAACTATATAAAAGAAAATAAAGAATGGTATGGAATGAGATAGGATAAAAGTGAAAGGTAACAGACGTCCGTCGGAGAACAGAAAAAAGAATGGTAGAAGAGACAATAGTATCAGAGAAAAGTATGGTGTACAAAATTGGTCACAGGAGAGCTGGAAGAAAGATGAGAAAGTGTACGTTAGGGGAAAACATGCGTTTCGCGAGAAATTCGATACGCATAATAAGCTATGAACCAAAAGTAAGCCGTAAATCTTCAGTGTAAATTCCGGCTAACAATACGGCAAAAGGTTATAAATGCGACCATCGGCTGACGGAGGCCAGATCATATTTGACTACTGTAAAACACCGGCCCATTACCTCCTGTACCTTACTTAATAAAAAAGTGCTTGTTACCGATCGCGTCACGCAGCTATTCGTTATCACAAGGACGAAAGGGAAGGTTTTGAAATTAAAGAATGTTGATTGTGCTCCAAATGATTTTATTCACAATTTCGCATGCAGATGCATCCCTATGCTATTTCTTGCAATTTACGCACTTTTTTTCTAAACCATCGGCAATAACTGTACATCTGCCGCTAGAGTTGTAGTGCAGATAGTGCGTATGCGCGAGAACGGGAAAGAAAGAGAAGCTCAGCCGGAAAGAATTCATCATGTTGCCATAGAAGAATAAGGAAGGAGAAAGGGAGAGAGAGAGGGATAAAGAGCAGAACGCGCCGGCGCGTAAGCAAGAGATACAGCGGGAGGTAGTAAGCGGAGCGCATGAAAGTGACAGAAAGGGGGGAGGCCTAGCTAGAGAGCAGAGTAGCTCCTATCAGTAGAGAAGTAGGAAGGAGATGAGTAGGCGCTCGAATGCACTAGAGTGAGAGAGGCGAAGTAGACCAAGCCGAGAGCGCCTAATGGATAATACCAAGATGGATAAGTAAACCGAAAAAAAACCAAAATATGTAGACGAGCTTATAAATAGATTAATGCAACGTATAGGAACGTCAAAACATATTTTAGAGAAGTGCAATGATACAGGCGAAAATTTGAGCAATTAAAAGAATGTACTAAAAGGAAAAAAGAAAAATACATACACGCTGTATAAGATCCAATGAAAGGGAAAGAATAGAGATAAGGAAGGAAAAAAAAATCAAAATGAAAGGAGCCAAGCTGGAAAATAAAGCAGAAGCGTATTCGCTTGATTCGTAATAGCATGATATTATTATTTTTATTTTATTAGCATGATGTTGTTATTATTAAGTTATATATAATAATGTTATAAAAAAATAAAGTATATGAGAATGTATTTATTATAAATAACAATATTAAAATTGTTTTTAAATAAATAATATTTATTATTAATTAATAATAATTATTATTTATTTCTTATTTCTTATTTCTTATTATTTAATTCTTTTGAAAGAATTTTAAAAATATATATGCAAATTATTTATAAAGGATTGTTCACATAAAATATAATTACAAAGATTTGACGTTTATATGATGGAATGTATATCATTTTAAAGTTAAGATTAAGTGCCAACTGATAGCACATAAGTAATCAAGAATTATATAATGAGAGTGAAACTTGATACAATATGAAAAAGATGTAAAAGAACCTAACTGTAATAAATATAACTGTAAAGAAATCATGGGTAGAATAGTATAGGTGTTACTTGCGTTAAAGCTCAAATAAAACTACTGCCTAAAAAGCTCTTGATTGGCAACCGAAATTTTAAATAACGATATCTCGTACTGGTCAAAATTGAACTTGCTCACTATTTATTGAGCATGTCAGATGTTGGACCGGATGATCGATTCGAACTCGCGCGAGACATCAACATTGACCTATAGATGAAAAACTTACATAAAGAGTTTTTGTTCATTTTGGCTAGCTGTACAGGTATTGTAACCGAGGGAATCACAAGAGCCAATCATCGAATGTAATGTATATATTATATTTATCATTTAAAGTTACATTTTAAATTTTAAATATGCTTTAATATAAAATAATTATAATTATTAAGTAATTAAATCTTCAAATGGAAAAATCAAAGTCTCTCTAAGATAACCGAATAATAAATATACTTAAGAACAATACCATTGTACATAAAAAATATATAAAAAACTGAATGCATTTTAACAAAATTTCATTGTCATTTGATTCTATTTTTAAATAGTTTATAAAATGCAGCTTAATGATATAAGAGCTTTAACATAATCTATAAATATTTAATATAATTTATGAAAAATTTTATAGAATTTATTATTTATAAAATTAAATTATTAATTTCAAATATAGAAGTTATATTAAAATTTTAGTAAAAAGAAATTTTTTATTTATTAAGGTTGACAGTTACAACCATTTTATACCATTTATATTTATAACTATCTTTAACTTTTTAATTATATTTTTCGAAAATTAATTTTTATTTTTTAAAAAGTATAAAATTTTTTAAAATACCCCTTGCTGCATGCCAGTATGAATAGGATACTTTCCAGTCATCAATGCACTTCTTGAAGGAGTACAGATTGGTGTGACATAATATCGATTCAAAATCAAGCCACTATAAGCAAGTGCATCAATATTTGGAGTTGGAATTTGACCAGATCCATGAAATCCGACGTCGTTCCAACCCTTATAAATCATAAAAATATATTATCTTATTATGTGTATACAGAATTAAAAATGCAATTTACGTTCTCATATGTGTATTAGTAAATATTAGTTTATTTTTCAACTTATGAAAAAGTTTTTAATTTTTTTTTATTCACTGCACTTTCTCAAGTAATACGACAGTATTCGGAAATATCAGAACATTGCAAAATCCACACATTGCCAAACTTACCGCGGCTAAGTATTCAAATATCATATTCTTTAATTTTACATTACTCGTAAATTATTGAATTTCAAAATAGTAAGTCTTCATTCAAAAAAGGAACTAATCAGCTAAATATTATATTTTGTACACATTGCGTTTTTATCTAGAATACTAAATAAGCAATTTTATGAAAATATCCGAACTGTAGAATTATATAAAAGGAAGTAACAACAAATGGCTCACTCATTACTCATTCATCAATCTTACACTTCTCTCAACAATTTCTCATTACTTGTCAAATAATCAAATTCGAATAAATACAAGAACTAAGTTTTGTAAAATTACAATTATTAAATAATATCTAAAAATTATAAATTGCAGCAAATCATTAAAATACAACCTCAACGTCTACACTTTCCTTAAATAATAATAAAAATGTGAAAAAAAAAAAAAATTTCACTCGTTACAAATTAACTTTAATTACGTTACTATATGCAACTTAAAGCAATATATGTAATATAATGATAAGGTAGCATCTATGTATTCCTGCCTAAATCTTGAGTAAATCTATTATTTTAGGTTATATTCTATAAGCACCCGAGAATAGAGAAACCGGTTCCTATATTAAATATGCCTTACGATAATTCTTTTAGCAACTAAGCATAGAGGGAACCAGTTCTATATGTATTATGTCTTTTACCATAATTTTTTTAGCATAGAGAAATGGGTTCTTATATGAAATATGTCTTAAGATAATTATTTTTTGCAATAATAATAATTCAAACAGAATGGTGGATTAATCAGATGCAAGTGAGTATAAGACAAGATATGACTAAATAGGGTTAATTTGTATGTTTTGCTAAATTCATAATGTTTGCAATAAAATGAGCGGCCAGGACCACAGTCATAAAATAAAACCAACGGTTCTCGGTAGTGGACTGACCGAGAATTCTACCGCGCGATTGAGTTCCTTACATATGATTAGGATTAGAATTAAACAGAAGTAATCAACGCACTGAAAGAATGGTGGATTAATGATGGAAATTAAATGAATGTCAGTTTTTTTTTGTTTAATTATACCCTCACGATTACACGTGAAAATATAACGAGTTTATTTATATTTTCTAATTGCGATTTACAAAATATTGGAAAGAACGGCTTGCTCTAAAGGTCTTAAATTTAGAATTGCCTCCATTTGAGTTAATAATGTATTGAGTTCTTCTAAGATGAGTAGTATTTCCCTAATCGTACGTCAAAGATGATATTTGATCGATTTTACGACTGCTTCCCATTTACCTCCCATATGAGATGATGCAGGCGGATTGAAAGACCAAGCTGAATAGTCTGATGATAATATGCTTGAAATTTGTTCATTTTGTTTTTAACTTTCAGTGAATAATTTCTTGTGGTCTGCATCAACTCCTATGAAGTTGGTACCACAGTGTGATGAAGAGCTTTTGAAATTCTTATTCTTGAAGAAAACCTTCTGTACGCAGCAATGAATCCTTCTGATGAATAATCACTGACTGTCTCAAGATGCACTGCTCATGTGGTAAAACACACAAAGACAGATAATCATGATTTATGTGTCTTTGTACCTCGTCCCTTCTATGTTTTCACAGTTAGTGGTTCAGCATAGTTATATTCCTGTGTGTAAGAAAGGTCATAACGGATTAACTCGAGAGAGAGGTCTGTTAATTATTAAGCTTGGATTCTGCTCTGAAGAGCACACACGACACACTTTAGTATAAATGATCTAACAGAAAATCGATCTCCGATGATCCAGAATTGCAGTCGTACGTATAATAAAGTCAATTACGTGTCTCTATGTAGAGTTTTCTGATCAGCATTTGCAGTAATGAGTGTTGAGAAGGGTGGGTGTCTAGACAGAATAGTTGGATATTTACTATTTTGATGTAATAATGAGTTATTTATTCTGCCATCTACTTTAATTATCCCTTTTTCATTTAAGTAAACTGTGAGCTTATTAAATAAGTGTGATAATACTAATCTCGCTCCAGTTTGTAGTATTTTAATTTATTTCTTGAAATATGCGAGTTTGTTCCAAAAATTTCTTGAGTTGTCTAAGTTTTTCTGAAATAGATGATTTCTTGTGCTTGATGATTGTACTTTCTTCAACCTGTTTATAAATGCTATGCATGCTGATGTGACATGGATGAGTTGTTTGGAAGTTAAATATTTGTAGAAGAGATCCCAATGGTAATTATTTGTCTTGAGTGTTGATATTAGGCTGATACCTAGACGAACTCCTTGCATGTTATGCTCGTCCCTTGTTACCAGTTTTTTGGGCTATAATGCTGATGAATTTAACCATAGTGGTCCCGTCCACCATATATTATGTGTCTGGAGTTGAGCGATCTTAATGCCTCTTGAGGCACAATCTGCTGGATTGGATGTGCCAGGAACATATCCCCAAGTAGCATCTGAAGTGAGCTCTTATATCAAAGCTACTCTGTTCCTGACGAAGTCCTTCCAGCGTGATGGGGGAATTTTGATCTATGCGAATTTTACTTTAGAATAAGTCTACAGATGAGTTTGGTTCATGTCAATTTCATTCTGGCTTTGACATATTTGATGAGTTTAGCTAGCAGACGTGCTAATTATAGTTCCAATCTCGGGATACTTGTTGGCTTGAGTGGTGCTACTTTAGTTTTAGCATAGATAAAAATATTTGTGATACCTTTTGAGTTATAGACTATCATGTATATTGCTGCAGCAATGGCGAGTTGTGATGCATCAGAAAAATCATGTAAATAAACCGATGAGTCACCGATGGTATTAAATAACCGTGGTATGGTAATTTTTCTTAAGCTTAGAGGTTTGTTCCGAGGTCTATCCATCTTGAGATTAAATGAGTTGGCAAGAATTCATCCCATTCAAACTTGTACAACCGCGGCTGCTGTATGAATATCTCAGCGCTGATGACCACTGGTTGAACGAATCCTAAACGGCCAGTTCAAAGAGTATTATTCTTTTGGTGAGTTTTTCATGCTTGAGTGCTAGTCTTGAATTGAAGAAAAATACATCTTCCTTGCTGTTCCACTTTATTCCGAGTATTTTGGATTTGCAGTCTCCAAAATTGATGGTTGTTTCTTGGTCTTCTCTGATGTTAATCTTCTCGAGTAGCTCTGGGAGGTTGAGTGTCATTTAGCTAGTGGGAAACGGCTCGCCATGCACAGTTTTTGGAAGTCCATTGCAATATTCACTACATGTTATGGTGAATCTACACCTCCAAATATGTCATCAACGTACCTGCCGTGCATGATTGATGGAACAGCAAGAGAATATTTATTTTTTTCGTCCATGACAAGTTGCATGAGGGTCCTCACTGCTAATAATGGTGCTGATTTAGTACCATATGTCACTGTAGTGAAGTGATATGGTACTTCCTGATAATTTTCATCCATCAGAGTATTCATTGATATTCCCATTCATCCTGATGTACCATTATATTCCCAATTATCCTGATGTACTTTTATCTGCCGGTACATCTTTTTGACATCTGTAGCAAATGAACGTTTATATTGCCTTATCCAGATCAATATATCTGAGATGTCAAGTTGTAAGTTGGCTCTTGCATGAGTTACGTCATTAATAGAGTTACCTGATGTTGTTACACAGAAGCCATTGAAAATTACTCTTATTTTCTTAAAAGTGCTATCCATTTTTAATACACCGTGATGTAGCAGATAAGCACGATTTGTTTGATGAGGTATGACTGAGGGTACTTTCTTCATGTGCTCTAGTCCTTAGTATTCGTTCATAAACTTCTAATAAAGATAGTAATAATCCTTATCTTTTCAAGTCTTCCAATGAGACTCTATGAATAGTTATGAGCCTTGAAGTATGAGTTACCCAGATTCCTTAGTAATGATTTAAATGGGATACGAACTATGTACCTTCCTGATGAGTGTCTCTGATGAGCTGATTTGAAGTATTGTTCACACGATTATTTTTCTGGTGTGAGTTTACTACATTCCTTTCAAGGCACTTCCTCTTGTATCAAGAATTTCTGGAGTAACTGGTCTAATGATTTGTCTGAGGTTTCTATTTTTGAGGCTATATTAGTTGACGTTGAGTTTGTTCTATGATTATTGATAGGACCAATAATTAGCTATCAAAAAATAGACAACTGTGCTATGGGCATTGATGATATTTGATTTTATGACTTACCCATAATAGTCCGCTTCTATGATTAAATCAATTGTTCTAGGTGATAATAGTCAGAATCAGCCAATTTCAAATGTTTACGATGTAGCCAATCCTGAGATGACACCTTGATGGAGGGCAGCACAGTTGTTAACCTCTTGAGCATATGAGCTTGGATGCTGATCGTGGTATGGGATTACATTGATTTGAATAAAATTGTAGCAACTCCTTTGGTTTTGACTGCTATCGACCTACCAATTTCAGTGATGAGTATTTCTGATGGTTTTTGAGTTATTTTGACTGTTTCAATGATGATCTTCACTGATGAATAGTGGTTCCAAACTGGAATATATCAATGATCTTCCAATTTTTGAGTCTTCTGATGTTGTGATTTTGACCAGGGCCGTTGCTAGTGAAGAGTCAATCTGATGAGTTTTCTATTAATGTCGTTAGTGAAATTATTTTTGAGTGTTCCAATGATTTAATGACTGCACTAAATACATATTAGCTACGATTTTCTGGTTTGAGACAGTCAGATACCGACAAACACTTTGTTCTGTAGGCCTCTTGCAACATTGTGTGGTGTTTGTTTGCGCAAACATTAAACCTTTTTATTGTGGCACGAGCAGATACTGTGTCTTCCGAAATAGTTGTAACAGAAGTATTTTTCCGTTACTAATTTGTTCCTCACTCCAGGACTCATGCTATAAGAGTTTCTGTAGGTGGTGATAAAATGTGAGCTATTACAGCAATCACAAATATATTAAGATTGCTGCTCCAACTCCGTTGCACTTTGGTCTGATGATTTACCTGACGAGAAGTGTGTGGATAATTTTCTACTTCGGGGTTGAGTGTGCTGATGATTTCGATTTTTGTTACCCTTGAAGCTGGATGATGGTAATTCCAGCTTCTTAATGTCTTCAAGAGTTAAATATTTAGCCTTGAGGAATTCTTTTAACTCCTCGAAGGTGGGGTATTTCTGATGATTACTTATTTTTTTCTCCCACTCCTTCCTTGTGACCTTACTTAGGCGCCTCACTGTATTATATGTCTTGACACAGTCCTAAAGATCGGTGACTATGTTAGACGAATCTAGCTATTTTTCTAATTCATTGGCATCCGTAAACAGTTTTTCCAGTCAGGCTACCTTGTCCGGAATGATAGACAAATCCTCAAATATCTTGTCCAGAATGCGCGGCTGTAATATAGTTATCACGAAAGGTTTCCAGGAAGAAACAGACAAAAGAAGAGAGAGACGCACAGAGATACATATTTTTAAACCGAAGATCGTATCTACAAATCGGACAAAAATCACATAAGTTTAAAATAATTAAAATTAACGGATAAACTTTATCGTGTTCTTTACCGTCAATTTCCTTTACCCAATTAACACTGAGAATTTTTAAACTCGAATAACGGAATCGGTCATAATAACCATCAGTTATAATATGATACGTTTTACATGAAATATGTTAATACAATATATCTTCTGATTGTATTAGCCGGCTTCATGGATTTTTTTAAAGATACGTCGAGTTAGTGGAGTAGTTTATCCCGTCCCACTGATTATACGCATTACGAAAATTTTTTTAAATAAATTAATATTAATCACAAAACGTTACAAAAAATATGTATAAAAAAAGGTAGTAATAAAAGAAGAGTATTTGTTCAAGGTTCGTTCTATAGTCGCAGTAGTAGTAGTAGTATTTATTGAACAATATTTACATTTTTATTCTATTTTACATAATCATTTTGTACATTTGCTTATATCTTTTACATTTTATCTCTTACATATCTACTTTATAATTTCTTGTATAGGTATTTATTCGCTTTACATTATTTTTTTAATAATCTATATATAATTCGTTCACAAATTTTATCGTTTACTCACTTAGATTTTTAATTATTAACTGAAGTTTATATTATATTGCTTTTATATATTGCGTATTGAATTAACTTTTACATATTCTTATTATTAATATTATTTACAATCTCTTTATTAAATAATAATATATTAATATTTGTCAAATTTTACTAATTATGCCAATATTTTATTATATCTATACATAACTTGCTTAAGATGTATGGTTGCTTTATATTACTACCCTTTTCTTTTATAAATTAAATATAAATTATGTTGTTTCTACTTTAAATTTTTAAATTTTCGGCTACTTTATTAGATAAATAGATAGATATATTTATTGAACAATATAAAAATTATTATAATATTTTACATTAATCTCATATACATACTCCCTTTACATATAAATACAATTGCTTGGTATTACACATTTTACTTCAACTTACATTTAACAACTACACCTGATTATTTTATATACTTATTTACATGAATCTTTTCTATTTAATTATTGTATTAATTTAATTTCAATCTAAGCTCCTAAGACTATTCAATAACAATTTCAAATCTATTTCTTACTTTTCTTCTTCTATCTTTTTTCCTTCTTCTTTCTTTCCTTTTTTTTAACACCATTGATGATATACTATATAATTCTGGCATCGTATACTTATTTTTCTCTATACACTTTTCTTTCTCTTCTGTTCTTCTTCTTCTTTCCCATTGTAACTTGTGCATTCTACATATGTTCTTTCTGTTGTAATGAAAATATTGCTTCCAATTATTTATCCCTAAGCAAACTACTTTGCAATTTTTCATAATGTGCTCTAACGTCTTTTCTTCAGCCATTTTTTATTTGCTAAGTTTTTATTGCCCATTCTAAATCTGGCAAGCATTTTTAGACGCCTTCTTAAATTCTCTACTTCTTTCTTATAATATAAGTTACCTCTATTTTCTGTTACCTATTATTAAATATTTTATTTCTACTGTATATTTAAACTCATTCATGTGATTAATCCAGATTTGTCTATCCTGGCTAAATTTATGGATAGTACTTCCTTTAATAATAGATCCATATATTGCATTTTCTCTCTCCATACGGGTCCCGAACATCCTATGTTTCGCCAGAATTTGATTCTTGATATTGCGAATCTCTTATCCTTTTTAATTAATAACTTGCAGTTCTCAATTCTTCTACAATCTTCTAATCTGACATTTGGACATTCTTTGATTATTTCCTTTTTTCTTTCTTTATTATTCTATTTTCAAACTTTATTGTTTTTTTTTAGTGCGAATGTATCTATTTTCTCACTATTAGTATCGAACATTAAAATACTGTCTGGTGCATTTCTATCCAGACCCAGACACTATTTTATATATTTCTTCTGCACTACTTCTATCTCTTTACTATCCTCCCATCCCCATATCTCTGCACCATATGTCATTAAACTCTTCACTAGTGATTGGAATATTTTCATTCTCATAAATAAATTATTTTTAAAATAAACTTTACCTATGTTCTATACATTTCAATCATCAGGTTCGCTTTTTTGCCATGTTTTTCTTCTGAATCGTATTATCATTTTTTTCTGATATAGCGTATCTTTGGTAAGAATATTGTTTCACCACTTCAATATTTTAGTTCTTCCAGGGGAATGTATCTCTTTTTGTAATTGAATTACCTTTTAATTGTTTAAATTTTATTATTTTTTTTTTACACGTTAATTTCCAACCCTTTTTTCATCAGAAACTTATCTAAACATTTTAACAGTTCCCTCAATTCCACGCCGGCCTTACCCAAGATTGCGATATCAACTGCATATGTGATGCATTTTATTATATTCAAACCTGATGATATAGATTACTTTAAGTAGTCCTCTATATTCGACATGCCTATGTTAAAAAGCGTCGGACTCAGAGGATATTCCTGTCTCATTCCTTTATCTGATGCAATTTTTCCGATTACTTTATACTGAACCCTGATCATGTTTTTTGTGTTTATGTAAATTTTTTTGCAGCAATAGATTATTTTTTTATTTTGATCTAATTTCTCCATCCTTACCCAAATCTCTTTTCTGCCTACCTTGTCGAAAGCTGACTTTAGATAGACAGAACATACTCATATCTCTACTTGCACTCTGTCTAGTTGTACATCTATGGCCGTTTTTTGAGTGTAAACTGCGTAGATAGTTTCCCTTCCTTTTCTAAATCCGAATTGTGTATCCCGGTATTTTTCATTTTCCTCCACGTAACTAACTTTTATTGCCTCTTCATTCCAGATTACTTTTCTAAACTTTTCGTTAGTCTCTTTTTTATTTCTTAGTTCTTTCCATCACACTACTTTTAAAGGTTGGTGATCTGAGTGTATGTTGTATAGGATTTTTATTTTTTCAATCATATTTTCAGCCTCTTCATTGAGGATTATATAATCTATAATCGATGCCCCCATATTATTATTGAAAGTGAAGGTACCATCTTCTTCTCCACTTTTTCCATTTAACACAAATAAACGTTTATTCTCTATTCACTCAATTAGTCTTCTACCTTCTGAGTTTATTGTTTTTTCTATAGATATTCTTTGTTCTTTACCCCAAATGTCTATCCACCCTTCTTTTTTTGTCCGTTCTATCATTAAAATCCCCGCATAAAATTAATGGTTCTCCTTTATCTTTTTCATACAATTTTTTGAGTGTTTCAAAATTTTCCATTCTTTAAATACACCTATATAAATAAAGTACACCTATAATTATCTTAATATCTTCCATTTTGATTTTTGCCCATATAATTTCTTCATTTACCTTTTTTACTTCAATTATTTTTAATATTTTATTTTTTCTAATTCCAAAAACCACCCCCACCTCTTCCTTTAGAAAATTATTTGGTAGCCTAATTAAGTACATAATCATAAGTTTTAATTCTCCTTAATAAAATTAATATTTGTTCTTCTATCCAAATTTCCATCAACCCAATCATGTCCCAACTCTGTATCGATTCCCATCGTTTTATATCTAAGTTCTGTAATCCAGCAATATTCCAGCAGCCTAAGCTCAATTTGTTATATTCATTCTTTATATTACCTCTCGTTGTTACTTACCTTTCTTTGCCTTTCTCATTGTGTTTCTCTTCTAATCCACCATTTATTTATTTCTCTATTTTCTCCTTAATTTCTTCCCTTTTTTCTATCTATCCTTTTCTCTAATTATCCTACCAAATTCCTGTTTTGTATTGCTTTCTGTCTTTTTTTATCTGTATTAATTATGTCCACTATTTTCCTACTGTGTATGCTTTTCTTCTTTGATTCTCTATTTTCCTTACTCTTTACACATTCATACCTGCCCACTTCTAACTCTATGTCTTTCCCACGGAAACCATTGATTTTTCACCTCAAATTTCTTACCTCTAAGTTTCTGCGTCATCCATTATTTTATTACCCCTATATTGATATATTTTTCCCATCTCTCTCAGTTCCCTACATTTATCTCTGATTTTATTTCTCTTCTCAATTTCTGTAAAGGTTTCATCATTATTTATGTAAATAGATGTTCCCTTTAGTACAGCTTTCTTCTTCGTAATAATTTGTTTTGTTCATCTCTTGCTAACTCTACCGCCCACCATTCTCTGATCTCTTTTCCTATATTCCATATTTTTTCACTTTAGTATTTATCCCTAGTTTTTTATTTCTTCAATCTACATCTTCTACATACATCTTTTTCTTCATTTCTTCTATCCTTTCATCATACAATGCCTCAAGCCTTATGTCTTTGAATGCGTCAATAACTTTTTTTTATTAACTCTTCTATACTATTTTCCCATTTTTTTCTCTTGACCTCGAATAGATTTTTAAAGATATTTTCTAGTTCTTTTTTATTGTTAGCTTTTGGCTTTTTTGGTGTGTTCACATTTACCTGCACTGTTTTTGTCACTTCACTTTTCAGCGTCTTTCTTGTGTCCAAGTTTTTACTCATTGTATCACTACCTTTAGGTCGCAAGATCTCTGTTTATGGACTCTATCTATACTTTTTGTTTGGACTTGCGCTCAGCGCTTGCGATGATCAATTCACATGTTACCTTAACCTCACTCTTAAAACTTTATCTTTATGTTTAATATCACTTTTCTTTTTTGTTTTTTATCTTCACTTCCACGTTTGCAAGTTCTCTATACTTTTTTCTCAGTATTCCATATACAAATTTTATCTTATCTGAATTTTTCTTTACTATTTGTATATATTCACTTCAATATCACGGCCAGCAGACTTTCACTTTCCAATGCGCGCCATCGGCTATTTTATTATAAAATAAAATCTTATCGAAGTGTTAAAAATTTTAAACTAATGTACTCTATTGCAGTACATGGGATAAATAAAAACTAATTAAAATATACAATTGTTCCAAAATTATCGAATATGATATCGGTGGTGCCATCTGTTGGGATCACTAATATCATCGTTCAAAAATCGACCACGTGCTTGGTTGTGCTGTGGTATCAATCGACGCGACGCGTTGATCGATTCCATCAGCCGATTAGCATGCGAGTTGAACATTCATCCGCCAATGAGTGAGTAAACTCACTCATTGACCAATCATATTCATTTATTCATGTGAAGCGAAAATTCATATTTCAGTACATAAACAAATCTCACCAAGTGCACGTGTATTTTTTTCTTTCATACTCAGTTTTTAACAACATTTACAATTGTATTTATAAAACCTCAATTAATCATCAGAAATCAGTATCTTACACCCACTAATTCATTAACCATTAATTGCAGCCTTACAAACTGCAATTAAAACCACACTCATATACTCATACACACTTTACATACACATTCTAAAATTATAACTATCAACTAATTTATTAATAACTGTAAATAAATAACATAATTCAGTGTAAATGTCAGTGTAAAATGTTGTGCAAGTGACAAAGTGTTTACTTTTTGTTCTCATCATCCCACTCATCCTCATCCACTGCTAGTTTTTTTATATGCAAGTCTAACATCCCATTTGCAAACTACAATATTTGATCTTAACTATCTTTTAATTCCAAAGAATTCCACATCATAGCTGGCATCGTATTTTACTATTAAACAATATATGTATAAAACATTAAATTAAATTTAAAATAAAAAATAAATGTATTTAGTATTTTTACAAGGATTTTTTTTTTTATCAATAAGTTTTCTGTATTTATTTATTGTGTAATTTTAGATTTTAGCTTATTTTTCATTTTTATTTCCTTCATGAATTTTTGTCATCTAACCCCTTTTGATTTATGATTAAATACTTTTTATTATTACTTTTCCTCCTATACAGTTTTTTTAGAGATCTTATATAAACTACTTTATGCTTAATTACACTATTTTATTATATCTAATGTTATTTAATTTAATTTTTAATCCCTATTTTTTTAATCTTGCCCTTTCCTTAATTTATTTGATGCTTTCCTTATTTCTTTTTTACCTTAATATTTCACGATTTTCACACCGTTTATACTCTTATTTCTTCTGTTTCTCTTCTTTTTGTCTCTCTAATCCAGTGTATTCTGTATAGCCTATTTATGTCCTTTTTCTTTCCTTTCATACAGTTAGTCCAGTAATTTATTTTATCTTTTAAATCGTTACACTCCTGGAGTATATGTTTAAGAGTTTCTTTCTTTTCTTTACATATTCTGCACTTTTCTTTTTCTCTTCTGACAGCCAGTGTTGATTTGCTTTACTTTCGTTTCCCCTTCTATATCTTGCTAAAATCTTTATAACACTTCCTTTCTTTTCTCCTTTTTTTTCATATACATATTCTTTCGTTCTGAGATTGTTTAACATTATCTGCTTAATTTCCTCTGTATACTTTGATTTATCTATATGATTGATCCATAGTTGTATTTACTAACCTTCTTTTATGCTCTCTACCTCTTTCCATAGTGTATCTAGATTTTCTAATTTCACCCACAACATGCACCAGGACATTCCGATTTCTTGCCAGAAAAGCATTCTATCCGCTGTAAAATTTCCTTCTTTATTTCCACTGTTTTTATTGTTTTCTCATGAGCTTTCAACTTCAATCCTCCTTTTTATACATTCTTTTTTTATATTCATCTTTTCACTATTTAGTATTTTATCTTCGGACAAAATTGCTATCTTCGCTTCTTTCATTTCTACCCTTTGTCTTTTCGTTTCCAACATTAATACACTGCCAGGTATATTAATATTTAAACCTAGACACAATTTTAAAAATCTTTTCTGCATCCTTTCTATATCCTCATTACCCCTCCATCCCCATATTTCCGACTTATACAACATCACACTCTCTATTAATGCGTCAAACAGTTTCATTTTCACTTTCAGATCTTCTTTAGATCAACTCTCACCCACGGTCCATATTTTACCTAATAAAAAATTTACCCTTTTTGCTACTATTGTTTTTATGCTCTGCATTTCTGTTGTTTTGAGTAAAAATATAGCCTAAATATGCAAATTTCTTTACTATCTCTATGTTACTATTGTTTCATATGAATATTTCTCCTTTCTTCTTCCTCGCATTTTTTTGCGGTACAAAATTTTTGTCTTTTCTATGTTTAATTCTAGTTCTTTTCTTTGCAAATACTTGTTTAGAACTCTTCATAGATTCCTCATTTCTGTCTCGCATTTGGCTATTATCGCCAAATCATCTGCATATGCTAACGATCTAATGCTTGACTTTCCAATCTTTATTTCGGAGGTGCGTGATGCTTTAAGCTCATGTTCTAAATCTGACAGCGATATATTAAAAAGCGTTGGACTTAAAGGGCATCCTTGACTCTCACCTACTTCTACCCTGAATCTATCGATTATTTCTTCTGCTATTTTTATTTCCGAGTATGTATTTATATATATTTCCTTTGTTTTTTCAATAATCACGTTCTTTATCTCCACTCTCTCAATACATCTCCATATCTCTTTTCTGTTTATTTCCAACTCTAGGTCTGCAATACAGATAAAGATCTCTCTATCTCTTTCTTCAATTACTCGTCTATGATGGTTTTTAAAACGTAAATCGCATGAGTCTTTCTATAGCATAATATGGTATTTCGCAACACATCAAAAATTAAAAGGTATCCTGATCTTTGATTTATTGTTAACTTATTATTTGAATTTATATTTTTGAACTGATTATTTGAACTTATATTAAGGTCTAATATTTTTTCAGCGATACGTTATACCATGTATTATTGGGGATTTTTATTCATTTGCAAGAAACGAAGATCTATAAGTTGTTATCCTCGCATAGGTGAGATAGGATATTGACTAAAATGTTTAAATAACATTTTCATGGACTAAACTCATAATAGTAGAATTAATTTCCGCTGCTACAAACATGATAAATTACACATATCTTATTATGAGGGGAATTTGGTGATATTTCACAGTAGTATCAGGCATTCTTATTTTGTGAAGAAATTCTCAACTCAATACTGTAAATGATTTGTATAAAAATCTAATTTCAGATAATAGTTTTAGCGTCAGTCTATCGTATAAAAAGTCTTAAAAATAATATTCTTTATATTAGAGATAAAATAAGAATTTTTTTAATTAGGGAACACAAGATAATAACGCTGTTTAATCAGTTTCATTAGTTAAATATTAATACAATATTCAAAGATTTCATAACCCAATAAATTTTTTCTTAATATTTTACGCTACTCATCAATCTTCTAACTACTTTAATTAGAGTTAAGTTGCATATCACGGAGAATGATTCAACTTACACGTTTATTGAGACAGATACATCTGTTTATTTATATGTTAGCTAGTTTCTCAGTGAATATACATTATTAAATTTTTGTAAATTCGTTTTCAGGATAAAGGTAGTTTGAAGCTGTTTTAAGATATCCAATGCAATCAAGCTTCAGATATTTAATGAATATATTAATTTTTTGTAATATTGGATTCATGTTTCTATTAAATAGATAGATCAAGACTGATTGTAGATAACAATTTGAATTTTGTGTTGGGTTAGAATCTTGTTATTTCTAATACTTCTGATCCATTTTTTAGATAATTAGGGCTAAATATAGTACAAAAGTCTATGGGTTAATCGCAAGATAAAAATTATGGAAAAACGTGATAATGAAATTACACCTATGCAGAGTAAGATTATGTGAAGTTTATTTTAAAAATAATGGTTATTAATAGTTTATTTTAATATAATAGTTTATTTTAAAATTGAAAGCTTCGCGTCTGTTTAAAAATCATGAAAATGTTATCGGTGGCGCCATCTATTGGAATCATTGATATCATCAATCAATTATCGACAGGCGTCACTGATTGCATTGTCAATTCGATTGAAGCAACTCATCAATCGAATTGATAAGCTAATCAATACTAATTAACGACCTATAGACCAATCATCGCTTTGCCCGCCAACATTTTGATGATTTGAAAATTCACATGAATGATTATTTGATCACGCGATTTTCCCTTCGTCTTCAGTATCCATTTTGTTATTTTCATTTTTTGCGTGCAAATTTAACTCTACAAATTTCAAGCGATATATATATATAATATATATACATAAAATTTCATCAGAGAATTAAAAAAAATCATTATCAGGAGCCAACAACTTACGACTGCTAGTTCATAATTTATTAATTGTGATCTTACAAATCACAATTAAAACTTAATTACCATTACCAAAATCACAAAATACACAAACACTCACACACTTAAATTTATTTATAATTATCGTTATTATCTACACATTAAATTACTGTTAACTACATTTATAATTATTGGTTATTATGTAATTATTAGAATAAATAAGTTTTGTGAAAAGTGAAAGTGTTAATAATTTGTTATCCTCCACATTCAACAAAAACATATCAACTTACAAAAACAACAATATTTTATAATATTGGTCCTTCCCGCCAAATCCAGACTATCAAGTTGAAGTTCAAATATTAAATTGTGGAGTAATATCAACGAAAAGGAATCAAAATCATTAGTTATTTTATCGGACTAGTATTATACATAATTGCTACATATACTTTATATTTATAATTCAATGATCACTTAAGATTTCAGTAAGTTTATTTTAATTAATTAATTATTTCATCATATTTCTGTTAGATATTTTTTATTATTATTGTTAACGATAGGATTCGTGAATGAGGATGATGGATAAGGTGCAGTAAAATTTCTTTAAAAAATTTTAAAGATGTTTATTTTTTCAGCACTTATCAATATTAAATATAAACAAGGGAGAAGAAGTAGCTATTGATACAAATAACAAACCTGAACTGAAGCGCGGCTTCTGTCGCCTCTTGTTTATCAACACTTCCCTCTTCTCCCTTTTACAGGTTGATTTTCGTCCAGTACGCGACGGCTCGCACGACGGAATTCTCTGTAAATCCTATTACAACAGTTTTAATTTTAATGACGTCATTTTGACGTAATTTTCGCGTGGCAACAGCTGTTTGCCCTATGATTCCTGGAATGACGCGACTCGACCGTCCTAGGAAATCGACGATCGAGTTTCTATCGGCAATATATATTAGATATAATATAGATATATATATTATACTATTATAGTTGTATCAATTATATCTATTATATTATCTTATATTATATTTATATTATATTTACTCATATTTCGTTGTTTTCTTATATTATTTTCATTTACAATTTCATTTATTACTAATAATATTTACTATTGATTACAACACAGAAATATAATCAAGGTAAAGTGAAAATTTAATTAATCAAATTATTCAATATAAATAAAAATTTCTCTTAGTCAAGTTAGTATCTTATATTTCTCTTACTCAAACTAGCACATTATATCATCTTATAGCAATACTTAATTAAGTTTTTAAACTCAACAAACTCAAGTCTTCTTCAAGATGTCTGAGAAAAGAGAACAAAAAGTAGATAAGACAACTTTACCATCAGAGATATCAACAACTCCGTTGCCAACAAGAAAATAAGCTACCAACATACTTCCTTCAGATCTTTACATAAAGGAAAGGTCACAACAAACTAAGATTCGACTAATTCGAAAATTAATTGCTGAGCCGAAAACTCAACTGACAACTCAAATCTTACTACGTTGGATAATTTAAATATTACTCCAAAAATTATAGAAGATGTGCATTCCTCAGGTAGCACAGTTGATTTTGAAGTGACCTGGCCATCGCAACTCTTAGATCGCGAATATTTCAAGAATGAAATTGCTGATCAGGAATATGAGGTATATACAGAAGCTCTAAAGGAAATCTCAAAATTGAAAAAAGAGTTGAGTAAACTCAATGAAAACTCATCTGAGAGCACTCAATCAAACAAAATACCTACGAAACTGCCAGAAATTCCCATAAGTTTCTTTGACGGTGACTACGCCGATTAGCCCAACTTCAGTGAGCTGTTTGAGGACATTGTAATGGATGCTCGGTTCACTAACGTTTCAATTAATGAGTATTTTCTTAATTTTTAACGTTGTTTTTTTAATAATATAGAGAATCTAATGTTTAACTTATTATTCATTAATTCAAATTTAAAGTTTTCCCATTTTTTTCGATTAGTCTAAGAATTTATATTAATTAATTCGCCTTAGCTGTAATTCAAAGGGTGAAAAGAAAAAATATTTGTCGTCGAACACTTTAAATGACTCAATCGACTTCATAACAATAATAAATATTACGATGTATTACTAAAATATCATCATTAAAAAAAATATTATTATATAATTATTATATGTAAAGATAAAAAACAATAATTATAATAAATATAATATTGTCATTAAAATAGTTTTATATTTAATTCAAAATTTGGTATTTCGAGAAATTAATTACAACATTACAAATGAAAATATTCTATATATTTATTTCAAAGGGACGTACGTACAAGATAGAAATCGTTTAGATATAATTTGAAGTTATATTATATATTAAGTTTCATATTTCATATAATTTTTAAACTTTTAATTAATTAAAAATTAATTTTTTGAACATTTCAATAATTTTTAAACTTTATAATTTCATATAAATTTTTATACTGTTACATATAAGATCATATATTTTTAATATAATTTAATAAAATAGCAGAAATCAGAAAACTAATTAATACCAATTAATTTATTAATATGAATAAGATTTTAAATACATTAAAAAAACTTTTGTATATCAATATTATAAATTATATATTTATACTATTGGTACTAAATACTGTACTAGTACTGATTTTAAATCATCTAATCCTTTTATATATTTAAGTATTTCTTATTAAATTACTATTTATTTCGTAATGAAGAAATTAAATTTGAAATGAACTGAATTTTTAATCTATTAATTAATAATTCAAATATTCATTTTGCACAATATATATTTTCAACTATTAATCTAATTATATTCAAAAGAGAAAAATTAGTAAACATAATTCCATGAAAAATTATTCCATTTATCATTGAAACTTTATTATTAAATACTCACAAATTTGTTACCGTGAAGTAAACTTTTATGAAAATACGATATTATAAAATAAATGTAGATAAATGTATTACTCCAAAATTTGTTGGCTTATAAGCTGTTGGATCATAATATTGAAAGGCATTGTAGCAGTAAGATACTATTCTGTCAATATGAAACGAAAATTTTCTATATAGATATCATTTGTAATAAAAAACAGATTTAAAAATGGCAACTCTAAACGATCTTGATCATAAAGTGTGCTTGTTTAATCCAGTTCATCGGTACGAAATCTAAATATTCAATTTTTATGGGTTATAATACGTATTTTATGGGATTAAAAAGGCTTTAATTATTATAAAAATTCTATAAAAACTTCAAAACATGCTTGAAAACATAATTAGGGTTCTATTCGAACTATAGTTAGAATGTTTAATCTACAAATTTAATTTAAAAAAAAAAAATAATCAGAGGTATAAGAATAAACATAAATATTTAATTATGCTTCATGTCAAGAAACTGTTAAAACTTAAATAGAAAACTTTACGTCATTTTCTTCTCTCTAGACATTACTCATTCGGATTATTGCATATTCTGATCTAAGCAAACAATTCTTTCTGAACAAAAGTTCATATCTTAAAAAAATATTAAAAATTATTTAATTAAATCAAAGTATCTCAATTTCATTTTATCTAGAAAATTAAATTACTTATAAATACGGAAAAGTAATCGATTTTGGTGGTGTGAAATGAAATCATTTTATAATAAAGTATTCGAATAAAGGTCAAATTTGATTAAAAAATTTCATAAAAAAAAATAAATTTATTTCCATGAATAATATATATTTTATTTAGTTCTTACTATATTATGTATCAATAAATAAAATACATAAAATTATAACAAAGGATATTTTGATATCAATAAAAAAAGTTTACATAATACTTGTTATTAATATATAACGAAAGTCGTCATTATGTAGTTATGAAAACTTCAGAAAATTGTTCTACTCTCTCATTTATTTTAAGCGAGATTTGTGATATCCTATCGAAAAATAATTCTAGAAGAATATCATAATTCTTTAGGAAATAGATTTATATTTTTAGAAATCGACTTACCCGTCCCCAAAATACACTGATGTGCACATATAATTACTATATTGTGCAACTGTTAATAATTTTTGATTATCATTAATTTATTCATTTCTTAAATACATGATGTGGCTTAAATAAAAAATTATAATAATTTTAATAATATTTTTATATTATCCATTGCATCTATTTATTTTCCATTCCTGAAAATATAGCTGCCTCCAAGAGTTGATGATCACATTGTTGTATCTATTAGAGTGGCCAATATGACCCTAGTTTTAAGTATTATTTTCTACGTCGCTTATCCTAATGATAATAAGTATTATAAAGAACTTATAAAAACATTATATTAAGCATTATAGAAATTTGATATTCGCATTGATATTCGAAAGAAAAGAGAATTTATAATTTTTAAAAACCCAATTACAATATTCAATTCTAATTTAAATATTTGAAAAATTAATTTTTCATTTGTACATATAACTTTATACTCAGTATTTGAAGCATTATTCTGTTTAACTGTGATGTATACATTGAAAAAGTGAACACAAACGAAATCCCACGGAGAGTAGAATCCCATATTACATAATAGTAACAACAAAGCCTAAATTTATCATGAGATAAACCCACGAATTTAGTGTATTTGATAAATGGAATACGTTTACGTGAGATTCAGTGATTAGATAATAATTTAAGTGATAAATAATTGCATTCGTGACTTTAATTAAGCGAAAGATAAAACAACGTATCGACGATCAGAATATTTAGATTTATTAACCAAAGCACTAGAACTCTTTTGACTTTATTCGGAATAATTAAATCATTCGAACTAAATATTACTATTTAGCTATATTTAATACAATATTTCTTTCTAATTTTTTTTTATACTCTAAACCATATCATCACCTTCAAACGCAAAAGCTTGATGAACCTATGTATGCAACACACCACCTATATACATAACAATACGTAGACTTATAAACAAGTTAATAATGTTTATAAAAAAAGTAAATATAACTTTTTAACTCATTCAGAATTCTTTTATTTACAGTAGTCACCAATAATTAGATATAGGTATAGATTCTCAATATTCGAGAAATTTTACAACAACTCATTACTTTTAAATATTTTTATTTAAATAAGTTATTATAATAAAAGTAATAATAAATCAAATAAATTCTATATTTTATATCAAATATAGAAAGTTAACTTATAATTTTTATTAACTTATAATTTATTTTAATTCATTTTAATTTAGTCAATTAAAATCAACGTTAAACACTAAAAAAATTCAAATTTTTTCTTTAATACAAAAATATTATAGTCATAATATTTTTTACAATCTATAATTTATTTTCCCTTATAAAATTAAAAAAAAATTAATATTATTATAATTTGAATTTTATTCTTAACTATTCATATTTTTTTATACTATGTTCGAGTACATATTTTCAAAAATTTAAGCTGATAAAAATATCAATGAATAATTATTATAATCAATAGATTAAATAAATAGTAGTATATAAGAAAACTATATTTGACAATTTGTTATCAACACTAATATGATTTGATTTAGTTAATATATTGTTATAATTTGTCTAATTATCGAAAACATAAATTTACAATAGATTCTTTATAATTACCAAATATAATTACCAAATCATCAGCCATAATAAAAATTATGTGTGGTCTACTGGCAGAACCAACAATTATATTGAAAACATTTAAAAGAACAAATCCAATATGAAGCCACGAAGTCATGATCATTGAATAATGAAATATTCTATGATGTCATAAAGTGATAAAACTAAACATATGTCGTAGAAAAAACTGATCAAAAATACATTATTAATTTTGTTGTTTACAAAATTAAACTTTAACACTTCAGTTAGTAGTAAAAATAAGTCTAACAAAACGATTAGAAAGAAACAATTTATATATTAACGAACGATTAATTGTCATTATTGTATTGTTACCATTCTGAATGATATGTAGATATAAAGATATACAGATGCATAGATAAAGAATGAGAGAAGTGGGAGTATAAAGACCAGCTATTCCTATCTTATTAAATAGGCCTGGGAATATACAATATGCAAAGTTACGTATACTGTGATTTATCATATGAATTTTTCACGAACTTATAATTTTTTTTATTATGTAAATTTAATTGGAAGTTCTAAATATTATATAAAATTTAACATTTAAACTAGGAATACGATTTTTTAAAATAAGTACAAAAGATTTTTTAAAGATTTGAATATCTATTATTACGTATTTATAACTTAAAGAATTTATATTGTTTTTTGTTGGCTAAAAACAAATTGAATGTAATAAGAGAATTCAAACTTGTTTAAGCAATAAAACTAGTTTTTTAAGATTAAAAAGAGATATTTGTGTTCCGAAAAATAATTTTGCAGTTTGTATTAAATTTATTAAATAATAATAATAGTTCTTTTGCTGTAGCAATACATTAATGTATATATTCTGGATAAATAATATTTTACATATTTGCAAATAACATTTATTAATGTATTGAGAAAATCAAGCAACTTATATATTGTTATTATTTGTATTATATCCATCATACAAACTTATATATGTTAATTTTTAAATAGTTTATCTTTAAATGCTAAGTAATGTTTTTTTATTTAATACCATAACTCAGTATAATGTTTGAAATGATACTATTTATAAATTATGTACTTTATTTTATTTAACTCATCAGTTTTTCTAAGTTTTAAAAATTTTATTTTTGTAATAATTTTTTTTTCAATTAAAAAAAATTTTCTTATAATTTTTTTATAAATCAATAATTTATGCATCATAAAAAATAAGAAAAATATTTTGAGGAGGAAAACTGAGTAAAAAAATTTTTGCCGAAAAAAAATAGAACTTGCATTAAAAGAATCAGCTTCAAGTAAAAACAGAATTTGAAGACTTGTAAAAGCATGTCTGTAAAAAATGAAATTATCTAAAAAACTAATATAATAAGGAAGTAAAAAGAGCATTCAGATGTGTTATTAATAATATATTATTCATGAATATAATTTCACAAACAATTGTATGCTATATATATAAAAAAAAAAGTTTTTACAGAATTTTAAAATCATAATTATGGATAATATATGGATATTATTTGCTAATAAAAAGCTTTAACACAGCGATGTAGAATAATTTCACCTAAGTTTTTCGAACAGTAATATTTTACTCCTGATAAGTAATGATTGATATTTGCAATTTTAATAAAGACTAAAAGATATTTAGAATTATGAAGCATCTAACTGTCCGTATTAAATTACTAAATTAAACTGTTATAATTTTAACTATAAAACTTTTGCGATTTCAATCTAAAAATAAAAATTTTTCTAAAATAAATTTCTTCAATATTCTATTTTCAAAACTAATTTTCTATAATTTTAAGAAAATTTATAATGCAAATAAATAATAAACATTAATTTGTACATGAATGTTGTTTTAATGTAAATTGTTTTATGAAAATACACATTATTTTCTCATATACTTTTTATTACTTTATATTATAATATTACATAACATAAAAAATAAAAATAAATTTTATATTATAACTATACTTTTCACTTGTGTTTGTCATTGTTCATTCATCTATCTTGTTCTTGTTTTCTCTCTCTCTCTCTCTCTTTCTCTCTCTTCTAGTGAATTTTAGACATTAAATTTGTATCTTTTCTATCCTCTTTCATACTATTTTCCCATCTGCTTATCTTGAATTTTATTGTACCACTCTCTTTCGTGATGTAGCTCATCGATTCTTTCTCTTCTTTACACAATCTGTATATTTTTGTTCACCCATCAACCAGTATTTGTTCCCTCTCATCTCATCTTTATTAAATTAGCCACCTTAAATCTTGTTCAAATTTTAATTCCGAATCTTCTTATTTCTCCCTCTTTTTTTACATGCATTTAATAATACTTTTTGTTTTTTGTTAATCTTTCTAAATGATTTATCTCCAGAATTGTATCTACTATTCTACTTTTATTTCCTCTAACTCATTCTATACAATTCAACATTTTCAAATTTATCTCTATTTACACCATGACCATCCTATACATGCCAAAAATTATTATTTTTTTAATAATTTTTTTTCTTTTTTGTCTTTTAATCTACTATTTTTGTACAATCTTCCTTCTGCCATCCTTACTTTTACATACTCTTTTATTTTCTATATTATTTATTATTTTTCTTTCAAATCTGACTATTCTTCTTATAGCTTTAATCTATATCCTGTTTCTTTTGTCTAATTTAAGACTCTATTTTATGAATCTCTTCTGTATTATTCTTGTCTCTTCGATTTTCAGTTTGAAACCCCTATTAATCATATTCTCACATTCTTCTTACTGTATTATTCATTATTTTTCAGATATAATTTATTGTTTTATTGTTAAGCTCGTAGTTTTAACGCTCTCTAAATTATCCACGCATGATTATATGGGATTGTTCAAGGCTTCATATCACATGCTTCATATGTAACCGTTGGCAGTTAGGATACTCCAAGAGTATTTTTTCGATAAAATACACCAAAACTTCGGTTCTTATATTATATATATATAAAGGTTCTTGCACCTATTAAAGAAATCTATCATTAAAAGCATGAACAATTTTTTTCATGTTGTATGAAATTATATTATGTTCAAATCTACCACATCAATTCCGGTGATTTCTGATGTTATGTTAAGTGGTGCTTTATTCCCAGGGAAACACTGGAGAATTCTGGAATGCTCTTCCATCTGCATCTTTTCCTAATTTAATCATTATTTATCATTGTAATCTCAAAAAAAAATCTGTTTCATGGTCTTTTTAAAGTCTATTGCAGTAGAGTTTTCTATTTAATCATTTTTACATTGAAAATAATATACACTAAAAAGAACATTTGGCGAAGTATTCTTCTCCTGCGTATATGAGTTGACAACTCTATCGTAATGACAGATAAAGTTGGGATAAATAGGTTTTCTGATATTATTTAATTATTCACTAAAACTATCATTCTCAAAAACAAAAAGCGAGTTTGTATGTTGACGTTACTCAATGAATACAACGTGCTGACAAGAAAAGTCACAATTCAAAAAACCTAAACTTAAGAATCGTATCCCAATTTTATCACAGCTAAGCTAATAAAATAATCTCGATAATAATACACAAACGGTCAACGAAGTTGTTTATAAAGGCAAAAGAAAAATAATCCTTGCATGTCACTGAGCTAATGTAAGTGATATCTTTGAATTAAGTTACTTCGAGTTTCTGATCACATAGAAAATTATTTAATATAAAATCTTCATATATTTAATTGATAACTTTTGATACACTTTTTTTATTGCCAAATCATTTTTAATGTACAAAAAAAACGTAAGTAAATTTTTGTTCGGTCTTTCTGAAACATCTCTCCCGAAATTAATTATTATATCAGAGAACTGATCAATAAAAGTCATTCTATCGACGATGTGTAAGCTCTACATAATTTAGAGCTTTTTACATTTTACTGAAACATCTAATATTTGATCATTGAAAGTAAGATGTATATTATTTTATAGTACAAGGTTAAAAAAAATATTCTTACAATTCTACCATACAATTCTAACCATCCTTCCTCAGAATAGTTAGAAAAGTGATACAAATAAATGAATTTAAAAAAATTTTGAAATATTGTTCTTTATGAAAATTTAAATAGATACTTTCTGAAAAGATAATATCTTGATACCCCGAAATTTCGTAGAGACCGTATCTCATAATCTGACTAATAATTACTTTTGAAATTAAAATAGAATACGATCGGCATCAGCTCTTATCACGCAAAATAGCGCCTAATAATCTTGTAAATAAATATAATTTTGTATATATTTATTGAATAAAATTGTAATGAGCTGTTTCTAGTAAATGTTAAACTTGAAAACAAATATTTAGAACTGCTCCTTCCTTGAAATGCTTTATTAAAAATTAGAATATTAAAAAAACATACGTACATTTAAGCTATTTAGGTTTAATTTCTATATAATTGAGTAATGTTTAGCTTACATTAAGAACATTTATAACTTTTTACTATTAATTTTTAATTTTTACTATTTACAATTTGCAATTAAATAATTTAAGAACCTTTTTATGCTTAAGATAAATTTATAATAATGTATTCGTATATATATATATATATATATATTATAATTAAACTACTGATACCTTATAAATAATTTTCATACTGTATATGTTTGCCTATCAAACAATAATATTTTTATGTTAGTTATAAAGTACAATGAATGTTAATAATAATAATACTAACATTTAATAATAATCTTATATAACTACATATTTAACACTGTTTTAAAAGTTAGAATTTTATTTTCTAACGAAAAGAAAGTGATTTAAATAAAATAAAATATTTATCTTTTATATTTATTTATTAAACAGTAATTATGTATAAAAACCCCGCTCATATACAAAAAGAAAATCTTAATTAGCACATTGATGTTACTAATTAATAAAACCTAATTTCTTACTAGAAGTAGATGTTAAACGTCATTCTTTTTTTTATTGTTTAGAAATTTTTCGTTCTTAAACCACGGCGATTTTTAAAAGCATTTTGCATGAGTTATTTGTTTTATATCATTACTTCGAATACAAGGAAATTCTCAGAGTGCTATATGGTATTAATAGTAAAGATCCCTGTTGAAAAATCTTGATCTCACTTTACTTTTAAAATGGACAAACTGCGTTAGTTAAGATGAAAATAAGAACGCAGTAAATTAAGTATAATATAAAATATATTTAGCGGTACCTATGGTATCACTAATATAAGAATCAGAAGGGTTTATGAAAATCATAGGTAATAGTGTGCTGTTGCATTCTCTTTGTACGTGTTTGTAAGACAGGGAGAAAAAATGAGTAAACTTTGCTACACGTGCTGTATGTCATACAGAAATCTGTAAATCTAGTTGATGTTAAAAGTTAAGTGGCGTTTGGCCCTTGTATGCTGTACGTGTGCTATGTACAATGCTCAGCATATAGGATACGAGGGCTGTATGTACATATTCCTCAATGCCTGTTATGTATTGATAGCATGTGTGTACGCTTCAAGCGTGCCATGTGTTAATAGTATATATGTAATTCAAGCATGCCATAAGTAGTGCAGTATGTGAAAGGCTTGAAGACTATAAGTGTGTTCCAAGCATGTATGAAAATATAAAAACATGGACATGTAGAGAGAAAGAACCTTATTCCAAGCCAAGACTAGCTTGGTATACGCCGCCTGATATTGTAGAATGGAACTGTTGTTAATGCGAAAGTTGTACATCTCTGCGTACGTTAAATCACTCTCTTGTCACATTTACCGTAATATATATTAATAGAAAAGATTTGAATAACAGAAAGTAAGATTTATTTAAAGAATCTTTGGAGGATCATTTATAATTGCTTAATTTGTACATATTTCTATTTGCTTAAAATTATATTCACAATATAATTTATATCTTTTAACTTATTTTTATAAATTTTTATTTATAATTTTCTTAAAATTACATTAATTTTCTCATTTTTTAATTAATTTGATTATATTTAATTTAATTATATCATCTTATCACTTATTATTAAAAATTTGATATTGCTCCTTTCATTCCCATACCATAAGGTGATTGTCCTCTTGTTTTCAAGTAATAGGTGCCTTGTCTAAAACAAAAAATTTTTATTTAAATAATTTAAACTCATAAATTTTATAATCTAAAAACTAGCATACAATTTTTTATTTAAAAAAAATATTTAATATTATCTTTTATTATTAAAGTAAAATTATATAAAATTTTTAGGTATAATGTTATTTTGAGATAATGCATTCATTATCCCAAAATCGATCATAATAGATAAACTATTTATGGATAAAACATGAAATCTAGAAAAGACTGATAAATGGATCAAGTTTTTTATACTTCTACAGTGTGCATTTCATATGGTTTCATTAATTCTTGTACCTTTTAATTTGACATTTAATTTAGGAAAATATAAAATTCTTTTATAGAAAATAATAATTTTCTTTTCATTCTTACATTTTAATAAAACTGTATTTCTTTATTTTGTTATTCGAGTGATTAACTATTTTTAAATATAATAATAATTCTATCATTCCTTATAGTGTTCGATACATAACAATAAAATGCAACATCTATAGAAAGGTAAACGATACTCATAGTAGGCAGGTGATAATCCATACAATGATGTAAATGTTATTTTCTAACATCAAACGTATAGTTTCATGAGTAGTCGAATACTAAATAGCATAAATTTAATAAATATAGCTCTTCTAAAATTTATTTTAAGTAAAACAATGGTGCAAATTTCAACAATAAATCGAAATCTTAAACTAGTAATATTAAACTAGTTTATTAAACTAATCGTATTTTGTGCAACATTTTAAAAATCTTAGGGCTAATTAGGAGATTAACCAGAAAAACATTCGTGTTAAAAAAGATACAAGATAAATCCTATAATAATTCTTGGAATAAATGTAAAAAGTTCAGTGAAAGAAAGATCCATTAATATTGTTTATAAGAGCTATAAGGTACGGATTAGCTAGAATCTTAGATAGAGCGATAGAATGAAAATAATGTATAATCATGATATTCTAATGGAAGAACTTTCATATAATATAAAATACAACTAAAAAGACAACTTAAAAGACTCCGGGGTATAAATATCATAGTAATATTTAGAAAAAATTGATTTTTCTTTAATAGCTGAATACATCAGTCCTACATATAAAGATATAGTTAATAATGAGAACTTTTAAAATAAAATATTTTATTCATCAAAGTTGTATTATTATTCTATTAAAACCGTTTATTGTTACTTATATTGCTACTCTATAATAATACTCTATAATAATAACTAATATAATATTCAACAAACAAAAGCTAAATAAATATAGGCCCTATATGTATGTATCCACATATTTTAAATAACTGTAAGCTTAGATACTATTAATGATAAAAAATTTTAAATGGTAGTTTTTGTGAAAAAATCAGCAAGATTGTTTATATACATAAAAATAGTAAGTAATGGTTCACTCTTAATTATAGAACCCTTATTATAGAATTTAAAAATTTAGAAATATTTTAATAGTCAGTTGAACAGACTGTAAGTGATACTGTAAGCTTATATATTTCGTATAATTTTTCGTCTTGGCTAGAAAATATAGATGCACGTGTGTTTAAATACTGCATATATATATATATATATATATTGATACTATTATCGAACCATTCACACTAGAAGAAATAATTTATTATAGGAATAGCAAAGTACTAGCAAATAATACTAGTAAATAAAATAGTACTAGCAAAGAATAAATATGTATAAAAATCAATATTTAATATTTTCACAGGAAATATTTCGTCAATATATGAGCGTTCATACCAGACCTTTTACTTTTTTCTAACCAACAGTTAATTATATTCTTTTATAAACTGCAAGTAACGAACAAAAAAATAATGTTTAGAAATCCTGACGAAAAATTATTTTAAGAATATTAAAAACGTAATAAACTCAACTACGCATAACATAATTTATCTCTCTAAGGATATCCATTAATATATTATTAATATATCATTAAAATATAGTAACATTGAAAATATTATTAGTAATACCAACAAAATAATGAATAAGCAATTTTTTTATATGCAATTTTTTTAAATGCTTTAATTAATTAATATTGCTAAACTATTAAATTATACTAATAAATAAAAAATTATTGAATTATAGAACTAATAGAGAAACTGTTTAGTATAAAATCTAAGGAAAAACCATTAAAAAAAAAATAATAAGACTGTAATAATTTTGTGGTCGACACGGATTTTCGAAACAAATACAACGACAAATCTAACTACCTTGTCGCCAATGCAATCAGATATACTTACATGAACTATTGTAAAATAATTGATTCAAAAAAATATCATCCGTAAAATAAAGAATAAGAAAAAAGATAACATTTAATTTATGAACACGACGTATTTATTTCATGCGATGATTCTATTTCGTCTAAATAATGATCCTCAGATTATTTATATATCGACAATAGCATTAAAAAAAAAGCAGTTTATGAAAGATCGATGGACAATAAGTGACTGGATCCACGCGATTCTTCATCTATGCTTTATATTCCCTTTGGCTTCCCGATTAATTTTAAGCAATACAATACTCTCCTATTAAAATTCTCATTTTGATCATATGATAAATCAACATTTTAAAATATCTGTCATCGTTTGTAAGTCGTTTTCATGTTCCTGAGCTCTATTATCCTAAGTCTTACAAAAATAAATAACAATAAATTTCATACCTAATACAATATAAAAGATATTAAATGGATATAAAAATACTTAGTTCATTATTTGTATTTATATTGAAATATCGAAATTATTTTGATGTTGTTTGATAAATATTTGTAAAATACCAATTACTATTAATGTATGAAATATACTAATTAATGACTAGTTATGTTAATTGGAATCTATATTAAAATAATATTCAAAGATTTTTTAAAGCTTAGCAAATATAATTATTAAATTTAAATGATTAATTTACTTAATTTTAATTAATGTAGAAATATAAAAGAGAATACATAAAAGATATATAAACTGACACATTATTTGGTGTTGTGTATCCCATTGAAATTTTCTTATTGTTATTACAACTTCCGCAAGTAAACATCTGAGAAGAAGTACAATATGTGGCTACAAAAGCATTTTCTTTATTCAATGATTCAGCGTAATATTTCCAAGAACGTTGATGACTACAAAAATCTGAAAAATTTCACTCAATTATTAATTTAAATATATTTTTTTACAAATTTATTAAATTTAGGCTAATATTAAAAAATAAATCAAATTTAGATTTATTTTTATATATTCTATAATTAAATAAATTATGTAAGTGAATTTTTTTTAACAATTTAAAGATAAATTTAAATAATCACTCTTTTGTTATAACTATATTTTTTAAATAATAATTGATGAATAATGAAATTTAATATCTTCTTGCTACTTCTGATTGCGTATAATTTTCTAAAAATATCAAATAAAAATAAATTTAATATTTTGAAATATTTATTTCATAATTACAGATTTATAATTACAATAATTATATAATATATAATTATTATTATTATAATATTAATTAATATACTAATAATTAATCAAATATCTCAATAATACAAAATATTTCATTATTTATTTATTTCAAATTTACTAAAAGTATTAAATATAAAAATTAATTTTTTTTAACCCGTGATTTGAAAATGTCTATAAAATAATTTTACTATGTCAATTAAATTATTACCAGTATTTTATTTCTAAGCATAAAATATTAATAATACCCAGAAGATGATAAATATAGTTTAAGGGTAAAATTGATGGTAATTGCATGAATAGAGTATCTTTCGTGTAAATATCAACATTGACAAAAAAATAATTGCTTTTTACCTTCTTCACTTAACTGTTCGTATTGCATCGAACACCCTGGTTGAATACGTATACCATTGTTGGCAAAAAACATTACTGTCCCTGACATACGAGCTGTTCCATATATTCCTGCATCCGTATGAATCGTATCAACAAATATAGCATCATTTTTAGAGAGATGTTGCTCTGGATAATTAAAACTCGGACCTGCTGGATCTAAGCCTGTACAAATTTTAAATAGAATTATGTAAATGATAGTAGGTAAAAAAACTAACACCAAAGATAATTGAACAAAATACTACTCAGCAAGCAGTAGAAGATATTATTTGAAATTTTGATTAATTCTAATAGAATTCAAAAGTATTCTTTGAACATTTTGTGAATATATATATATTTGTTTATAAATTATTCAACTTTATCTATATAAATTATAAACTTATTACTATTTATGAAG
Source organism: Platyscapa corneri (assembly GCA_018907185.1). Classification (NCBI taxonomy): domain Eukaryota; kingdom Metazoa; phylum Arthropoda; class Insecta; order Hymenoptera; family Agaonidae; genus Platyscapa; species Platyscapa corneri. The sequence continues at coordinate 491,884 of JACCHW010000112.1, forward strand.
AGGTATAATTATTGAAATAAAATTTAAAATAATATTACAACCTGAGTTTTTTCATTTATAAGTAAAATTTTGCTAAAAATTTAGTTAAATGATTTTTAAAAAACTTTCATTTTAAAAATACATGATTAATTTATTACGTCAACAATTTTGAAAATAATAAAAATTAATAATTTTTTTATTAATTTTATTGTAGCAAATAGAAATTAGAATTAGCATTAGCAGTATTCGAATTAGCAGATAGAAACAATTATATTTTAATAATTTATTGTATAAGTTGATGATATGAAATGATAATATTTAATCATAAGTTGAAATATAGGTGATATAAAAATAAAAATATTGTACACCAAACTTTCTATTCCAGGAATATTAAATACTAGTACAAATTTTACTAATGGTCAATACTTTGACACGTGCCGATCCATTATGAGATAGGTCGGCACATTGATAATAATAAAGCCGTTTCAAGCAAACTCGAGGAAGGCTGTCGTCACGGTCTGGGTGACGCACCCAGATTCATCGAAACAGATCTAGAAAAATACCGAAACGCATCGATGGATTATCGATTTTCGACCAAAACCGTCACGGTAACGGATCTTTCCTGGCGGCATTATATTCAATCGGAAAGAGTAAGACATAAAGTATAAACATGCACGAAACGCCCGCGTATGTATCACATTACGAGAAAATAAAAATCTTCACAAGTATCGTTTTTCGTCAAGTGACGCTCAAAAGCGTACGGCTAGAGGTACCAGGAGGCATCTTACTAATCCAATACCAGCTCCCAGCGGATGTGTAGCCGCGAGTTACTCGGAAACCCATCATCGTGAATAAGATTGCAAATCAATACCATACTTTTGGGAGTACAGAACGAAAAAAAACATCGGTGGCTCCCAATAAATCACGACGATGACCTTGACAACAACTGCAAAGTCATCCTGCCGTTGAATTTGATCTAGTAGCAAAAGACAACGGTGGTAATGCAGCAACTGCGAGGCGACCCTGCTCCTTTTAATTATTTGGCGATGATTATTTGGAAGACAGCATTCATACGGCTTGGAGCGAAACTACAACAGTGATTATCGCACCGGAAGGTAAGAGTCCAGCTAAGTACCTTAAAACCTTTCAGTTGGGTCTCCTAAATCTCCTAAATATACGGTCATTCGCAACGATAGATGAATTCTCCAATTGTGCTTGCAGGCTGAACAAAATTGAAATCGCAGCTGCGCGAACTCGACGGCGAGAATGGACAGAAGTCCCCAGAATAAAAGCAGTCTCCTCTTCGAGGCAATCGAAAAGCGCACGTATTAGCTGGAAACCCAAGGGTACAAAAAACGGCGCAAGTCACCAATCAGCAGTTTTCATGGACACTTACAGCCTTGCAATCTTGTGAAGGCGGATTGCTCATTGGCAAAGAGAGACGAGGGTTTTCGTCACTCGAAAATACCGTTTGGAGGTCGTCGTCATGGACCTAACAGTACCGTATCCAAGGGTAGCTATCAAAAAACGGTTCCTGTTGGATAGAGATGATCGTCCCCACCTTGAAGAAGGAGATATACATGTCGTGGTGATATCCCCGGACGGTTCTCATGGATAATCCCCCGTACTTCCCTGGAGTTGGACAACCGACTGTCAGTCGTGAGGTGTATAGCCTTGGATAAGTTCGATTTACCATCCCCAAGGGAACTTGAAGGACCGAAAAACCAGGAGCTGAAAACGGGATTATGTTTGAAGCTTTGCGAGAAATTAGGCCAACGGCACAGGGATAAAATCATCCACCACACCCTCTTCGCCAATAGGAGACTCCTCAACGAGGCAATAGGACAATCCCCGGACGAACTGTTACCCAAGAAAAATATCTCCCGTCCAGATAGACGAACGTTCTGTGAATATCTTCTCAACAACAGGCGTCGCTGTATCGACCACACCTGAATGCAATTGATTGCATCCACATACGCAATCATTCTTTCTCAGATACAATGGAAGGATTCAAAGCCGTGTTGGCCATCCTATGGAAGACGCCATATCAAGACCATCAAATTGTAAATGCAAATGTATACATGCTGAATCGGCCTTTTAGTAACGAACAAATTTACACACCATCAACATGAACTGAACACCTGAAACTGGCACGAGGAAGAGAGACAATACCCCTTTTGCGTCGAATACCGGAGTGATACTAGTCGAGTAGGTGTCAATAATGCATCGCAGAAGGGGTCGACTGAAGAAAAAAAAGAAAGGAGGTAAGGACTCCTGAAGGTCACGTGATCGCGAAATTGTGATTATGTGTGAGGGACTGCGAGTGGGTATGTATGCGAGCACGTAACCTTGCAAATATGAAAGAAAAAAATTATACAATATTTTTTTGTAAAAAAAAGAAAAATTTTTTGTGAAATGAATAAAAGTAAAAATCAATAAATTGATATTGCAGTATCCGCGTGGAGTCGAAGATGTAGGGGGTTTAAAGTATGCCGATCCGTCGTGCATGCATCCGTCATCCGACGCGCTGCTTTTTGACGCGATTTTCGTATTATTTTCGTCAACCTACCAGTAATTCTTGTAAGCTTAAAACTAGTATTACGTCCAATGTATCCAGCAACTTGAGCACCCATCGAATGTCCAATAACATGAATACTTTTTTCAGGTATACCAAGTTTAACTAATTCATTAATACGTGTAGCAATTGTTTTTCCTACTGTAGGAATACTGTTTACCAAATCTGTATAATTTTGATTAGAAATTTTACTGTAATCAACTGCTATAACATTATGATCATTACGTAGAAGATATCCTGAAAATATGCAACAGTTAAAAAATCAATATTTATTTATTATATAAATAAAATAGAGCATTTTTTATAATTATTTCAATTATTTTAGATATTTATAAATATTAAAATGAATTATTATAAAAATTTGTATCTAAAATAGTACATTATTTTTTTTTATGAATTGAAAATAAACTCAAATACACGTGATTTTCAATAATAAGATGATTGATGTCAAAATATGACAAATGAAACTTTGAATAGTATTGTTGTACGAATTTTTTCTACTCGTGATATATTATTATTATCTTAAATAATTAAATACATTAATAGAATTATTATACTGTGAAATTTAAAATTTTCATATATTTATATAAAAATATAAAAAAGAAATTATGTACCAGACACAACAGTGATGACGTCTTTACTTTCGACATTACATAAATAACCATGTAAATAGATCACAGTTGGTTTTTTAACATCTATTTTAGAAAAAATCACGTTAACTTCTTTTTGTAGTATATCTACATATTGTGTAATATTTCTTCTGTAAATAAAAACATTTATGTGAAACATTGAATAATATTATCTGTTACTACGAAATATATAATATTTTAATTAATTTTTCTGAGAATAGTTGTATAGCCCCATAAGGTGTGCGTGCGTGTACCTATGGACGGGAGAAGAGCTCGTTTATCAACAGTATGTTGTTTAAGGGCAGCCTTTAATATGTTATCGATATATCATTAAAATTTAGTCTAATACAATTGTATCATTAATAAAATATACAAAGTTACACCAAAAAAAATCACGAATAAACAATTTTTTACTTTGGTAACACTTTAATTGATTAATTTTTTTTAAATATTAATTTATATTGTTGATTAATAAATCATTAATAATTGTAAGAAGTAATAAAGAAACTATTTACTGTTTAAATAATATGAATTAATGCCATTAGCTACATAACCTTTGGCATTTATTGGTAACATGCTACTCGTTGTCATACATATGATAAGGCGAATGATAGGAACTAAACAGAACTTAATAAAAATAAAAGTGGTTACTAAAAATTTTCACGATAAGATATTCAGATGCCAAAGAATTTGGCATTAAAACGTTTATATTATTATCAATAATGTTCAAACATTTGTAAAAGGGTTCATTTTTTAAATTTAAATAAGTTTTCCTACAACGCCTTTAATATATTCTCTCTCCCTCTTTTTCTACCTAACTATCAATCTATAGAGCCATCCGTCCATTTGTCCATCTGTCAATACAGCGTTATTAACATATTTAGCATCAAAACATAGCACAATTACATTAAAGTTACTGCAGGATTATAAAAAAAATATAACAAGTAAATGTTGAACGTAAATATCCATAATTATTAAAACAATTAAAATATTCATTAGTTCGATTAATGAATATTTTTATAGGCATAAATAAATGTGTACTATTTACCTGATTTAAAGTTTTAGTTATAATATACCAAAGAATATGAACTAATTATCTGATTTTGATAATATCATGTATCATATACAAACATACTTTTAATTATACTTTTACTATTGATTTTAAAAAAGTAAAGTAATATTAATAATAGCGCTTATTTTAAATTATGAATAACATTCATATTCATATGTGTGCGTTTCAAAATCGTCATTTTATTATTGTTTCTCTATAATTTAGTTGTTAAGCAAAAATAGAAAATAATTTAAGCAGATAAAATGTTAATATACTTTAAAAAAATGAAATACCCTGTGTAAAGTCTAAAGAAAATATCATTTACACCATCCAAAAGCCATGAAGGTTCATTATCTATAAAAAAGAATATTTGGTTAATAATATCGATATATTTCTTATAATATTCAGATTTAATTCCGTAAAATTTAAATAAAATACATTTTTAATAACTGAAAAACTTAATATAAAGGGATTTGTAAAATATCGTATTAAAATATTCTGCTCTAAATCCTAGTAATTTTGTAAATAAAGTTACTGATATGCAATTATATATTTGTGTGTTTATGTGAATATTGAACTTTCATTTTACATATTTTCTAATTTTCTAAAAAATCCCTGAAAAATCTTAAAAATATGAATGAATTTTTTTACTTAGTCCAATACTGTAATAATATTATTTCATTGGAGTCTTACACTTATATTTTATTAAAATTAAATTAAATTAAATAAATTAAATTAAAACGCTTATAAGAAATTTAAAAAGAAATAATATACTATGATAATAGTGGAAATAATAAATAAGATATATAAGCCAAACCTAATAACTTGTAATTCGAATATTTAAACTAAAAGAAGAAAGAAAATCTATTAAATTGTCAACTTTGTGTTAAAAAATTTTCTTCTGAAATAGTAAAGTGAAATAAATAATAAAAATATAAAAAAAATAGTCTTTTTCATACACTACGTATTATATAGTATTATATATATATATATGTATAAATAAAACTAAATGAGATTATCGTCAATATTTATATATATAAATATTAACGATAATCGCATTTAGTTTTTTTTTAAGAAATATTCTGCAAAGTAAATGAAATTAAAAATTGCAAATTTTCTTAACGTAAGCTAAATATTATCCATTTACAGAAAAACAAGATACACTACTATATAATGTCAATACATATGTACAAATGTAGTATAAACCAAATAATATAATGATACCTTAAAATAAAATATTGAATTGATAGTTTTATATAATATATAATTTATATTTGTGTAATTTTAAAATAATTTGCTTATTTAAAATCGAATTTTGTCTGTACAATATTTAATATAAATATTAAGATTAATATTATTTTAATATTAATATTATATAAAAATTATCAATTTAAATTTTAATATAAATTTTGCGAATTTAAAAAATGCAAACTTTACAGTATAATAAAAAATTTAAATCTTGAATCAATATAAAACTAAAACCTTTATAAATATTTGGAAATTATTCATTTGAATACTTTATTCTTTATTATAAAAATAGGAATGGTTTATAATTAATCATTAATTAATTGAAAATTATTTAATAAAAATATTAAATTATAATTTAACGAGTAGCTAATTAATTTTATGAATGAACTTTTAATTAGTTTTATATTTTTATTAATACAAATAATTTTTTGCTTTGTAATAATGAAATTCAATGGGAAAAAAACACTCACTAATTAGGCAATTGCCGTTTACAAATACCAAAATCGATAGAAAGAATAGCAATCCCATATTTGTTTTAAAATTTTAAACGAACACAATTTTTCTGCTACTTTTATATTTATTCTTGAATGACTTTTTATTTAAGTGTGACTAAATTAGCATTCTACTCAGGTCACTTATAGCTGTCAAGTACTGACTAACGCACGTACATTTCTTACCTATGAATTTATGGCTTGTAAATGCAGTAATCTATCTAAGGCGGAAATTTGCGATCAAATTTGCTAGAAAAAAGAGCACACTACAGCTGAGACATGCAATGAAAGTAAAAGAGAGCCTATTAATGAAAAACGAATAAAGGTTTTTCTATATCGAAAATCAAACAAACTAAAAAAAATAATTAATTCCTTATTAAAAATAACTTATTGGAATATCTTTCGTTTTTTAAATATACGTTTAGACTTATTTCTTAAATAATAAAATTGTCCAAAACTGACTTTATAATTTAAATCTTTATGATCCTGTTCAGCGAATACATAAGTGTTTATTAAAAAGACAATGCTTAAAATGCAATTGTTCAAAAATGAATAAACAATTTGCTTTTCTCAGGAGTTCTGTCTTATTCACTTTAATATATTTATATTAAGGATATATAAATTTATTATTATTATTTTAAAACAAATATCTGACACAAGTTTTAATTTATTCTTACTAGGTAGCTGTTATTACTGATTACTATAAATAAAAAGTAGTAATTACTTTTGAAATATTAGTATATATATTTTAACTATTTATTACTATTATCTTAGTTGTTACTACTATCATTTATATTGTACGCATTTATATTATCACTGTTATTATAACCCATTTAATTATTTGGTATTATTACTTATCTATTTACCAAACTTATTTCTTCACCATTTAGTGGTAACTTGTCGCGTCTAATTTGGTTGAATATAATTATTTATTAATTATTCAAATAATATAAATAAAATAATTATTTTATTTAAATAAAGACTTCATAAAAGTAAAATATTTATAAACATAATCATACTTCGATTTTTTATTATTTAAAATGATAGTATCAAATAATTAATTAAATAAATTAATTAAAATAGTTAAAAAATCATTTTTCATATTTATTTTCAACTAATGAGTTCTTTCGATTTTTTTCAATAAATTTTAATTTTTTCTAGTATTCATTTTATAAACATTCAATTTACTGGTATATTAAATAAAATTGTTTTTTAAATTTTAATTCTTTAAAAAATGTTATTTTAATTTTCATATTTAGTCGCATATTACCTATAAAAACATAAATAATCTAGAAATACATCGATCACCTTAATGAGATGCATTAGTGCACAGTAACTTTTCGATATTTAATAAAATAAAAAAATTTATTTAAAAATTTTATTTTAGATAGTAATATACTACAAAAAAAATTTATTTTAAATAAATATTACTTAATTTTAACTCATTTAATGAAGTTACAAATAAAATTTTTTTTTAATTTTAATGCCCTAATTAAAATAGATTCATCTTAAGATTTTATATATTACGTTTGCATTTATTGTATATTATTTGCAAACTTTAATAACTTTAAATACCTTCATATAACTCTGAAAAACACAGTTTTTGAACATATGAAATGCATAATTAGTATTTATTACTTAGTACTAAATATTATATAGAAGAAGAAAATTAAAAAGAAAATTTAATATTTTTTCGAAACAATAGAAAAGAAACTATATTGATGTTTGTAATTTGCTTTTAAAACCCATAAAGACCGTTTACCATCTATAATAACTATGAAATATTGATTTAATTAATTTAAATATGTACTTTCTGACTGAATACTAATTCATTGCTGAACAAGCAATGTGAAGTAGCAGAAGTTATAGGCATATGTACAAATTTGCAATTAACATTTTATATTTGGTATAAATGAGAAAATTGTTGGATCCTTTTGTGTCGCAATAGATCAGTATGAAGTAAATTCAGCTTTCAATGCAGTGTTTGATTTCTTTAACTAAAATCCATAATAGTTTTTACGTTATTTATTTATTTAAGTTATCACCGTTGATGAAATCTAGATTCATTACTATATAATAAAATCGAGCCATAATCAAAACAATGTATTTGATTAGCCTTATTCGGAAAATATACTTCTAATAACACAAGGACAGTCTAATTTTAGTAACAAACATTATGACTACAATTTTTTGTATTCAAAAGAAATAATCCTCATAAATTTTTTTAAGAAAAGAAGTCCTATTACAGCCCACTATTATACTAAATTATTAAATCGATTTGATAATCAATTAAGAGCGGCATGACTTAAGTACATCTTACTTTTAATTTCCGATAATAAAATAAATGTAACGTTTTAAAATTAAAATGTAATAAAAAAATGTAACATTTTAAAATTAAAATGTAATAAAAAATGTAACATATTTTTATTATGATTTTATATATAAAAAAGATAATCTATTATAATTGTAACTTTACACAAGAATATTTATAGAGGATACATGTAAGCTTTTGAAGCAGGTACAATAGTGCACGTATGTAGATAACAGTGATAGAAAATAGCGGTAAATATATGATATTGCGTAGTAACTTTTTACTTTATCAAATGCCGCTTTTTGTCAACGAAGCTAACAAAAATTTCTCCCTTCTCTTTTTTTTTAACTATTTATGTATTGCCATTTTCTGCGCATAGATCACGTCGATTTATTCTCCTTTATTACCAAAATCGAACTGTGTATCATTTTTCTATTTTCTTTCGTGTATTCTACTATTATATTTTGTATAATTTATGTATAAATTTTGTATCTTGTATATGTATGAATAATAGTTATAGAATTGTAATCAGTATATAAGTTTTAGATCCATCAATTGTTTACAAATTTTAATGTAAAATCGAAATTTTTTCAATCATTTTAAAATATAAATATAAAAAGAATTAAAAAAAATAGAGGGATAAAATAAACAAAGTAGCCTTTGATATAATTTTGTTATTATATTTTTTATGATGAATTTTAAATTATTATTAATAATGAATAAGTGAAATAAAGAATCACATATTATACTTACATATTATACTTTTATTTTATTTAAAATAATAACTAACATAAGATATTAAAGTAATATAGATCACAGAAAATTCTAATAAGATAGAATAGTATTATCATATACAATTTCATCTTTCAAAAGATTTTAGTATATAATGAGACATTTATTTCTTAGAAAACATCTAATTTTGCATATATTATGAATGTATAATCATTCACGAAAGTTCTAACATATCTTTGATCATAATAATAAGATACTTATTAAATATAAATAATTAATATTTTTAATATAAAACATTAGTTAAAATGTTTAAAGTTTCTTTGTCTTGAAAAGCAATTAAACCACCATCATTAGAAATTTCACTATCAATATTAGAATATTTTATAGTAGCATTATAACAAGCAGAATTATTTATAAGCTTTTTAAAATCTAAAATATCTCCACCCTGAGACTGCAATATACAATGAGGTGCACAAATATCCCATCGATAAGTTGAATTTTTAGAAAGTACATAAGCAGCAGCTTGGCCAAGAGCAACACTTATTAGTTTGTAGCCAGCTCCTGCAGCTTCCACTGTTTTAAATTGAGCTTGTTCTAATTTTAATTTTATACTTTGGTCCTCTATTCTGCTAATTAAAACTATTTTACTTTTTAGTTCTTGATTATTACGAATTGAGCAGCAAGAAATATTGTTATTTGAGTATCCCCAATAACACATACCTTTCCACCTTGAAGAAATAAGTCCTTTTTAGTAAATTTATTATATTTTTAATAAAAAAATTTGTATATGTATCATATTTTTTAGTTTAAAAAAATCGTAAATTTATAGAATAAATTTTGTTTCATTAATTGTAGTTAAAATGTAACAATTTTTATAATCAAATCTTCATACTAAATAAGAAGTATGTAATCGTTATAAGTTTATCTTTGTTATAAATTTAACACTTTAAATTATAAATGTATAAATATATTAATTGTGTAAGAGTTTTAATAATACTATGTATACTATAAATATTAATTTTACTATAAAATAATAAATTTCAATTAAAATTTTAAAATCTCATATAATACTATGTTAAATTTTGTTGTACAATCTACTTATATAAATAAAAATTTAAATGATAATAAAAATCAAAAGGGATTTTATATTCAAAATTAAATAATATTTATATAATATTGAATCATCTATCTTATCATATTTACTGAGTTTCGCTTTGAATATAAAAAGGTTGATTAACTACTCCTATGACTGGTAAGCCTGAGCTTCGACAATATGCTCCAATAAGTACAGTAACACAACGTAATCCACTTAAATGTAAACCAGTAACCTCATCAATAACTTCACCTCCATTTATGTAATCAGCTGTTGAATCTGTATATATAAAACTATAAATTAAATTATATTCTAAACATATAATTATTGTAACAGTTAAAAAAAATAATAAATTATTAATTTTATAAACATGTAAATCTACTTTAAAAATTATGTATATTTAAGTTAACAATAAAATGTGTTCATAAACTAATTTAAGTAATAAAATAACTAATAATTAATCGAGCAACTATTAATAAGTTTGAATTATTTTAATAATTATATTTCAAAAGTAATAATTAAAATTTGGATAAGAATATGAAAATATTCTGCATATTATAAGATTTATCATTTCTTAGTGTTGGACAATTTTTCACTTATTAAACATTTGTTTGAAATATTAATTAAAAAATAAAGTAATTTAATAAATAGAAACATTTTTTTAAATTTATATTTCCTGTATTAATAATTGTTTAATAAATTTTTTTTGAATTGTAAAAATGAGAATATTCATTATTTGTAAAATACGAGGAAAAATTATAATCGATAATATATTTATGGAAAAATACTTCATACTTAAGTAAATTTATACAACTAAAAATGAATAATGAAGATATTTATAATTTCCTTTCTTTATATTTATTTAATTAAAGTTTATTTTATTAAATTACCAGAATTCTAAATATAAAGAATAATTAGAATTAAATTGCATTTTATTGCAATGTACTATAAATACATAAATAATACTTTAAAATAAACTAGAACTTGAAAAATTAAAATTGAATTTACCGATCGGATCGATCCATATTCCCAGATCAGAAATGTCAGTTTCAAAATCTGTAGGAATATTTCTTGAATCAACTGCAACATCAGTTAAGACTATATTTTTATGGACTTCTTTAGAAAGTAACTCTGCAGTGGTTTGATCATCATCTAAAACTTTTTTTAAAAGTTGGGCAGTTTTTTCTGAACTAGAACAGATTTCAACAATAATTGTTTCTCCCAAAGTATTACTGAAAACATTATTCTCCTCTCCTTTAACAACATCAATCAATTCTGGAAACTGATATTGATAATACACATTTACCATTGCAAGATGATTGAAATTTTAAATCAATGTTTTTACCTCTAATCCAATATCATGTCTAATTGTTTCCTGTATGAGAACATCAGCTAAGGTTTTAAAATCATTAAAAAACCGTGGATTTTTCTCTATTGTTGACTTTTCTTGGACAAGCAATGCAAATAATGACTTATCTTGTCTACAAATCCGTGCAATATTTGCTGCTTTTTCAGATACTTTTAAAAGAACTCGCAAAAGACGACTACCATTCTTCATCTTTATATTTTATTTGAATATTTTTCTCTAACAAGTAAACCAAATAACAACTAAAATAAGACTATTTCAATTTTATCTTCAATGTTAAAACTAAATCTTACAGAGAATCCATATGAAGTAATTCTTGCATAATATTATTTTAATTCTATTAGAAATATCAAATCCCATTGTTGAAAACATCAATAAACCATTATTATTCAAAATCACATTCATACAATGCTTGAAAATGTTATATTATACATTCAACTTTGACCGTCATATATAACTTTAAAAAAAACTAATTTAGTTGTTCATAATATAACGCAAATGTTTTCTCATTTCTTTTTCGTAAAATTAAAACAACTTTATAGAATTAGTAAAGTTAAATCGTTATAATTTTACCTTTTTAAGTTTCTTCCTGATTGTTTAAAATTAAAGTACTTAAATTTTAAGTCATAAATGATACGAACTCATCACAAGTAGTAACAACTAGTATAAACGAGGATTTCAAGGTTCTTAAAACAGTTTTCTTCTGCTATTGGCATGCATATCTATCGCCATCTATGATCTTCTGGATCGATAGGTTAAGCTTTACAATCTTCGTTATACCACATAGATATAATCAATAATTATGACCAAAAATAGAAAACAAATTTGTAAATATACTATAAATTACTTTTTGAATAATTATCTTTGTTCTTTTGCTTAATTTTATTTTAATTAATTCTTAAAAATTACATTTCCAACCAATTTTTTAATCAATTTATTTAAAAATTTTTATTTTTATTTTTATTTTTAAAGATACATAAGTAAATTTTTTACTTACATATTAAAATTATTTTTGATTATTTAATTAAAGAATGAATTAAAAGTTGAAAAATATCTAGTACCATTATATTTAATGATTCACAAACTAATGATGTACAATTGCTATGTAATTAATTGAGAAATTAAATTTAAATAATAAAACTAAGTGATTCTATCTAGTTGTATAATTTTTCTATTTAATCGATCTATATAAATAACAAATTATATGTATTAACAAACTCAATAGTTTATTTAAAATTCAGGAACTATTTGGTTATATTGAATTTGAATTTATAAAATGAGTTCAGAGGTGTAAAAAAATAAAAAAAATAAAAAAAATAAATTTATAGTTTGTTTTCCTGCAAATAAAAGTAGAAAAGAACAGTTGAATTTTTAATTAGTTTCCTTACTTCTTAAATTTATTGTTAAGCCATATTTCTATTAAAATATTATAATTTTTGCAACCTAATTCGAAGATTTTCATTGGAAACAATAAAAGTAATATGTTAAAGAACAAAAATTAATTAATAAAGTTAACATAGAAAAATTGTCAGCATGGGGTTTGGATAGTGGATTTCAATCAATTCAATTTCCAATAATAGTAAAGAATAATTTCATTTCTAAGATAAAAATTTGTTTAAAACAATATCTAAATAAATGACTTTTGGATTAGATTATACTTAGTTGAATTATTAGTCAATGGAAAAGCTAACCAACATTGTAAAATAATTTTGCTCCATTATTATTACAAAGGCAGCATCCAAAATTATGTGAAATTGCAAAAACCATTTTTAAGTATAGCTGTATTATTGTCTATTATTCTAAAAACATATTATTAATAAAAATTTTGAAACTACTTATTCCACCAAATATTTAAAAAATTTACCAATTTTTGGATTTATTTTGGATTGTTGTGCATTTCAAAGGGATTCTAAGGTAAATAATTAAACAATAAAGTAACATTTGAATTAATTTCTAAAATAAATAATATATTTTTTTAAAAATTAAACAATTTCAGGATTTTTTTAATAATACATTTTACTTATATAAAAAAAGAAACTATATTTTGTTTATGATAACAATGATAATACTTCTTTGTGAAAAATATTATTTACGATATTGACAGTATAATGAAGTTTGTCGTTTAATAAATATTTTGGCAATAAGGCAACAAATGAACTCTTATTATCTACTGCACTAAATCAAATAAAAAATATACTTAATATAAAAGAATATCCAGTAGATCACGATGTAGCTGTTTTGAAAGACTTCATCCCACAATATATTGTTGGTCATTATAAAATAATGCAGCACCTTCAAAAATATGTATCAGCAAATAATATTCCCTTGGCACTTTGTGGTTCATCATATGACGGAGGTGGTTTGAATGACGTTATTCTGTCGGCAAAAAAGGCCGTTTCTCACATTGCTTAGTGATTTGGCCTTTTATTCAAAGCTGAGACTACATGCTAGCATGCACATGCTATAATACTGACTTGTAAACAATTATTCTAATCTCCACACAAGGAAAATGAAGTTGTGGACAAAACTTTTAAAAAATGCAAACTTATTTATAAAAAAAATAATTATATTAAACAAATATTATAATTATTTAAGAGACTACATCTTAAATTTATGATAAAAATAATAAAACATTTATAAATATAAAAGAAATAGGAAATATTTATAAATTATTACTATACTATATAAAACAATGCAGTAACATTAAATTATTCATGCTTAAAGTAATATACAACATGCATTCTATTTTTCATGTAAACATAATACTAAACTTAATTACATAATGTAAGTAAATGAATTATAAACTAAAAAATTTTATCAAGAAAATAATCGACACAAGCATCTGATATACATTTTTTTATTGAGTGATGTTACCTGCATATTTAACTTCATCAAAAGCTTTTCTTGCTTTCTTCAATTCTTCGTTCATTGTTAAAAGATCTTTTACTCTTGCATATTTGCGAGGATCTTTTCTTACTAGAAATAATAATTTATATTAACAAAAACTGCTAAATACTTGTTAGAATTAATACTGCTAAATCTTTATTTTATGTTTTTATATTTATTTTTTAAATAATTATAATAAAACAAAAAAATTTTTTACCTAAAAACACAATGTCTTCCACCTGAACTCGACCAGTTCTTCCAATTTCCATAGCTCTATGTGTCATTTCCGTGATATATTCTATTACAAGGTCCTCTAATAGATCAACACTCTCTGTGTATGGATTTTGATCATCACCAAAGCCATACATCATACAACGAAGTTCTTTAGAAAATAATCGTTTTCTTCCACTAGTCAAACTGCCTCCAATAGGAATTTCACTTTCCTCATCTTCAAACTAAATAAATTAAAATTAAAAAATGTAATGAAAAAATATATTTTTTTGCTTATTTTTTAGATATATATTTTTTAAGTGATCCATTAATTTTATAAATTTATTATTAAATAAAAATTTTTTAATTTTTAGCTTTACACAATTTTATTAATAATGATTTTCGATAAAATTGTCAATTAGTTGCATTCTAAAATATAAAAATTTTAATTTTTATAAAATAAGTTCAATGAATTAATAGAAATTTAAATAAAAACATATTACAAAGAAGTAAAATTAATTAAAATATTTATTGTAATACCCTAAGAACACTATTATTCTACTTATATAATATTAAAAATTGATATTATTTTATAACAATTACCCATATTTTAACATTTAAATAACTATAAATAAAATTTTTAATATTATTTTTTTAAATTCTATCATTTGTTTTTAAAATTATTTAAAAATTTATAAATAAATACCTTGAAAATATCGAATAATTTTTAGAACATATAGAAATAAATAATTTTTATAATTTTTATAAATAATGTATAAAAATTTTGTTGATGTCAATGAAATTGAATATTAATCCAAATAATAATTTTTATTAATAATAATATAATTTTTCAATAATAAAAATATTCAACTATATTAACCAATATTATCTATTAAAATGTGTAACTTACAATACTTTTTGATTTGTTACATTACAACTTTCATTATCATAAATTTTTTAATTGAAATATAAAATAATGAATATGTATATTAATGAGTCAATAATGTTTTTAAAACAAAAAATTATTTTTAATATAAAGTTTGAACATTGTCCAGTTTTCGCATTTAAAATTATTACATATTTAAACATATTACAAAAAATAAAAATAAATAAAACATGAAACAGAAGCAAATTATGTAAATATTTCTAATAATTATAGGTTATATTTTGCTATTCTACCTGTTCAAAGGTTTCCTCTTGTGCCATTCCTTTTTTAATAAAAAAAATAAAGCAAAATAAATATTTTTTGTAAAAAATTTGGTGATAATTGTATGCGTTCAAGATAATAGTAAAAAATAATTTATAATTAGCTTTCCAAAATTACTTTTAAATGCGTGAGGGTAAAAACGTACAAACAATCGTGTTGTCGAATCAAATATTGTTTGCAACGTCTTCAGATGGTTGTCTGATGACCTTATCGTCGTACAATCAATTATTAGTTAATTATAAAACTGCGGTTACAATTATTATTTATTCACCCACTCAGTTTGATAGAAATTATAAATTTTCTTCAAATTTTAAAAACTATTATATATTTTTTTTCTTTTTTATTTTTTATTAGATTTTAAACTTTAAAAATATTCTTATTGTGATGAGAATCAAAAAATACGAGCGAGAAACATGGCGGCGGTATTCAACACAAAAAAAAAATGCTAATGATAGGAAAAATCAATAAGCCAACGGGCACGAAGAATGGAACAGAGGAAATAAAACTTGCAAGGTGAATAGTTGTTAAAAATAAGTGACATTGTAACGGTAGCTTAAAAAAAAGGTTTTATAACTTTTTTCGAATCAATATTTCAAAAGGAAAAAGCATGCGATGCATAAGAAAAACAGCGATAAATCACTGGTAAGTAAACACCATCTACAACAGTTTTCTTTCGATACATATTATTTATCATGATTTAAACTATGTTTACCATTTATGAATATATACGTATTTACATATTTAACTCATTTGAATAAAATAATTAAACCCTAACATTGTCTAAACTATATTCAACGTCGCATCATACATACAATTGTAAAAACTTCTATTAATTAGTATCTCTAAAAATACTAATGTAAATCATTTTTTTATATAAAACTTTTTTTGAGTTTTATATATAAATTGATTAATATTTTGATGTAAATATATATATAAATATATAAATAAGCACGATAAGTATTTAAAATTTGTTATATATTTCTTTATCTTATTTCTTGTTTTTTTCTGCGTATGAGCTTTTCTTCTTTTATTCATATATATTACTTTTCAACTCCAATAAATGCTGTACATATCTTTGCTTTTTGTTCCTTTTCACATTTGTTATCCAATTTTTTTTTCTTTAATTTATGTTTCTTTTCATTTATTTTATAATATATTTCATTGTTTCTTTTAATTTTCTACGTATTCTATTTTATATTTTCCTCATAACTTTCCAAACATCCATTCCTTCCAATTTTATTTTTTATTTCAAATTAGCCAATATTTTATCCGTTTTTTAAAACTTTTTATTTTGATTAGTTTTGCAAATATTCAATATTTTATCAAAATTGAATTTTTACACATTATTTTATTTTTAAATTTTGTTTATCTTTTTTATTTTCTCCATCTTCCTTCATTTTTCAATACATTTTTTCAAAATATCATTATGTTCAGATATTAAAATTTTAATTATTGTCCTATGCACTGTTTTAATTTCTAATTTGTTGATCTTTCTAATATTATTAAAATATCACCACCTGTTTAATTTATTTTGTTTATCTTTTTTATATCTTCTTAACCCTAAATTTCATCACAATACTTCATGGAAAGTGCCATTACATTGCCCTTTTCATTGTCTGTCCATTATCATACTGTTTTATGATAGGTACTTTTTATGTTCATTTTCTTAAATTTTTTAATATATCCTTAATATAGACATTTTTTGTGAGCTTAAATTATTTCTTTCTCAATAGAAATAATTAAATTTATATTTTAATAAATAAAATAAATAAAAATAAATAAATTTATTTTTAATTAAATTTAAATTTATTTTTCTCCATTTTTTAAAATCTCATTATCTTGGTCTTTTCTATGTTTAATTTTGAACACAGAAAAGAATTTTAGATTAGATAGTTAAATAAACTTTTTAACATTTTTTTTGTGTCTTTAATTTAGATTAACAATTACACTGTTTCATCTCACATTCTTATTTTCTTTTTTTCTTATCTTTAGTACTTATTTTACTACTTACTTCTTGTATTTTAGATTTTTTACTTTTACACCTTTTTTTATATTTGAAAAAAGTATATTTAATTCATAATTTAATTCAGTATTTATCTAAATGTATGACACCTTTCTGTTTTTATTTTTTCATTATATTCTTATTGTAATTGTCCTTGTTTAACCGTTAACTTTTTACAATTTTTATTAAATACTTATTTATATATTATATAATATATATATATACTAACTTAAATATATATATATATCTACGTTTCTTCTCTACTTATTTTATCAAAGAGATTTTAAATTTGTAAAATATGCAAAAAGCTTTTTTCAGTTTCTTTATTTATCACAGCTTTTAACACATATTACATAAAGTGTTTCTTTTTGTTCCATAAACTTTAACTGTGTCATATCTATTATTATTTTCCATGTGTTTAGCCATATGTCCCAAATTCATTATACATAAATTTTGTAGTAAGATTTTTTAAGTATAATGTGATGATCCCCCTATAACTTTTTATATATTTTTCTACTTGTTTGAATTCCTAGATTCATTTGTATTTCAATTTTCAGGTATATTCTCTCCTTTTCATAATGTATTTATTAATTACAGATTGTGTTTGTTATACCATATTCTTATGGAGTATTCTTCAAATATTTTATAAATTCATTTAAATTTTTCATTTAAAACTATGTAACCAGCTACTAAAAATCTCAATATTTTTTCACTATAAGTAAATTCCCAATCTACTTTTTTGCTATTCTTTAACAAGTAAAGTCTTAATTTTTGCATCAAACTTTTTATTGATTTGATTTATCTCTTTCTCTTTCTCTCCACTCCAATGAATCTTATAAAATATGTTAATCTCTTTCTTAACACCTTTCATGCACTTGATTGCTTTAGGTTTTGTGACATTACATTACTTCATAATATGCTTGCTTGTTGTTTTTCGTTTTATTACCTATCTAAATCTTGTTAGTAATTTTATTTCATGTTTTTTTTCTTCATTATTTTCATAGATACATTTTCTATTATTATGTGTTTAACTTTTACATATTTTGAACTTTTTTCAGTTTATTAATCTAATTTTGCTGCTATGTATTTTTAATATTTCTATTCTTTCCAATTTTATTTCTCCTGTTTCTATTTTTCTCTCGAAGCGTGACTTGGTTATTCAATATTATGCCAAAAATTTATCTTTTGACGAATTGTTTTCTTTCTTTCTTTCTTTTGTTTTTATTGATATTTCATTCAAAGACTTTCCTTTCTTCTATCTCCATTTTTATGCACTCTTTCAAGATTCCTATACTTCATCATTTATTATTTTGTTTTGAAACTTAATTGCTCTCTCAAGTGCTTCTATCCCATTTTTTATTATTTTTGACATCTAAATGTGATCTATCCATTAAGTTATACCTTTAGTATTAATTTTATATATTTTTTACACCTATTCTGCTTTTATAAAGCTATTCCATCCTTATATTACACCTTTATTATATAATAACACATTTTCAATAATAGTCATTATTTTGACCATAAATTTAATGAATTATAGGAATTTTTTGTAGGTATTAAAAAGTTATTTCATTCCCATAACTTTTTACTAAAATTGATGTATTTTCTGCATATATTTGTGACCTGATCTTCTTCCCTATTTTTATGCCTGAGCTGGATTTCTTCAATTCTACTTTAAACCCTGCCATTGCCATATTAAATAGCGTTTGATTCACCGGATATCCATGCTGACTCTTCTCTGGTTTTACATTTCAATTATCTCCTCTTCTTTTTTTATTCCGTTACATTCTCGATTTATTTAGTGAAATTAATAAAAATTCTTTTCTATGCTCATGTATCTTGTACGCTCTTTCAAACCACCTATCTTTCTATATGTTATCAAATGCCGCTTTTTGTTAACGAAGCAAACGTATATTTTCCACCTCTTTTTTAACTGTTCGTATATTATCGTTTTCAGCCCATAGATTGTATATATTCCGTATTGTTCTATTATACTTTCTATTATACTTTTTATAATTTTTGTGTAAATTTTGTATCTTTTCTTTCACCTTTTTTTTAAAATTAGCAAAACTATTCGACTTCTTCACTGCCGTATTTCACTTTCCCCTTTAATTCTATTTATTAAATTTACCTTTCATTTTATTACCGTTTTTCCTCCGAACTTCCATATTTCTAATTTAATTTTATTTAGCTGCTCCTTAATTTAATTTTATTTATTATTTTCTGTTTCTTCTATTTCGCTCTCTTTCTCTCTCTCTATATATATTTTTTTTTCTTCTTATTTTGATTTTTAACATTTCCTTGCTTTTTTTCTTGCTTTTTTCTATATAGCTTTGTCTATCTTTTATATTTGACTCCTTGTATCTCTTGTATTTTCTCAACACCATTTATTCTATCACTTTTTTCGCTTTTTCTATTTCTTCCTGAAGCCCTCTTTTTCATTAAGGTATTTCAATTCCTTCATATCGTTTTTCGATCTATTGCCTAAACTCAAAGTGTATTTTGTTTTAATTCATACATATAAATAGAAATACACAAATAGGTTGTCGTTATTATATATAAATTATTGAATATAAATTTCAACTTCAAATAAGATTTGAAAACTACTAAATTTCAGATTATAATTAAAAAACGAGCGTGTATTATAAGTAGTGAAAACATTGAAAATTAAAAATAAAAAAAAATTAGATAAAATTTTATGTGACTAAAGTTAAAATTAAAAAGTACTAAAATAATAAATTCACTGACGTATGCCGACTCATCATCATGCGGAGAATTGGCATACGGTACTAAGGCATTTATACTGTACCGTGTCACAAAATGTCACAAAATTCCGGGATGACGGTGCTCCTATCCGGTTGACGCACTTAGACTTATAGAAACGAGTCCGAGGATTATCGCATTCACCGATCCAAGATCTTGTACAAAAAAACCGAATCAGTTCAGCAAGCTCTTAGGACCATGGAGCCTTCCGGACGTATATAAAAGCTCCTGGAAGAAGAGATGGCTAGTAGAAGCACACGGAAGTACAAGTGAACTAGGAGCGTATCGCGTCGTAATGTAGACTACAATCCTCATTTACTTTGTATTTACACCATAATCCCTCGTAGACATGCGTAAGAAACTCAGTCGCATACATAAGCACATTTAATTCTATGAAAATTTTTTTATATTAATTTCATATCAATGTATAATTATATATTAATTAAGGTGTAATTGAAGTATCTAAATACTTTCAATATAAAAACTTATCTTAAATTATTCATGAAATATAAAATAATTAAGATCCATAAGATAATAACAAATATAAATTGCTGTTAAAATAATTAATTACATGTCAAACATTAGAAAAATTAACTAAAAGTATAATTATAAATTGTTTTGTATTTGGATAGGAGCTGGTGGATGATGAATAAGTTTATCTATTTAAATTATGTATTGAACTGTGTGATTATACTTTAAATTGCACTGGTCATTTACAATAAGCTTAAAATTAAAACAAGACCGAGTGATCGCAATAATTTAACAATGAATAATAACGATGAGCTGATGCATTAATATTTTATACTTATAACACAAACGATGAACCGATACCATGATTTCAAGCTAGAAAATGATATGCTATAATATTTACAATAACAATGAAAATGAGTAAGCAATTATTTAGAATTACAATCAGAGCAAGATTAACATATTGATAATATACATATAAAATTTAAGCGAAGAGTAAGCAAGGAGTTGTGTACAATGAAAAATGGTTAGAACATAAATAAATGGTACAACATACAATGGCAAACATAACATATAAATAGAGATTAAGTGTACACAAATTACTAATGTACAATAAATACAAAGCGTTAAAGAACAATGTTAGACAAATATTAACGTAAGTTTAGCGAGTACAATGTGTTTTATATATATATACATAAGTGTAGATAAACAACTATGAAATGAAATGTTATGGTTTTATATTTTAGTTAGTTAGGTAGTGAGTTCAAGTTCACTGTAATCAAATGACTATAGTCAGAGAGTTTTAAATTCTCTGACTATATGATTGTTGTACTGTATAAAGTTAAATTGAAATTATACAAAGGTATGAGAAGTGAGTAAGTTATTAATTCACTTACTTGCTTACTTACTTGTCTCCCAAGTTAAGTGTGTCGATACTTAGTTTTACACTGATTTAAAGTGTTAATATTATAATTTCTATGAGAAAGAGTAAACAGAAAAAAACTCGTTTTTTAAAGTGATGCTGTTCGAACAGTAACGGCTATTTTAAACAAGCTACGCGGGTGCTATGATCGATCGAAGCGTAATAATCGATAAGATAGATCAATATGCCACCAAGATTCATGAGTCGATAATGAAATATAATTTCATTACTATGAAGAAATAGCGTCTCTTGTAGCAATTTATACAAATTAGAACATTCCTCTCGCCATCAGCAATTTTACTGACGATTTTTTATTGAGTTTCATAAAAAAAGGCTTCCACTGACAGTACTGGAAGTTCGTGTACTGGTCTAACTATGGTGGTTTTAGCTGTTTTCAATGTAACCATTATGGGCAGACCATTCTTGCCTGGGTGTAGATGAATAATTCCAACGAGTGACCATCTACATGGTGGCAATTGCTCGTCTGTAATTAGCACTAATGATCCAAAGTTGAGATAGTTTCTTGGGTGATACCACTTAAAGATGAATTATTGTCTTTGAAAATGGTGAGTTGACAATTAATTCCAGAATTATTGTTTACGTTAATGAATTGCCATCAAGATAGTCTGCAGGTTTGCAAGTTCTTTAGAGATTCTTTTGATAAAGTCGTAAAAGGACTTCTATTCTGTACTTGATTAAGTAGAATAATATCAAATAAATGCAAACAATAAAGAAAACAAAAGTTAAAAAGTAGAGTAATAATAAAACATCGTTATATTCTATCTATTATTATTATTATTTATTTAAGAATAATTTATACATTGGCATTTTACACTGCTTACATGTGATTTACATTCTACAGTATAGTCGCATTACTTAATAATAATAATTTCATTTTAAATATTTTGTTTCTATAATTCTCCTGATATTGCCTTATTACCTCAAATCTCTTTTTATTTTTAAATCTTATATAAAAACTTATATTTTCTTTTCCTTTTTTCATACTATTTTTCACTTATTTACATTAGCTGCAAATAACATTGTACTCCTGGATAATATGCTTTGTTCTTCATTATTCCACATATACACATTCTTTCCTTGTCTATTAACTAGTATTTGACTCGTTTCATTCCTCGTTCTTAACCTTGCCAATATCTTAATTCCAATTTTTCATGTTCCTACCCCCTTTTTTAAACAAGTTTATTTTCTTTTATATTTTAATTAATTATATTGTAATTCTTCTAAATATTTTGATATTTCTAAATTATTCATTCAAACTTGCTTTTGCTGATCTGCAATTATTCTCTATATTTCCTTCCATATAATTTATCCACTCTCAATTTTGTCCTCCCACTGATTCAACACATTGCCAGAAAATTTTCTTTTTCTTGCATAATTTTTTTTCTCGCTCTCTTATTTTTATTTTCATTATATTCGAATACTTTTCCTACCTTAATCATAATTTTTACAGATTTTTCGAGAATTCCTACAGTTACGTTATTTATTACATTTTTCTTAAACGTAATTTTGTTCTGTTTATTTCTTTATCTCAACCATTTTTGTCGATGTTTTCAATATCACAATGTGATCACGTATATTTTTATATAAGTTAAGAACTCATTTATTATATTTCCTTAGTACATTTGGGATTTCCTCAAAACATTTACAACCCGAATACAAAATTTAGGTTGTACCTTATTCATTTTGACACACACACACACACACACATATATATATATATATATATATGATCTTATATAGCGCACGTTTCCAAAGTATAATAATAAATATATATATATATATATATATATATAAATATATAATAATAAGTTTAATAATAAAGTGAGTAAAGATAAGATTAAGCAAAAAGTTGACATAAATAATAATAATAGTTTACGTAAATAAGTATCTGTTTTTCAATAAAAGTTTCATGAATAAGGTAAGTTAATATTGACATCAATTTTTCAAAAGACCTAATAAATTTCAAATCGATTTAAAGCTTATTTTTGACCTGGCAATTATTTATATTAAACGCATTTAATATTTTTCGATTCAATCAAAAAAATAACAATATCAATTCATTATTATTTTTTTATTTTCGATTGAAAAAACATACAAAGAAGTAAAAGCGACTTAATAGATTTAAATATATTCTTAGATCTATCTTCAGTAAGACTTATTCGTGTCATCTGCAGACATGGTTACTCAGGAGACCGTAGGTGTATCATACAGATTAGCAATCAACATTTTTCGTGAGCTAGAAATTGTGAACTCTTCATTTTAGCAATGGATTGAATCAATTATTAAACATCAAAAATCAAGTGAAAATTAAAATAACGGATTTTTGTAAAAGCATTTACTACGAAAAAGACAAAGATGGTATCATCAGCTAGAAAAATTATGGATATAATTTATTTCTATTCAAAACAAATAATCCTGATGTACTATTTGGAGATAGAAAAAAGAATCAAGTTACATAATGGAGAATAATTAAATCGATTCGTCGAAAAATTCGAAAATACACGGTCTTATTTTGGTAAAGAGAAACGATCGGGTACCAGTTCATTCATCCATAAACATTGTGACGAAAAATATGAACTGTATTATAAAATATTGCCGCACCACGGTATTCCTTCTAATAATAGTTTACGTAAATAAGTGGATCTTTGTTACTCTTCATTCTCCTTCCCATTATAAAAAATATTCTAAGCTGGGTACCAATTTTTAAAACACATGCATGTTTTAAAGAGTTTGTAAAATTGTATTTTTTACAAAATTTAAAGAAATGTCAGAAGCATTGAAAAAAGTATATTATACTAGAAAAATTATGTTCAAAAATAAAAAAGCTTTTGTGAAAAACTTGCATTTTCATTTTAATACAGGTATTTATTCTATTCTCGTATTCCTTTAAAAAGCTGCATTTTGCACCTCGTTCTGTTCTCCTCTATTATTTCAATATATTATATTTAAAATCAACGTGTATTTATATCTGTATATATTAATATAAATTTAAATATAGTTTAATTTAATTCTATCAAGGTCAAGGTTCAATAAAATCGCCATTTTTTATTGGTATAATAATTTGTTATATTTTTATTAAACATCAGAAAAGATAACAGTAAAATGTGGTTTTAAAAAATCGAAATATATATTTTCTCTATTATTTAATGCATTATTTCGGTATAAAAATATTCTTTATATATTTTTTAAATTAATATACATTAAAAAATTACTTCAAATAAATTATAAAATCGATATTTATGCGTTATATCTTAGTTAGCATATAATTATGTACCTAAATTTATTAATAAAACCTGCTGAAATATAATTTTACGAACAAATTTTGAACCATTTATTATATACAAACATTCTATCTTTAGATCAGTATCATTATCATATCTTCAGAATCATTTCTTTTTAATCATTTTGTGTATATGAATAATTTAATTACGTAGTATATATATTCTTTCTGTAAATTGAAGATTATAACACACTTTTATATGTATTTAAAAAGTCACTTTATTTATTTAAACCACACATAAATATGCAAAACACAAATGCAAAGATTACAGTATCAATAGAATGAATATAATTATAAGTTATTCAACATCAATTATTAATATAAATTAAATTAACTTTATGTAAATACGCATTATATAATATATATAATATTTAATTTAGTCACTTTGTGGTACGCCTCTGCTGCGACTATATCTTTTTCGCAGCTTTTAGGCTACGGATGCTGCTGTAGAAGAAATGATGGCGGAAGAAAAGATTGCGACTTAGTAATAATATTATAATAGAAAAGTATTATAATACAAATAGCTTATATTTATGTAGCAGCAACTATACAAGTATTACGGAGAATGTAAAAGCTGTTAAATCACGTCACATGTGGGCCAAATAGTCAAAAGTCTTGTTTGTGAAACAAGCCATGTTCGGCGTAAAGTAATGCAAATGCCTAGCATGCATTTTAAAAATACTTTTTAATTGAATCGTATGTGAGTCATTGCTCAAATATATATTTAACAATAATTCTGATTAGAAAATATTTGGAATATCAAACTGCGATTTCTTTTTCTAAAACCATATAAGTTCCTTTAATGTGTTTAGTATTATATGATTATATCTTAACATTAAATTTCAGGTATTCACCTCTAGGATTCTATCAACATCTTCTGATGTTGACAACATTGCTTTAATAACGCTTTCATTATTTCCCCTAATGTGACTTTTTCTGTTTTTATATTTTACGTAAAGAATTCTGCATATCGCTTTTGTGTTCCTCGATTCCCTTTATCAAATTATATACTTTTTTGAGTTTCCATTATTTTTCTTACAATAATACCTTATAATTATAAAGTACACTTTATCCGTGTTATATTTCTTTATCAATTCAAAACTGATATATATATATATATATATATATATATACTTTTGCAATAATGATTTAGTGATTGTTTCAAATAATGATTTTGTATCCTTATTTTTCTTCTCCCATGCTTTTTTTCATTCTTATTCTTCTCGTAATCGATTGCCTCTCCTAAATTATGGTAACTAGTAATTAAAAATATCACCTACATCTCAGAAATGCAGAAACGTTAGACATAGTGAATTTGCGAAAATAAATACTTGTATAATATGATTGTAGGGAATACGGGGTTTAAATAAATAAGCGTTCGATTAAAATGATAATAATAGTTTTAATACTAAGGGAATAGTTTGCTACAATATGTACATACGGCACGACTATATATGTGGTCTAGCGCGTGGCCAGTATAGTACTGATGCACCCGAGTGCATCGGTGCGTAACAATACTGCAGCGTCGAGTAACGGTATTCGCTGTGTCTAGTTTCTGTGCTATGGTAGCGCATCACCACGTTGCGGCGTAGCGTCACCCACGCTACCATTGCGGGTTCATATTGTGCGGCGACGCGTCAGCCCGTCGCTTGGTGCATCGGCATCTGCCAATGCGTCGCGTGCTGTCTGCTATCCCACATAATTTTTCACCTTAAACTTATATTTTTAAAATCTATTCTAAATAAATAACTAATAAAACTGTAAAATTAAATAAATACGCATTATTTATACTTATTTTAAATTGCTATTTTCATTGATAGTTGATAATTACAAAATGAATAATCGAAAATTAAATAAAAATTTTTTACATTATAGTAGAGAAAATTAAAAATTAGATGATATAATCTTAATCTTGATATAATTTGTTAGTCTTCTTATTATTTTAATGCCTGTACATATAATCACGTATGACAGTTTATACATAAAAGAAAAATATTAGTTTTAATATGTTACAGCGTGACAAACAAGCAGTTTAGCAGAGAATTACAGTCCGATAGAATAACATTCATTACGAAACATACAAGTGGCAATGGTTCGTACAACCATTTTAATGGTATTGGCAAGAACTATTTGTGGACAAACTGGGATCGCAATCAAAACCCTTGGTCAGAAGATATTGAAAACATAGTAACAAACAAAATTTTAGATTATTGGTACTTAGTCGAACGTACACTATTCGATGAGGAAGATCAACTACAGGTTGGCATTCTTGTTGACGAATGCTTGCAATGGCGAGATCAATTGACCCATTTGAGAGTCATTGGTAGAAGTATATCAATTATGAAGGGTAAAAACAGTAAAAGTAACATTACAACTAGTATACAAAATTCATCTACTACAGCAGAAGATAGAAGTGCCAAAAAAAATAACGAAAACAAACTTCTTTGTAACAAGTGTGATTGTTCTTCTAAGGTTTATATTTCTTTAGTGTTTTCTCTTATTTCATCTTATTTCAATTTAAGCTTATGAGAGTAATTATTTTTTGTTTGGTATTATTACGATAAAATATTATAGGTTTATTAAAAATATATATTATAAATTTTATTTTTAACTAGATCAGTACAGTACTACTTCATTTTTAATATAATTAAATCTTATCCGATTCAATTTTAACTGAAAATGGGTAATATTTTATAAATATAATATATAAATAGAAATAGAAATAAAATATATAAAAACTAGTACTATTTTTAAAACAATTTAACTGGAATTTATTGAAAGTTATCATTTAAATCAAATTTAAAAGTAGTTTTAATAATAAAAATAAATAAGGAAAAAAATGTTATGCTCAGTTTTTTTTTAATTTTATTTGTTTAAAAATTATAATATTTTTAATTCATTATTTTAAACAACTAAAGTAGATCAAAATCAAATAATTGATATTTTAAAATTTATTATTTTGTTGAATTCTTTTACACTTTTATAATATGTTTAAATTTTTCTGCATATTATTTTTCAAGATTATTTATACAAACTTACTCACTTTATTGACTATATTTTGTCCCATATTATTTCTCTATCCTCCATTTTTACCCTCTAATAACAAATTGTTTAAATAATACATTTATGAAAATGAAGTATTTTATTTCCTTAATTATGTCATTATCTATTTAGACTTTTACCGTAATTCTCTACGTATTTCCTTTGTGCAATTGATTAAACAATTTCTTATTCCTGCTTTTTCATATATCTCCACATTTTCTTTTATTCTATTTTATCGAGTATGGCGTTTATGTCTACAGAGAATACAAAAATTTACTTCTTTTTATTCTTTATCTATCAACCTTTTGCCGACTATAGTACGTAAATTATCTTTATTAGCTTGTTTTTCTTCTAAAATGAAATGATGTTTCGTTCGTGTTTTTATTTATTCTTATATTGTATTTGTAATAATTTATTTAATACTTTTATAAATAATAGTATCTTTCCTGTTTCTTCTTTATAAATTCGTTACTTACATATTATTTCTTGTTCTTCTTTCATCGACTCCTGTGTTCCTTTTTTCATTCTCTGCTTCTTCTCTTATCTTTTGTTCTTCATCTTCAGGATATCCCGAAAGTGTATCCACCAATCTTCTATTGATATATTTTTATTTTTTCTCTACCTTCTCTTATGCAGTTCATTAAACCATCATCAAAAGACTTTACCAGGTTATTGTTTTTTGTTTCTCCCACAAATTTTCTATTTTTTTTCCGTTTTTATCCCTCAAAATTCTCTATATTTTCACGCATAATGTTCCTCTGTGATTTTCTATATTTAAAATTTTCATTGTCTTCCTCTTACTTTTTTCTTCATCTCACTGGCTTTCTTCATTTGTTTTTTTTACCTCATATTTTTATGTTAACTAGTTCGTTTATTTCTCTTTGTAATTTCCAAATTTAGTTTAATTTAGTTTATTGAACAATATATACATTGTTACGTTACACATGATTTACATCATAATACTCATTCATTAGTTATATTTCATACTTAATTAATTCTAAACACATTATAATATACCTACAGTTGTTTTATTTTATAATTTTCATTGGCCTTAATTCTAAATAAATATTTAATACTAAGGTTGAATTAACTATAATAGTTTATAATTATAAATTTTTTTTTAATTTTTTATTATTACTATATCATATTATTTTATTATTAAATTATAAAAGTTTTCTATTTTATTAATAGGCTCAGGTTTGAACTTGCAACTTTAAACAAATACTTAATAGGTTGATTACAAACATAAAAGATTAATGTATATAATATATGTATTTAATATTCAAGAAACCACTTTTATATTAGTTTGACGAATTTTATATGTAATAAAATTGCATATAGAAAATTTTGAGTACATGTTTAATAAGTACGTCATGAACTTTTTTGTTGTGATTTCATTTACATTAAAATTTTAATTTTATACATATGTAATATTGAAAGAAGACACTCATAAAAATATCAAATTTCAGTAATTTTTTTATTTATCAAGATATATACAATAAAATATACATTTTAATTTACAGTTTTCATAATGCAACATAATTGATTTATTTGAATGAATTTATAATATATTATTATTATATTTGTTATTTATAATGTATTATGCATAACGAAATTATTATATATATCAAATTACTTTTCTGTCGTTAATCCATGTATTCTAATTCTCTTCTTTATTTTCTAATCGGCTTTCAATTTTTATGTTGATGATATCACACATACTTCAGAATTTTTATACAATTCTCATTTTATTTATATTTTCAATTATAAATTGTTCACATTTAATTAATTAGTTTAATTCATTTAGTCCTTTTAAGATCTCATATTCTTGTCACCCGTTTTTTAATCTTCAATACCAGTCTTTGCATGTTGTATTCGAAGGGGTATTGTCGTACGTGTTATGAGCAAATTATGTGTTTCAACAAAATTTTTATTTTAAAAGATGAATTAAAATAAAACTTTGCGTACATACCACTTTTTGAAATAATTTTAAGATTAAAAATGAAACGAAAAATGATAAAATTCGATCAATGAAAACTTTCTTTTACTTTGAATAAAAGCCTTATACTGCATTTTGTACTTACATATAAATTTTTGTATATCTGTATATATATTTCGTGTATCATTAGTTCATCTAACATGAGAATAGTACTTTAGCAAAATCTTTTAGAAATAAGCCAAAACTTATTTCCATAACTGATACTTATATAATATAATATAAAATTATTTTTATCCATATAGGAGTCAAACACTTACTCACGAAATAAAAGAAATCATTTAAAAATCAAAGATGAACTGCTTGATGTCATCACTATATTTATTTATGAAAAATTATCTGATATAAAGTTAGAACAAGAAATTGAAGATCTGAGTAATAATTTTGATGAATTTTTGAAAATTTTTCCAGTACCAATTTTTAACACAAAGAATCTATTAGAAAGCAACAAACTTTATCATAAAACTAATAAAATTAATATATCTTCAAAAAGGCAAAAGGATCGTAAAAAAGTGAAGCAAAAAGAACATAAACAGGATTCATATATTGAAAGAAATAATTTAGGTACCATCTTCAATGAAAAAATTATTGTTAGTCCAATACCATTTGTATCTACAACAAAAAGAAGTTTTACTACTCTCTACAAAGTACCTATTAAATATTTTCAAGAAAATCAACGTATCTCTGATAGTATTCATTTCAGTGAGTCTTTTTATCTTTATAAAAAGATGTAATTCTAAAAAAAATTGTAATTAATATGTGCTTATTAAATTTATTATATTAATTTTATTATATCTAGATTTTATTATACTATATTTTTTATATTTTCTCTAATTAAATAAATAGAATTATATAAAAATCTTAAAGTTATAAATTAATTAAAATCATAGTATAAAAATATAATTTGAAAAATGTACAGACGTCAATAATTACAAGTAAATTAAATGTTCTCTATTTAGCTTCAAAACGAAATAATGGAAAACAAATAGTTCCTATAACAAAGAAAACATCCTTTATAGTAAGATCACATGTTCAATCATGGAATACACCAGTTTGTTCTACAATTTGGCCAAAAAAAATTAAACTTACTCCAATTGATACTACGAGACTGCCAAGTAGTAAATGGAGGTAAATAAAATTTTAATCTTTTTCCATTTTATATTAATAGATCAATAATTATTATACTCAAGTATTTTTGTATATTTCTTTCTTTATTCAACTATCATTCAGAAAAATCTTGTCTTAGAATTACTAAAAATTGTTAGCATAACATTTTATTGTTAACACATTACATTTGTAATTACGAATAAATGTATAAACTTAAAAATAATCTTACATGTAATAAAATAAACAAAACTTTAAAACAATAATTTAAATTATGTAAATGTAACAAAATTTTTGTATGTCTCAAAAATTTGAACTAAATGTGATACAAGAATATATTTATAAAAGTATATTTTTAAATTATAATATTATGTTATTTTTTGAAAATTAAAGGTTTTAAAATCTAAAAAATGTTTTATCTTTCTTTTTATTTATTTTTTTAAACATGATTACCTAATTCAAAAATTAAAGCAAAAAGTTTACTTGAATATATTTAAAAACAGTTTTTTAATATATTGAAAATCTTTAACAATATAAAAATGATATTCAAAAACAGTTTTCCCCAAATTCTTTTTTTATAATACTTTTTTTTTTAAATGTATTTGTATAAGTTTATATTAGTGATTTTTTATTACATAAACGTAAATGGTAAAATGAAGAATGGAATATTTTAGGCCAGCTAAAACTACAGAAAATTTAACCCCCAATCGTACTCGAAAATACCTAAGTCCAATATCAACTTCAGTCCAGTCAACTTTATACAACAACATAAATACGGATGTTCAACATTTAAAGCTAGAAATTCGTGGCTCTGATATAGAGTCACAAATTTCACAACTCAAGAATAAATCGTTCAGAAAAACCTAACATATTCAAAATTCGCTGAGGGTCAATGGAGTTTGGAAGTTCCGGATTTTTAAATTTGCAAAAACTAGGTTTTCCTTAAGTTATCGATATTAATGAAAAAACACGTAGATTAATTAAAAATTTTGATTATTTTTAAGAATTGCACTTGTTAAATTCTTTATCATATTTTATTATAATTTTTTTAAACGACTTAATAAAAAATTTCTAAAATATTAATTTATTTTTACAAAAATATTTTGTAATTAATAAGTATAACTACAAAGCTTATGATAATTATATGAAAGGTTGTTTAATTTAAAAACTTACAAAACTGCAGATATAATGAATTCCAATAATTTGAGGTAATGAAGACTACTACTATCAATAAGGAAACATTTATATTAAAAAGTTCACAGAAATAACTCCGATTCATGTGTACAATCACTTATTAAAATTCACTCCTTAAAACTAAAAGCTAAATATGTAGTTATTATTAAAATTTACTCCTTAAAACTAAAAGATAAATATGTAGTTATTGAATTGAAAAAAATATCGATTTCAATAGACCCATTAGAATGTATAATTTTTAAACTAATTTGGTATGCAGTGCTCCCGCGAATACTGTATTATACTCGTTTGAAATTTCGTTTGTAATAAATTATAAACAATGTCTTTCAGATTTTTTTGTCTGATTTTTTTATTTGATTATTGATAATGAAGAAACGGATGTAGTTTTATGTACAGGAGACAACAAGTTTGACGAAAAAAGTACAAATATATTGTATATTTTTATAGTAATTAATAATGTAAAAATATGAATATAATAAATCTCTGCAACCTAAATACTTTTTATTTACTTTATAAATTACTTAAATGGTAAATTTTTTCTGATGTTTATTGTTAATTTAAAAAAATTAACTGCCCTATTGCTTGTGAATTTTTAATCAATATAAATTAAATCTTGTTGATTGTTCAGTAACTGTCATACATTTGGAACAACGATTGATTTCAGTGAAAAAATGTTTTAATAACAAACTTCAATAAAAAAACTCGTAATATACGTATAAAAGATAGGAAAAATCGACAATGCATTGAGATCCATTTACACGTGTGTTTAGTTACGGACATTTTGTTTTTATTGACTTATTCACGTGTCTATGTGCTTGTATATGATGCTTCGACAATATAAATTACCTTTTCAGATATTAAGTAGATACTACTACTTACTATCAGAGTAAATTTGTAAAGTTGATTGCCAAAATAGCTTCTAATTGTATTGAACTCGCTAAAGCCCTTTCATCAGCTGAATTTAATTTAATTTTAATTAAAGATAAATGAGATCCGTAAGTTATAATAACCAAAAAGATTGATAGCAAATAGCAGCAAAAACACAATATATTCCTCAACTTAGCAATGCAACGATTCAGATATTCATGCTAAAACTATAGAAAAAAATATATATATTATTATACAATATTTAAAATTAAAATTATAAAAACTAGGTCTTCGTGTATAACTCACCAGGGTTAACAAATGAATTAAACTAATTAAGAATTTTAGTACAAAAAGAATATCATAAATTGTCCGAAACTAGATGAAAATGTGAAAAAATTTCTTCTTTTATTTACTTCTTTGTTATAAATTTTTCTATTTATTTAAACACAATATTCTACAATTGTATAAAAATTTTTAAAAAATTATTAGCGTTATTTTTTTATTATTTAAATTTAGTTTAGTCTTATTTTCCTTTAAACGCATATGTTTCTGTTTAATTGAAATGAGTATTTTACAATATTCTATTTTATACTAAAAAATTTTGCCATTTTCCGATTATTATTTCTTTTTAGAAATGTCCATATTCGTTTATTTTCGATACATAAAAATTTATGACGCTCAATTTACTTGTTATGTTTCATTATGATGTTATATACATAATATATAATCTACATAAAATGTGATGTATTAACTAGAATGTTATATAAACTATGGAATTCGTATAAAGTATAGAAAGTAGAGCCATGTAAAACATAAATTATATTTGAATTTTGCCCTTATTATTTTAAAAGAATTTTTCTTATATTTTAAGCATAATATAAATACACGAAAAAAATATTTTAATTAAATATAATATTTATGAATTAGAGAGAATTCACTGAAATAAGTAAAAAATGAAATAGAGTGACTGGCCAAAGATGATTGTTTGAATTTATTATGTTTAGAAAAATTTTGTGATTTATTCATATTCAAAAATATATTAATCATTATTACTATATAAATTAAAATATTAAGAAGAGATATTTTTTTATTAAAAAAAAAAAGTTCCTTAAAATTTGGATATGATGTAGATAAAATATTTTATCCATAATTTAAAAATAATGATTTTGATTTTGATAATTAATATTTACTAAAAAATAAATAATTAAAGTAATTGCTACACAAATACTCATTAAATATACCAAATTATAACAGTTTGAAAATAAATTTAAACGTAATTTTCTAAATCAAATTGAATGATAAGGAAAATTTAAATTTCATATTATTATATATTAATGTATCTAGATAAAAGTAAACGATTCTTTTTTTAAAGTAACTTTAAAAATTTTGTCAAATAATTTTTCTTTATACAATTTCTTGTTTAAATTACTGCTCTTCATAATATTATTTATTTTAATTCCTTCAACACCACGTGGTCGAAGGTACCAAAGGTAAGTAAATAAACATTACGTTTCTAAATTTATCAAATTTAATATTGATAAGCGACTGTACAAAAAATATAAAATTATTCTTACGACTAGAATATATTCTGGGCTTGTAGTCACACTAAGTATAAAAATTAACTGCTACAAAAATGACAATTTTATATGTATGTAAATAAACAAATAAACACGCAATATTTATTATAATTATATTATTTTAAAAGTTTAATAGATAATCTTTAATAATTTAATTTTAATAATAAACTTTGTAAATATTAAACTAACTAAATATTTGATCTTAAGATGAAAACGAATTTTATATTTTAAATTTATTAAAAAAAATTAAAATATAAGTGTTTAATTACAAGTATAATTCACTTTTTAAAAGTAAAAATGTAATTTTTTCATAAAAATATTTAATAAATGGGAAATTCACTTATGGTTTTAAAAATCAAAATAACTAAAAAATATGCTATATATTTTTATTTGCAATATTATTTTTTAAATAATTATTTTTTTATATTGTAAAAATAATATTTTATAGTAATAATTATTATTATGCATTGTTAAATATATAAATAAATTAATAGTTACAGACTGGTTATAATTAACAGTGCTTTTTTGTTAATTAAAACTGCTTTAAGTTTTATATATATTTTTATACGTGGATCCGTATATCAAAATTTTCTTAAAAATAATTTCTTATATTTAAAATACATAAGTTTCAAACAATATTTAAGATACAGGTTAAGTATTTAAAATATTTATTGTTGTGTAATGCTTTATAACAACGTGTAATATATCAATTATTCATTTATAAAAATTAATTTTATTTAAAAAATATGAAAATATACAGGTTATGATACCAATTCATATTTTTATTTTATAATTTACACAATAATCTCATATATTGAGTATATAGTACTGTACATTTATGTCAGTAAAGTAATGTATTATAATCTAAAACTAAAATGCTTTCACACTTAAGTCTCCATATTTAACAATAAGTTTAATAATAGTAAAGCAAAACTGTATAAAAATGAAATGATAGATGTATTATAAAGAAATTTATACATTCACCTTACAATTATTTTATTAATCTTGAAACATCTATGATCTATTCTACATTCATTTTTTATAATTCTTTTGTATTGTAATATTCTTCATTTAAACTGATATGTATATTTGTGTTCAAATTGATTGGATAATAATTCATAACTTTTTTACTTTAATCAGACAGACAACAATTATTAATTTTTATGGTATTTATTATTATATTACTATGTGCTGGTATACATATATAAGGCGCGTGCATGCATCTGTATATTTAAAATTTATCAATTATCAAAGCGTAATAGATGCAAGCAATTATATTATGAACAGCATTTATCATCATACTCTGTATAAGATAAAGCTTCTCTGTTTACCAAAATCCAAAACTAAGGAATGTAAAATTGCATAAACACGCATCAGTGATGCATTTTGGATTATTCTCTCTGTTAAATAGGGATAGTTCAATTTAATGTTTATAGCATTTATTCAAAAATATTTAAAAAAAATATATATTTTAAACATGAATAACTATCAATATTATGGTGTATTGTTTTATTTTCTGTTTCAGTGTTAAACTTAGATGTTTTCTGCAAAGAATCATTGTCTAATAGAACCGCTTACATTATATAGGTATAAGCTAATAAAAAGTCTTTTCATCTGAAAGAACAAACTATATCGTTAATAATTATAATTTTTATCATTAATAATTTTAATGCTTTTATGTTAATCTTTATATCATAAATTTTGTAAATTCAAAATAATTATATTTTATTGCATTGCATAACAATAATAAATCACATTGGATTTATTTTTACTCATTAAGTACGCAAGTACGAATAAGAGCATCACAGACAGAATATGGATCGCAGTTGCTACTAGGTCTTCTATCTTCCAAATATCCCTTATTAGCTTCAGCTACGCCTCGAGGAATACGAATACTCACATTACGATTAGCTATTCCCCAGCTGAAGTCGTGGATACTGCTCGTTTCACATTTACCAGTTAACCTTCGTTCATTATCTTTGCCTCCATGTGGATCATAAGCCTTAATATGTTTTTCATGACTTTTGCTTAACTTTTCAATAGCTTTTTTTATTTCTTTAATACCACTGTTAGCTCGCATGTTTTTTGTTGAAAAATTACAATGAGCTCCTGCACCATTCCATTCTCCTTCTATAGGTTTAGGATCAAGCGTTACGATTACACCAAATTCTTCAGCGATACGATGAAGAATAAATCTAGAGATCCAAATATCATCACTGGCAATGATGCCAAGACTTGGTCCAACCTATAAATGTATAAATATAATTTTAAATAAACATTTTATTTCATTCATTTAAGAATTTAAATATTAATTAAATAATAATAATTTATTTATTAGCAAGCGATAATCTGACCAAAGTTCAAAAGATGATGCGCGCGTAATCTGGATCTACAATAATAGAAATAGAATAACAAATTTACAAAATATAGGTAGTTAAGATATCTTACTCTTCCATATTTGAGTCTTTATCACGCTCTTATATCTAACTAACTAACATACATTTCCCGTATTTTATGCTAAAAAGAATTTTCTCAAAATTTTTTATTCGTAAAGTTTCTTCTCAGTCTTCATAAAATAATAATCTTCATCTTATAAGAATATTATTCTGAGTCCCATGAAAATAAACAACAAATTATTATCATATGTATATATCAATTATACACGATTAAATATTCAAAGATTTTTCGATTGTATGTAATAAGCTAAAGAAAAATATATACTTAGAAAACATAGATCAGAAATAATAGAATTTTTTAAGTTAAGAAAAAGTTATCGAATTTAATTAAAATATATTTAAAGACAAATTTAGATTTTTATAATTTTTTTATAAAATTGGATAATAAGACGAGAAAGAATAAAAAATATATAGATTACAAATAGAAACAAGCAATGAAACACATTATATAATAATACAATACAAGGAATTTGGGGCAAGCAAATGGGAAAATAGTATGGCAGGAGAATACAAAGGATATACATTTAATTTATAAAATACATTGTAACGAGGAAGGAAAAAAATAGAAAAGGAGATAAAAGAAGTTTAAGTGAAAACCGAATAAATTAAGTCATAGTGCAACCTGTAAAGTATAAAGTAAAGTTTATATATATTATATATCTATATAGCATTTTTGCCAAAACAATAACTCTAAGAAAAACTGTTAAAAGTTCAACAAAAATAGTATAAAATAATCATACATGCGTAGATTTATAAGCGTTAATTGATATATAAAAACAAATGTATAAATGAATTTTTGGTATATTATAACAATATATATTATTCAATAAACTAATTAAGTAAAAAATACTAGATTGATACCTAGTAATTAAAATTGTTTAGAACATAAAAACTAAAATATATATTAATATGTAAATCTGTAAATATATAATTTTCAAATTTTTACCTGGTATTCCCATTGAGATGGCATGACTTCAGCATTGGTGCCAGAAATTGCAATACCCGCATAAAGACACGCGCGATAATGAGCTTCTACGATTTCACGTCCAATGACTTTGTCAGCGCCTACTCCGGCGTAGTAAGGTCCTTGAGGACCAGGAAAACCATTTTTAGGCCAACCTAGTGGCCTCCCATCAAAGTCTAGAAAAGTGTACTCTTGTTCAATACCG
Organism: Platyscapa corneri; assembly: GCA_018907185.1. Classification (NCBI taxonomy): domain Eukaryota; kingdom Metazoa; phylum Arthropoda; class Insecta; order Hymenoptera; family Agaonidae; genus Platyscapa; species Platyscapa corneri. The sequence continues at coordinate 530,523 of JACCHW010000112.1, forward strand.
AACCAAGGCTCGTCATTCTTTGCCAGTTCCATAGCTTTATTAGCAGAAGCACGTTTATTGCACTTTGTAGGAGTCATATCAGAAAGATAAGTTTCACAGAGAACGAGAATATTATTTCCACCACGAAAGGGATCTTTATAAATTACTTGTGGTACAAGGTAAATATCGCTGTTGTCACCTTCAGCTTGGTATGTCGAACTGCCATCATATTGCCATTGCGGTAAATCTGTAAATAAAAAATATAATTAATAAATTTAATAATTTTTAAAGTACTTGATATTATTATATACTTATATGATTTTATTATATGATATTATTATACAATATTTTATATAAAAAAATTTTAATATTCAATTTTTAAATCAAGATATTTTAACGTCTTGAAATTAATCATACTAGAAAACGTTTTTAAAAAACTGAATTGCGATTAACTTATTCTAATTTTTTATTTAAAATTATAACACTTATTGCGTATAGTGTATTTTTATATCAAATTTTACTAAAAATATCTTAACTCATGAATAAAACTTAGCTAATATACTATTTTAAATTAATATTTATAATTTTAAATATTTTTAAATTTATAAAGAGAATCTTAAATGTTATTTGAACCTTGCTAATTCTTAATATTTTTTTATCATGCAAAAACATGTTTGTAATAACTTATTTAAATACTATCATTTTCAGATTTTTATTGTTACCTGTTGCTTTTTGCGGAATGACATCTAGTGTTCTGGTTTTACTTCTTATACCCTCACCTGTACCGTCGATCCAGATATATTTTGCTTGGATTTTGTTTTTTGGCTGAGGCAAAGCATAATATTTATTTAATAAAGTTTTATCAAGGCCAGCATTTGGTGAATCATCAAGTACAGCTTTGGATAAAAAGCTGGTTGAGCTGTTATTAAAGAAATATAAAATTAAAAATAAACTGACTATATTATATATACATTTTATATACATTGAAAATTTAAAAAAAATTCTATTTCATAATTGAATAAAATAATTGATTTATAAAATTGAAAAATAATTTTTACTATACAGTTTTACAAAATCTTGATATCATAAAATATTTTATGAGAATAATTCAAGATTTTCTATGAATAAAATATTAATTGAATTTTAAAACTTACATTAAAAAAAAAAATAATAGTATCCCATAGTCTGTATCACCGTACAATCATATCTTTATAATATGTAGTAGAGGAAGGGATAAGTCGCATAAAAGAAAAAAATTTAAAGCGTCTAAAATGATTAAGCTCCATAATGAAAAGGTTTGAAAGGAGGCGAAAAACGAAAAACGAATCAATTTTTGATTGTTACTGCAGATAGATGTAAAATTTTTTGTATCGCAATTTTCATTATTTTTTTCAGAATTGCAGGAAAAATTTTTAAAATAAAACAACGTATTTGATTAGACCAACACATGTATATACGTGTACAATATCGTGTTTCATTTCATGAATTTTTTTTATTATAGAATTCAGTAAAAATCTTTCAAACACAATATTTTTTATTAAAATTTAAATAAATATATGATTAATTTAAATTACTCTGCAGCTCCTGTCATCAAAACTACATTTTTCCCACAACGTGCAAATTTTAAGTAGCTAATGTGAAAAAGAACTGCTTCTAGAATTCGCGAAGTCGATTTATACTTGACAGTATAACCAAGATTAATTTTGCAACGGAAAATGTGTATATCTCTATTCAAAGACGAATGAAGGTTTTAAAAAAAGCTTGTTAAAATATTCATTATACAACTCTTACTTTTTTACTCATTAATATAAGTTATACTTATAACTTAATTTCATTAATAATAAAAATTTATAATTTTTAACCTTTAAGATTCATATTATTATTTAAATTATTTAACGAATTATTCAAAATACTTGTTTAATAGTTATTTAATTATTTAACGAATTATTCAAAATACTTGTTTAATAGTTATATGGTATTTTATTATAAATATTGCAATATTTTAATATATTAAAATATTTTTGACAGAATAATACATCTATTAATGCCTCTCAAAACAATTTGATATGTACATAATTATAATTATTATTAAATAAAAATTTCTTATTTATTGCAAATTTATTTAAACATAATTTACTAAAATTTGAGAATCGAAAGTCAATATAATTTACAATATCTATTAAATGCATATGATTTATATTTCCTAAACTTATGAAAAAAATACATACATCATTTTTATTATAATTTTAATTTAATACTCAATATTCTTGAACTCCATTAACCGAATTCGACGAAGAACAAAACAATTTTATATTTTATAAATTTAAACTAAGTTTGTTTTTACTCGTAATAAATATTAAATATTTAATTCCCAATCAATCTCTAAGAATAAGAAACATTAAAACTTCTTTTGTCTCTTGTAATTCCATTAAAAACGAATCTATATTATGTCATGCCTTTCTTACAACATTTCTTGGTTATTAAACGATGTTATGTTAATCTGCAATAAATGCGAAACTATAAATCTATATTCTGAACTAAAAATATATTCACTAAAAATTTAATTTTAATATAACACTTTAGCTCTTAATATTCATTTGTAAAATAAAGTTCGTTTAAACATTTTTAGTTTTCAAAAAATTTCACTATTTTTATCTTATCTATGATCTCTTATTTGTATAAAAAAAGTTTATTTATTTAGTATATTAAATTGTTTATGAAATTAAATGTTTCTTTCATTTTAATATTTACAGTTATAATTTATTATTATAGTTTTCTTTAAAATATACTTCTTTTTATTAAGACTGCTATTATTAAAATTATTATATAATTTAGAAAGTTACAAACTATTTTCTATTAATGCATTATATGTAAATATAATTCTAATATTTATATTCTAGTAAATAACTTTATTAATAATGATAAAAAATGTTTCACTACATATAAAATCTATTTTCTAAAATCATGGATTTTTTTATTTTAAGATTAATATTAAATTACTATAGGTAAAAGTTATGTGACAAAAATATGAATTAGTTATAAATATATATATATAGATAAATAATTACAGAAATCTTAACAAGACTCTAAAGATAATTATTCTAACCTTAGCTGAGTAAACTTAATTAACCAACAACAAAATATATAAATTCTATTACAGATATTCTTTTATAAATTATGTATGTAAAATAAATTTCAACCTAAGTTTTTCTTAGATAGCTCTTAAAACTCATTAATAAATAAAATTAAAGATATTAAGATATTATAAATATGAAGTATTTTCAATTTTTGGAGATATATTATAAAAATACTAAGATAAAAAGTTATCCAGAAAAACGACCGAAACATTAGTTAAACAATTTAATAATCGTATTATAAATGAATCTATATTGCTTGAGCTGCAACGCTACACACCCGTGGTTGCAGATACCGGCGTTTGCAGCTGTCATAATGGTTGCATTCAGCGCATGGGTTTCCCTGCGTTGTAAACCCAGGCAATAAACGGACAATTTAGCTGCTTGCCCGAGTTACCTAGGCTCGAAAAAATCCCCGCGCTCCCGCGAAAAGAAGACAAACTAGAAGAAGAAAAGTATTTTAAAAACAAAAGTATAAACAATGTAATATGATATACACAGATAAAAAAATTAAAAAGTTTTCTTAATTGAAAAAATATGTAGAAATTTTTTATATTTTTGATTCACTAAGAAATTACAAGCTCTATAATTTTTAGTAGTAGCTATCAATAGAATTTATACAATTCATAATTTTACTAAAAGCATGTTAATGTAAAATTTATTTTCTAAGTATCTACAATAATCTACAATAATCGATAAGAAAAATTCGCTTTTCAATCGGGCTAAAAATTTAGTACATATAATATAAATAATAGACTAAAAATTTAGTTTACCATTAGTATTTCTTTAAGTAAAGGCTTTATCAAGCGAATTCATATTGGGTAAAAAATGTAAAATTCATTAAAAGTATTAAAAAATTCAGAATACATGTTGATATTAAAATATAGAATGCGTTCATTAATTTACAAAAAAAAATATAAATAAAAGATCGCTGGAAAGTAACTGTTACGCTGCACGCGTAAGACTATAATTTTTTGCCATTGCAGTTTTTTTTGTAACTGTGTGCTCTCTCTGTTTCTCTTTATTTCTCATAATTAGGATAGCTATCTGTCTCTCTCTCTCTTTCTCTCTCTGTCTCGCTTTCTCACTTATTATATATATATTTCCAGCTCTTGTTTCCTTAATGTTACATTATGCTCAGATACACGTGTCAGGGATGAGCGATTTGACGTCCTGATCGTTAGCGCTTTATCGATAAGGGCGACTCTACAAAAAATCTGGAACTGAAAATAATTGACATCTGAATCAGGTTTAGTAATGATCTCCTGGAACGTTATACGATCTGAAAACTCGAACAGTGCAGAAAATAACTATGGACAGGAAGCGTTACGACATGAGATCCTAAAAAGAAAATGCACTACTGTCGAAAGAAATTCTGGAAGGACGACAAGGATAACTGTGCGTAATAAAGACAATATGTAAGGTATATTAAAGATAATAGCAGCGAATTGACGATCTTGACAAAAATTTAGAAATAAATAAGCACATTGCATCAGACAACGAAAATTGTAATTGAGTAATTTAAAGCGTGTCTTTCCCAATTAAAAATTTAGTGTGTTTTTCTTTCATTAGCTTGATATTAGCTTGTAGTTTTTTATGTTAGCATTATAAAGACTGTAGAGCCGGCGAAATTTAGACAAAACTATTATAAAAAGTTACTATAATTCAAAAGTCAAGAATAAAACTTAAAAAAGTTATAAAACATATTAAAAAATATATTTACGTTTAAGCCATAAGCGCAAATAATTCTTAGGAAAAAGAGTTAAGCTCAATCAATAAGCGCGAAATGTTTATAAGAAAATGTAATAATAAAAGTCGAAAAAACAAATAATACAATTTTATGAAAAAGAAATATGGAAATATTCAAAAAAGGGATAATAGTAAATATTAAAAATAAGAACTGGATTACGCAAGAAGAATTATTCCGACAATAAATTCCAATCGTTGTGCAACCTTATCGAAATCATGTGTTATAATTTGCGTATTCAAAAAGAATAGAAGAGTATAAAAAAGCTTGAAATGACAATAATAAATAGATTAAATGTACAAAGAAATAAAAAAATTTTTATATGGTATTTTTTAAACATCTTATTTATATAAGCGTAAGTATAATAATACATCTTATTTATAGAAAATTTAAAATAATTGTAAACTGTATTTCTTTGACAATTAAGAAAAAAAGTGAAACGTGAACTAAAATTTACATAATCAATCATTTTATTAGACAGATTTTAATTCAAAGCAGAATATTGCAATAGAGATTGAATAAAATACCGATGTGCTCCGATTTACTGAAAAAACCCGGAGAGGGGTACACTCTTCTCTTCTCGTAACGTCGCCTCGACGCATAAAAAAAATTCATTAACACGAGATTGTATTTCCCCGTCACATGTCGAACGCACTGTGAAAGTTGATCCATCGGCACATTAATGTACGCCAGCTCTTCAACACAAGAGTATGTTTTCCACATGTGTGACGTACAAAATATGAAACATAATTAAGCGCTGGAGCGACGAAACTTCGATTTTAGCCAATTGATGAACAGGAGATTGCATTTCCTCGCACGGATTAGGTAGATACATGGGAATAAGATTTGGCAACGGTTATAGATGGCTAGTTGTGCACCAAATCAAAAACAGGAGTTCGTGTTTTCACGCGCCCAAATACCACTAAATCTTATCCAATTCCGTACCTCCGATATTGAACGTGTACAAAGTAGTGTCGACTTCAACTGACTCGTTGTCCGTCGGGCGCACTTATATACAAAAGTATTACAATAGTTTTATTTTCTAACGGTATATTGTTTGCACGTAACAATTAATAATTCCGTGGCCGAAATATATACATATTGTTTTAGTTTTATTTGGTAGGTACGGCCTATTGTCCGAGCATCGCGTAATCGCGTCAGGTCAGTTCGGTAAGAACCCCTGTATGGCTCACACGACGCCGGGCCTCCGTCCATGGCGATAGAGTAAAATGACAATTTAAATACGGATATAATAAAAACATAAATTGTATCCTATTTTGGCTCGAAATTCCGTATTATCTATTAATTTCGGCTCACCATAAAAAAATCCTACTTTGAACGTATTTACAAAATGTAACGCTACATAATCCCTCACCAATGACAACGTTATATAAAAAATATTTGAATTGAAATTATATTTATTTAAATCCGGCCTGAAGACGCCCAGGAAAGCGAACTCTTCGACCAGATCGGGTAATGAAACGACGGTTATTATTATTATTATTATTATTGTTAATCGTTGTTGTCTCTGGTGTTTGAGTATTCACCACAACTGGATATTCGTCTACTTCGTTGCTGGCGTAGTTTGCTTGTTTAAGTTGGATTCCTTCAGATCACTTAACATAATAAAAGCAGGCTTCAATCTGTTGATCGACACGCGAGTTTTCTTGTCGCCGATCTGGATACCGAAGATTTTGTCGCCGCACTCAACGACTTTAAATGGACCTTCGAGAATCAGCGGGGCCTTGTACTGCATCATGGCGCAAAAATACACAAAATGCAGTCGCAAGATCTTTGAAAATAAATATTTTATTCTCCCGGTGTCGAGCTATGTTTGTCGGTTTTATTTCCGACATTTTTTTTTAAATCATCAACATAGCTCGACGTCGGGCTAATATCGCTCGCGTGGAAAAATTCGCCGGGCAAGTGTTAGCCGATACCGTATAGAAGCTCGGCCGCAAATGCGCCGAGGTTTTCTTTAACGGCAGATCGTATACCGAGCAGCACGACTGGTAGTTTCAATATCCAGACATTGCTGTCGTGGCACTTGATTGCGGTTTTAAACTGCTTCTGGAATCTTTCCACTAGGCCGTTTGCCTTCGGGTGGTAGTTTGTTGTGGAAATTTCTTTCCCACCAAGTAAACGGATTCGAACTGCTGTCCCTGGTCTGCTGTAATGCGCATGGGTACACCAAAGAGCGAAATCTACGTCGACATGAAAGCTTTTGCGAAGGTCGCAGCTTCTATGGCTTCGTTGGCGAACGATACAACTTTTTCACTTTTACAACTCTTCCGGCCAGCGAGAGAAATGTCCCACGCACGTTAAGCAGTACCTGTATCCCTAAAAGTATGTCATAATTATCAGATCCATGTGGACGTGCTCGAAGCGGCCGGCAAGCTCTTTAAATTGCCCAATGGGCGCAGAGACATGCCGGGTCACCTTGTTCCGCTGGTACGGAATGCAGGCGCGCATCCACTCTTTTATGTCTTTATTTATTCCCGGGTACACTAAACGTGATGATGCTAATTGCTGTGTGCCGCAGGAACCAGGGTACGACAAATTATGTATACAGTTGAAAATTGTCCAACGCAAGCATGATGGTATGAATGGTCGGACAACGTCATTCACGGTGTCGAAGTATAAGTCCACGCTGCAATCGGGAAAGTGTATTTTTCTCAATTGCTACGCCGAGATATTGTTTTTTATTCATTTTTGAGTTCGGCATCTCGAATTTGCTCGGTAAATAGGTTAATATAATTAAAATGCGTTGAAATTGTTTCAACACGCGATAATGCGTTGGCTATCTAATTTTGACGCCTTTATTGTGCCGAAAACCAGTGGTAAATTATTCATTAAAATCAAGATGTTGGAACTGCTGCAGGGAGAATTTTTCCGGCTTTTGGTGGAAGGCAAAGGTTAGAGGTTTGCGATCTGTAAAAATCGTGAAATTCCTGCCTTCGATCATGTGCTGAAAACGCTTGACGCTTTCGTACGCCACCAAGAGTTAGCGATCGTAGGCGTTGTATTTACGTTTGGCAGTCGTTAGCGATTTCGTAAAAAAAGCCAACGGTTACCATGCGTTATTTACGCGTTGTTGCATCTCGTCCCTGACCGCGAAATTCGACGCATCTTCCACAATGCTCAGTGGCGCATCGGCGACGAGATGCGCGAGCAGTAGAGTTTCCGCAACAGCATTTTTCGACGCTATAAATGCGTCACGTGCTTCTTACATCCACTGGACGAGTTTGCTGCCCTTTTTTGCTCCTACAAAAATCGCGTTGAAGGGATATAGAACTTTTGAAGCATTTGATACAAAATACCTATAAAAGTTATACATCTATAAGTACAGGTGGAGACTCTTAATCGAGTCGGGTAACGTGTAACTCCTGATTGAGTGAACGCTTTCTTTTAAAGGGCTTATGCCCTTGGCGTTAACCGTGTATTGGAGGAATGTGAAATCGTTCACTCCGAAAACACATTCCCCGGGGTTGATAACGACACCATACTTTTGTAAACCGTTCAAACAACATTTTTAAATGTATAAAATGCTGTTCTTGGTTTTTCGATGCAATCAGGAAATCATTGACGTGCGCATAAATAAAATCTAAAACTCGGATGATCTCGTTTACTAACCGCTGGCAAGTTTATACAGCATTTCACAGACCGAACATCATCATCGTTCTTTCGAAGAGGCCAAATGGCGTGACAATTGCGGTTTTTTCGGTGTCTTCGACCGTGATGGGGATCTGGAGGATAGCACGCATTATATCGATTTTAGAAAATACGTTTTCTTACTTAAATTAAATCCGAAGTCCTTGATGTGCGGTGGTGTGTAGCGATCCGGGATGGTGCGGGTATTAAGGATTCTATAGTCACCCCATGCTCGTAGGCTGCCGTCTTTTTGCATTGCGACATATACCGGCGATGACTACGGGCCCTTTCCTGGCCACATGACGCCTTGCTGGAGCATTGCGTCGAATTCCACTTTGGCGATTTTCAGGCGTTCTAGTGCTGTTGTATTAATATGGTGCACGATTTGGCGCTTGCAAGTGCGTTGATGTGGTACGCGCGTTTGCATGATCGATGAGTAATCGGCGAGCAGTTTATGATAAGTTATATTGCCAGTTACCGTTTTTCTTGACAGTGTTTTTTGCTTTACTTCGAACCTGCGCGTCGACCAAGCACTTATTCTTGGCATCGATGAGCAACCGGTAATGCGCAAAAAAGTCTATGCCGTTCGTCGCAGAGTTTACGTCTGTAACATGTTCGTGATCTCCTTGTCTTTGGACGCCGCCATCACTATCTGTACTTGTGACGACAGGCGAATTCGCCACACTTAAGTGATAAAATCATCCAGAGTCCAGCTGGTGGACAATTATTTCAGTAGCACGAAAGACTTGACGGTTCTTCTATCGCCAATTCTTATTTTTTCCTTAGTTTCGATTCGCATGCGTCCCCGATTAGCACGCCTAGTATCGCTTTTTTCTGGGGAACTCGTGTATTTGTTACACGCAGAAGGTGAATTTATTATATCCTCGATCTGGTCGAGGGCCCTCTCGGATATTAAAATTGAATTGGATAAAATTGAATCACGTGTGTACCTTGTTTTGAATAAATGGAGGAGGGCGAAAAAAGCGCGGCACTGTTGCACTTAATGTTGTGTTCAGTATTTCGTTTTTTGTACTTGCCATAGTTGTTGGTTTCACTGTCACTTTCACGTAGAAAAAAATTTTAAAAAGAGAAACTTGCGTGAGAAAATTTCAAAAATTGCTAAAGAATTTTTTAAAATCACGTCGGGCTCACCAATTTTGTGGGTTAGGTGCGTGAAAAATGAACAAGTGAATAAATATAGTTTATTGAACGTGTACAAAGTAGTGTCGACTTCAACTAACTCGTTGTCCGTCGGGGGCATTTATGTATAAAAGCATTACAATAGTTTTAATTGCTAACGGTATATTATTTGCATGCAAATAATTAATATTTCCGTGGCTGAAATATATGCATATTGTTTTAGTTTTATTTGGTTGGCATATAAGTGCATCAGGTCAATTCGGTAATAAGCCTTGTAAGGATCTCATGACATCGGGCCTCCGCCCACGGCGGTAGAGCAATATAACAATTTAAATACGGATATAATAAAAACAAAAATTGAATTATGTTTTGGCTCGAAATTTCATATTGTCTATTAATTTCAGCGTGCCATAAAAGTATCCTAATTTGAGCGTATTTACAAAATTTACGGCTACACAAGCAGAAAATTGAGCTGCAGTAAGCAGAAAGTACAGCACCTGTAGAATAAAAAACCAACCTGGTCTAAGAGAACGTCAGCACGTCTCCTTTCTCTTTCCTTGATGATAAACGCCTTCCTTTTTTTGTGAATTATTTTTTATAAACATTTATAAAAAAATATGTTTTTATATATCGAGATATAAACAATGGCAGTAATAATTAATAGTGTTTTTACTTGATATTTTTATTTTATTAATAACAATTTATATAAATCAAAAAATATTTTGCAAATTTGGAGAGCTTAAATTAAAAAATTCAATTTTTTGTAAAGGAATGCTATCGCTCAGAGTTATATAAATAATTATAAAATTTATTTTTATATATGAAACTCAAAAATAACTATTGCATGTGATTATATACAAGTCAAATTTTTAATAATAAAGGTTTTTCTATAAAAGTATTTTGATAAACTTAATTCAAATTATATATGTACAAATAAATTTAGTTGATATTAAAATTATAAAATCCCTTACATACATACAAATACTTTTTTTAATAAAAGTATAAATAAAAATAACGCAGCACTTTAATATAAAAGAATACATATTTTTTAATCATTATTTAATGAGAATATGAATAAATTAAAAAGCATAAAAGAAGTTCATACAGTCGACACGTGTTTCCGTTTTCTTTTTTCGAACAATATTTTATTAATATAAGTATAAAGATAAATGAATAAATATTTCAAAATGCTTATATTCACAAACTGAAGGTTATTTATTGAAAACAGCTAACGTTTTGTTGCTCAATGTATGCGTGACATTCATATGATGTAAAAAAATTTTTTAGACATATCTACCATTAGAAATATGTAGATTTTGTTTTACGATTGCTCTGATAATCATTAAGATATCGGGATAATCATATTTTAATAGGTCATATATGCAATCATACGGATGAAAATACGGAGACAATTTTCATCAAGAGAAAAGAGAAGCTGCCATAGTCTTTCTGTTCGTTGATCAATTTGGTCGTTTTGTCAGCAAAAGTTGTATTTTTTGCTTGTTTATCCTTGTCTCTATTGAAGCCGGGCCTTTTGCTAGTAATAGAACTTTGCTGTTATGTGTTCATCTTTTATAGGCTCCAGGCGACATAGTCAGCGCCTATCAGTCATTTATAGCACAGCACTGAACATAGTTTCCACATAGTCTAGCTTAAAAAAACAAGTTTGTGTTTGCTAAACGTATAATGCAAAGGAATCGTTAACCATTTGCTAAGCGGGACAGTAATGTCAACCTAGCAAATTGTACCCTCGTAACGTGTCCTGAGCGTTGTCTATTTATTCTTCTTCGCCTGAAGCCAATCGTTTTCTTTATTTAAACAAGTATTTGAATCCGGCAACAACTCCATAGCTAGAATTCTCCCGTGAGTTCTCAGCGCCCATGCATTCTTCGTTGGTTTAACGTTGAGGCAAAGAGCCTCCGATTCTTTATTTTTAGTGTTGTAGGCACTGAATGCTAATGAGAGTATATATAGTATCAATACATAAAAGATAATCATATATATATAGCATCAATGGATCCAAGTCACTGTCGAGAGATTCTTTCTCGATGAACTCGACACTGATCGTCGTAGGGCTTGATGCATATCCCATCGAGTCGTCAAGACTGAAAACTAACCCATTTACCTGTACCTCTCTACGGAAGGTGATCATCGCCAAGTGTATACCCAGCATCGATACTTCTGAGTCGTCAAACTAGATTTTTCCTTGTTCGAGTCACTAGGACCATGACTTAAATACTCGTGTTGTAACTCGATTATAGATGACTTATCCACGTCTTCTTTTCCACCCCAAGCTGAATCTTTCCATCAGAGTCAGTGGCCCGTTCCTGGTTGGTATTCAAATCTAAATTAGCTACATAGTTAACCATTGGATTTATCTTAATCCACCTATCCTTTTATCAGTCTTAGAGCTTTCAACGTCTTGACTGTCGCATTTCACGATGTTCATAATGTAGAGTGTAGCTTCTCTTCTAACCCAGCTCTTGCAACATTGTCTTTCATCTGTGCAACCAACTCTATCAACTCCTCAATCGTATTGATATCTTCGTTATTAAGCAACAAACTAAGAAAGGTTGCAGAGGCTAAAGGTTATCTCATAACTTTTGTATCATATGCATCACACCTTTTCCGCTTATCCCTTTTTCGCAGTAGGCGCTTGAGCTTTCATCAGAAATATGAAGAGAAATACCATGCCTTATCTTGAGACTACTTTCTTAATTGAGACAATAGCCGCAGTTTGTTGTAGCGTTTACTGAAGATTTCGAAGACTTTTTCCAAGAAAGCTGATACTTTGCAAATCGTGCTCTATTAAGGGGCTGCACTATCTTATAGCTGGCGGATATCCGAGATGACTTTCACGAGCTCATTAGATAATTCTATTAGAAAATCTGCGCTGGCATTCAAATGCCTCTAAACTTTCCTGTGGGCATCCTTTAAATTCGAGGCAAGCAGTCCCCACTTATTCATGATTGAACAAAATGATTAACCTTATGCACCGAATCAAACAATAATATATTCAGATAATAACACATCTCAAATTATTACTATTATTCTTTGCAATACTATACATTATTTCTCACTAATTTTACATGTTCATGTTTATTAATTCTATTACACAGCTTCAAACTTATATAATGTACTTTATTATTTCTTTTCAGTCATTACATAATCTATATAATCTTTCTTGTAGTATCAAACATTGATTATTGTTTATTTATTTCGATTTGTTACTTATTCTAAATCGCCTCAAAATCATAATTAATATTTTCTTTACTTTCTTCTTATTTCATTTCATGTGCACATTTTTTCTTATATGATCTAATATAATATAATTTTTCTACATATTATGAGTTTTCTGGATTATTCATCCATATTTGCTGCTGATAGATTACTTTTATTGTTTTTATTTCCTCCCAAATAATTTTTAAATTTTTCCGCCCAGCAGCAATTTGATTATCCTATATTTTATTAAAAATTTATATTTTTTTCTACATTTTTCTTTCTCTTTTTATTCTTCTCTTCTTGGCTATCACACACTATACCTCTTTATAGATTTATATGTCTTTGTTATTTATGATTTTGTTTCATATCTAATTGCTCTCTTTACTGCCTTTATTTTTATCATGTTTATTTTTTTAACGTCGTCATATTATAATCTTATATTTTTATTCAAGTTTAAAAATTATCTTATATATCTGTTTTGTAATTTCTCAATTTCCTCCCAACCTTTCTAACCCCAAAGTTTATGTTCGTATAGTAATAGGTTTAAACGGTTTTCTATTAATCGATTAAATATTTTTATTTTTACTTTGAAGTAATCCTTAAATCATCTTTTTGCAATACTTCGTACTAACATAATGTTAGTTATTCTGACCATAATTTTTGTGCGTTCCTTATTTCTATTGTTTTACCGTTCTGTACAAATATTGAATTTATACCCTTATATTAAATGCTTTAATTGTTTAACTTCTATTCATTTAAAATAAATTTTTTTCTTTCCCCTTCTTTCCTTAATTTTATTATCTTTATTTTTCTCAATTGAATTCTAGACCTCTTTGTAAAATTAATTTCCAAACATTCTTGTCAATTTATGTAATAACGCCGGACTCAATAATCTACAATCAATATATCTACAATCTTTTTAATTGCTTTTTTAATTTCATTTTTCGTCTTTTGTTCTCCGTACTGTATATATATAACGCTTTGCCTTACACCTTATTTTATACCTTATTTTATGTAGCTATATAAAACAAATATTGTATATAAAATAAGTATTTGTTTTTATTATTTTGATCTCTGAATTGCACATTAATTGTTCTATCAAAAATTGAATTAAATTTTAAATCTGTTATTCATTATTAAAAATATCTTTTATGAAGTAACTGATAATAAAAATAAAGTTCATTTTAATAAAAATTTTAAAATCTGAAATCAAATACTGTATAATAACACTAAATAATAGCAATATTTGTTGTCTTACGTCAATAACGATATTTTAAACTGCGGTATACAAAGTATGTACTCAAATAAAAAAGGATAGTTTGAGAAAAAACTATTTAGCTTTTGAATTTGACTAAATTTTGATCGATTGTTTTTTGAATGTTAAATTTATTGATATTTTCTGTATAAACACTACTCTAAAATGTGTGAAATTTATAAACAGCAATTAATTAATTAATGTTTAATTACGAATTGTAAAAATTATATTACAATAGTATACAAATTACTTTATTTTTATATGAAAAGTAAAATATATCCTATTGTAAAAACTAAATTGTATTAAATGTTTTATAATAAAAAAAAAAATAAAACCAACAAATGTGAGGTTTTTATTTGACATTCTAATTTTTTTATTTTACATAAATAGAGTTTTTGTAATTAAATTCATTTTCATAATGTTAAGTATATTTATCAATAAAAAAAATATATACAGCAAGAGTTTAGAATTTTCTATACTAATATACCATTGAATATAGATGACTGCCATCTCTTACTTTCTTACACAGTGTTTATCTCTAACCCACGCTATCAAAGAACCATAAAAAATATGACAAAAAATTCTTATAACTTACCTCTTGTAAGCATTAAAATACGCAATATATTTTTTTTATTTACTGAAGAAAAAACCATGCGCATATTTCATTAAATCAATATATGATATAACTACAAAATTTTAAATTAAAGATAATAGATATTAAATATTATTTGTTTATATTAGTGAAACATAAAAAAATTAAGTTTATTAACTTGATTGATAATAAATTTTTTGTTTTATAAATATAAAAAAAATATTATTACTATAAATTTAATTATCTATTATACTTATATGATAAAAGATTGAAGGCACGACGTAGATATGTGGTAAATATGAAACTATATTTAATATTTAAAATTATATTTCAATAGAAATATTAATTATAAAACTAATATGACATTTAATTACTGCTTGTAATTATAAGACTATACTTATTATCTACATAAACTACGGTTGAATTTGAGTTTTCAAAAATATATATATCTTATATTTATCATCTCGTTTTACTGTAAATATAATATTATTTATTTAATAATTATTGAGTAATAATATTTCTTTATATTGCAATTTATTTCAAAAAGGTCTTAAATGGAAATAACTTGAATTAACTAATACGTTTGTTTATCATTTCACTTTCAAATGTCCCAAATATTTTTTTCTTCTAAATATAATAGAATAGTATTATAACAGTACCATAAAGTATATTCAGATTGGACTCGACTCTTGAAACTAAAATAGCAAAGTTAATAGCAATTTATAAACGTTATAAAATAAAAAATATTTTTAAAAATATGAAATAACAACATTATATGTAGCATACATTTCAAATAACAAGTAATAATTTCTCAATTTATTATTTTTAATATATCGTTTAATTCTTTTGTAATTTCACCATATATTAATACAAATCGTCCTACCATATCATTAATGTAAATAGAAAAAATATTATTTTTTTAATTCTTTATGTATAGGTAAGAATTAATTTTATTTTAAATAAAATTATTAGAATCCTAAATAAATTTAATGAAAAACTTATTAAGTATGAAGGCGATACTAATTTTTAATTATTTTTGAAAATAACATTCATGTATGTATATATATATATATATATATATATAATAACCGTAAAAAAAATTATACATGACCTCTATTACATTAACAGCTAACAAAATAAATCTTGTGACTGATCAATTTATCAAGGTAAGATAGATTTTGAGACTATCGTGTGCTTAGATGCGAAACGCTAATAATCTAAATGCTTGTAAATAAAATGTTGAAATAAAATGAAAATGATGCCTATATCAATAAATATTTAAAAAGTGCAAGATAGTAATCCTATTTTAATAAAACTGAATTTACTTTTTAAATATGAATGAATTTTGATATGTATAATAATATTATGATACAATATTAACTAAAACGTTATTTGAATAATCATTGTGAATGAATTAAAGAATAAAAACACATGTATATAAATTTTTTATTTTTAATTAACGTGTTAACTTGGTAATTTTTCTTTTAAATTGATACCAAAATATTTATATAGTTTATGTATTTGCAAAAAATTCTGATTATTGACTAATACTAACTTTTTAGTGAAACGACAAATATTTTTTGTTTATTAAATCAATTGATCATTGTATATTCTTCTAGGTTATTGTCTAAAAAAATTAATGTTTTAAATATAAAATGCTATATCATCGTTTATATATTAAAGCTACAATTATAATATATTCAAATCTATGTATACAATTTTAAGCAAGAATAAAGACAAAAGAATAAAGAATTCAAGAAATGTAAAAATAAAAGAAAAAAGTATATACTTGTTTTCATTTTGCCAGAGTGAAAAATAAGCAAATTGAAAGATACGTAAATTTTATAAATAGCAAGATACTTGCAAGGTTTATTGCTTTAAAAAAACATGTACGTCAATCACTTTGAGTATGCCAAGTGTATTTGTCACTCTAGTTTTCGTATTTAAATTCTGTTACTTGTTTATCATATTTTCTAAGCTTCATGGTTGTATATATTAGTAGTCATATTAGTCCTATATTTACCATCTTTTTTTCTTTTATCTTTTGATTAACAGATGTTCATTAACTGGTAATTATATATCGTAGAAATTGGTTATTAAATATGGATTTTATAATATCTTTGCAATAGAAAGAAATATTATTACCAAATATATATTTTAATAGAAATCTTAAAAAAAATGCATGTTTTATTTCAAGTTTTACAATTTTATTTGTGATATATTTACCACACGAATATTATGAATTTATTTGAAAATTATTTTTTTTTTAAGTATATTGGAAATCAATTAATTAAATTTTAAAAATATCATAAACATTTAATAGTTAATTAATTGGAAAAATTTTAATTGAAAAAGAAATAATCTTTATATTATATATTTTATTAACTTAAAATGTTAATTTTTCTAATTTTATTTAGATTAAATTCATAATTCCTCATAATGTTTGTGAACTGTGATATTTAGTTATTAATTAAAATATAATATTAATATTATTATGTTTAATAAAATATATTTAAATTTATCTAATATTTTAAAGGGTCATATTTACTATTATATTTATATTTAAAAAATAACTTATTTTTACCAAAAAGTTAAAGTTTTTTAAATAATTAAAAATTAATTAAATTAATTATATATGACATGTACATTTTATTTTATTATGTAATAAAATTTGTACAGTTGTAATACTGTACACTCAATGAAGAACTTAATAGTAATAAAAAATAAATATTTATTTTATATTAATCAATTTATAAAGTAAACGGGAAAAATATGTCATTTTTTATAATTTTTATTTTATTTATATTTTTTACGTCAAACATTTTAATTTTTTATTAATCTTATAAACGCAAGACATAAACCTCAAGAACAAAAATAGGTAAGTTTGATAAAATTAAAGATGATTCATATTATATTTCAAAGCTACATTTCGATAAGTTTTATTTCAATAATTAAATTTTTGCAGATAAAAGTAATCTATAATAATAAAAAAAAATTAATCACAAAATTTGAAATAAAAGTATTTTAAATCATAAGTTTTTATTTTATCTACTTTTAATACCTAGTTCTTTCCCGCTTTATATTTAGCTTTTCTTATATCTCGTTATAAATAAGTCAATCTTGATATCTTCTTAAAAAAAAATTAATTAATAAGTTTAAAAAAATTAATTGATAAGTTTAAATAATAAAGTAATAATATTATAGGATTTAAAATTTTTAGAAGAATTTTAAGATAGATCTTTACTATATAACACTATTTATTTTATTCAAAAAAGAAAAAATTGGACATTATCCAGTGTATTAACAAAGATATTATATAAAGAACTTTTTTTAATAATTTCCTTTTAATAATTAATAATGTTCAGTACATTTTCGCAGTTATATTTTATAATATGGTTTAAACATAGATTTTTTGCAGAGCCGCCATCAGAATCTAAGTAATCGGTAAGCTTAGTATATACACTGGTAAAATTCTATGCTACAGTAGTAGTAAGTTGTATATGAAAGTAAAAGACGAAATTCTGCATGAATTTCAGATTCCTTTGCTTATACATCGTTCTATTTTTAAAAACATCTTCGTATATATTTTAGAACGCATAAATTAATTACCGACTTAAAACTTATAAAACTGAATATTAATATAATTAGCGATAGTAAACCATTTTTCTCATATGTTATTCGAATATTTGAAAACTATTATTCACATTTTATCAAGTAATATACAGTTTAATATTCAATTTAAAATTTTTTTTTATGTTAAAAATAATTTCATTTACTAATTATTTATTAATATAATTTAATTAAATTTTTATATGTAAAATTATTAACATAAATTTTTCATAATTCGAAATTATTCGTTTTAAAATTGTAATATTTATTATGGAACTTTTTACAAATTTTAATTTTGGTATCTGTGAAATTTGAATGTTAGTTAAAAACATAAATTTATTAATTTTTCTAAATCATTTTAATCAATAAAGAATTTTTAATTAAAAATTTAAGCTAATTTAAAGATTAATCTAAAAAACGTTGTATATAACTAGTAAAAAAATAAGTAAGAACATAAATGAGATAAGAATATTAATAATAAAAATTAAATAAATAATAGTTCAATAATGTAGTAATATATTGAATTTATTAATCGTAAGAAATAATCTAAAGGATTTCATTTGATATTTATATTTAAATTAAACCGGTCTATACAAAATATTATATGTATATTTAAGAATAAAATTTCGCGAGTCAAGGTCACATAAAATTTTTCATAAATTTGTAGTTTATTTGATATAATTGCTCTTTCCGTATTATAATATAAAATATTCTTATTTTTTATACGAGTAGTAATTTATAAAATAATAATGTAACATGAATAGATTAAAAAAAACTTGTATTATTTAATTAAATCTCCATTTTTAAAGTAGTTAAAACGTTTTTCAAATAAAAAAACCAGTTTAATATTACTAGTGTGCAATTTAAATATATTACAACATCAAACATATTATAAAAGTATATTCCATGAAATGGAACATAAAATATAGATATTATTTATTTTATTAATATTGAATATGAAATATATAGGCAGCGACATTCTTCATTAAAAATAAAATCTAAGAATACCTGATCTTAAATATGTAAATCATTAGTAGACTCACCTGAAATATCTGCCAATTTTAGTACAATATATAGTCTTTCCAGCAGTAGTTTTTGGGATCACGCCCACATCCAAAATTCTTATCAGGATCTTAAAGCTCATGGTTCCTTTAGTTATTCTCTTGACTATTTGTAATAGTACAAATTGAAAAAATGTTTTTAAACAGTGTTACCCAAATTCTGCAGTGGTTGTAAGTTGAATAATTTGTATACTATACGGTAAGAATATCACTATTACTCTCAGTATATTTTTTTCCACTCACTCTCTAAATTTGGGCACTGTGCTAATATTTGGACGGAATATTGCGCGTGTGCAAAACTAAACGTTCGTTCGCTACGGAAGGCTAAAATATAATGTTGGGTAGTTCCCACGAAACGCGGCGTCTCTTTTAATAACATATAGATGTATGGGACGCCACGACGGATATACGTGGCTTACCAGACCACTAATATAGCCGAGAAAAGAGATAAAAGTTATATGTAGGATCAGGAAAGAGAAAGAAAGAAAGAGGAGAGACAAATATATAAGCAGACAATAAAGAGATAGCCAGACAGAAACAGATCATTATAATGATGTGTGATATGGGTGAGGGGGGGGGGATTTTACCGTCGATTTAAACGCAGGCGCGAAAGCCTCAATAGAAAGTTATTTTAGCCAAGAGGATATGGATTCCAATACTTTACAATTAAAATGAAAAAAATGACAATGAAAAATTATCCATCCCGTTTTATGTTTAAAAAATTGTCAGAATAGTTGACGTTTATATTTGAATCTATGTGGTATACGCTGATTGAGAATAATATTCAAAAGGAGTAATAACAGTTCTACTTACAAATGAAAAATCATTTTTTCAAAGAAAATAATTGTATTTCCGAAAAATAAAAATGTATTCATTAAAAAGAAACATTTAAAAATTTAAAAACATTAAAAACAATAAAAATGGTAATAATAAATAATAAACTTGATTTTTAATTAAAAAAAATTTATAATATTTGTTTTACTTTTACGAACCTTAACTGAATCGAAGAATGATGATTATATTTAACAAATAAATATATATAAAACATTTAAAAATGAATTATTCGGAAAAAAAAATTATAAACATTTAAATTAAAAATTACAATTTGATTAAACTATGAAAAAATATTATTGAAAATATACATGTTGCCAAATAAAATGTTACCTTTATTATAATGTTCTATTTTGGATTCAAAATATAGTAACAAGTATGTTACCTTAATATTTATTAAAAAGTAATATATGGATAGTAATATATAAAAACAGCAATACAAAGAGAGTATAAGAAATCCAAAGAAAACATAAAAAGACAATAAAATATACCTAACTACTACAATAAAATAATATATGTAGCTTGATATAATGCGTTTGTAAAGAGCAAATCTAACAATAATAAAATGAATTATGTAGTGTATTACTGTAATACAATGAGAACGTCTAATATTGATAAAATATTATTAACTTTAATTAATATTATACGAATATAAATACCTTTTTACGTAATGAAAACAAAAAAAACTGTGCATTTTTTTAAATTTATTAATCTGTTTAATATATTGTAATAAAACAAATTTGTGTCATTTTATTTAAACGTCTAGGTAAAAACTTTTTTTACATTACTTTTAGTTTATATATTTTTTAATTTTACCTAATTTAATACAATAATTATTTATTTAATTTAATATTTTTCTATATTAATTTATATAAATATGTATAAATCAGATAAAAGTTATTATTTACAATAATTTTTTATATAAAGAGAAATAGTATATTATATTACACTATTAAATAAGAAAAAGATATATATGAATTTCTCATCAGTATAAATGAATACTATTAAACGAGAAAAGTTTGATTTCTACTATGTTTTATAAATAAATTTATCAGTTATTATAAATATAGTATACACAGTTATATAAATATAAGTTAATAGAAATGCTTATATATTCTTTTATTGATTTTTATAATTTATTTAGAACTTTTATTCTAATAGAAAGTTATAAGAATATACTTTTAAACATGAAATATTCTTTCTTATTGTGCCAAAATTTTAGACGCGAATGAAAGTTCTATTGGATATTATATCCTATGAAAAAATATTTAAACTATTTAAAATCTTAGTAGAATTAAATATTACTAAAAATAAATTATTTGAAAATTAAGGATTTAAAATTTGATCTAAAATGATTCATATAATTATCATGTATTATAAGTATAAAATATAACATTTAATAATATAATCGTTTATATTATTATTAAAAACATTTTATATTTTAATTACATTAACACATTTTATTTATACTTCACAAATAACGTCATTTTAAAAGAGGTCAACTTCTATAGTATAAATTTAAACTTTAGTATATAAAGTATTAAATTAGTATTAAAATATTCAAAAAAATAATCGTTTTTATTATTTATTACAGTACTATTAATGTTTTTTTATTTTACATAGTTTAAATTTCTAAATTTTTTATTTTTATTTAAAAATTAAGATTTAATTTTATAAATTTTTTTTTATATTAATTTTTAATATAATTTTAAACACGTTTAAATTTTTTTTTAAATGATCATGGTATTATTAGCAAACAAAGTATTTTAAAAAAGATATTACAAAAAATATACGTCTATTTTTTTAACAATTTTATAGAATTTAAATTATGAATGATGAAGAGATAAATACCATTTAAAATTAAATGGAAAATTTAGTTAAATTTAAGAAATTAAAATAATTTAATATTTATATTAATTGACTCAAAATATGTACTGCAAACGATCTACATTGTTAAGTAAGGTAAGTAATTTATAGTCGTTACTGAAGAGAAAGTGATGTACAGATTCTTGGTTACGAATTGCGAACCGTCATTATATAATATACTATCTTTTTAATCGAATGAAAAAGAAGAACAAAAGAAAAAATGGTTCTGTTGTAGCATTCAATAAAACAAATATACAAATTGGAAATAAACAAATGTATAAAATACGTGTACCAAGAAATATTTTTACTGATCACTCTAATTTCTAAAAAGGATTTATTATTCGTAACACTATTGAATAAAAACAATAATTTTATCGACTTATCAACTATAATAATAGAACTCATATTAGCTTCAAAATAAATTGCTTATTCGATGTATTTGAAAAATTTTAATGTAAATATTACATTTTTTTATAAATTATATCTCTTACTCAAATACAAACGTATATTTAAATATTATTTTTAAAAACAATCTTTCGAATATATGTATTAATTATCCATTATTGATTATATTAAGAATTTTTTAATTCTTTTAATGACATTTACATTTTTACAATGTTGATGGAAATTTTTTAAGCTCAGCGTCATCATCATAAAAATATAGAAATAAAATATATTGCAAAAATTATATTGCAAAAATACATTAATAAGCCGTATTAAATATTATTTTTTACAATACGAAACAAAATTCGTTTGAATAAGAATTTATTAATGATATATGAATCGGAACTAATACAGTAATATATTTATTTATTTTTAACTATAGACAGAGAAATTTTATTAATTATTAAACTATAGACTGAAAAATTTATGTATTATAAGAAATTAAATAAAGAAATATATGTTAAATTTAAAAACAAAATTAAACTATCGATAAAATCTTTGATAAAAATATGATTAATCCTTATTAAAAACCGATTATACAACTAAACAGAAATTTTTCTATAAAATAAATTTTGAAGTTGGATAGTAGGCTAACAACATAATATATAAAATATAAAAAATAGTTGTATTCATAGTTTACATTTAACTTATTATTATAATTAAGCACACTAAAAAAAGAAAAATTATTACAATCACTTACCTTCAATTCTAATATAGAAATAAGTAATTTATGTAATGATTTTATATTAGAAAATAATACATAAAATATTTAATAATATGCATATGTATTGTATGCAAATCAAAGTTTTTTTTAATTTTTAAGGCAACACACCCGCAGTGTCATTAAAATACCCATACATACATAGGTGCACACATACACACATATATACAAACAATCATACATACATTTATGCATTCATGCATACATATATTCTTTTTATTGTCTCAAAAGTCAACACTCAAATCATTTTACCTTTTTTATAGATATATTATATATTATTTTTGGTACTTTTAAATTTTACATCTGTGTTCGTGCTTTTTTGCATCTATTTATATTTATATTATTATTATTATTATTATTGACAAATATGTTCATTATTTTCAAATTATATTATATTATATTATGTTGTATTATACTATATTATATTGTGTTATTTTATAAAACTTCATATAAGTTTTTACGTTTATTTCTTTTTTCATTATTTACCCCTTACATTTGTAAAATGTATAATATATTTAAATCGAATCTTTTTCTTTCCATTATTTCTTTTCAACTCTTTATATTGGTCTCTATGTCATTATATTCTTCTAATGTGTGTTTCTTTGTTTATGTATTATCGTTGTATAAAATCTACAATAATATTTTTTTTGTCATCCAATATATCTCGTTTTGATAGCCATTTTACATTTTGCTAATATCTTTATTCACATGCTTTTTTATACATTTTTGTTTTAAATATACTTTTTTGTAAACTTTCTAACATTATATATTTCATTTGTATTGTATATTTTAATTTTTCAAATTTATTTATATATATTTGTTGTTATTAGTCTAATCTTATTATCTTTACTTCCTTCCATGTATTTTTTACTGTTTCTTATTTCTATCTCTAGTAGCAATTTAATTATCTAATAGTTTTTTATAATTTGAATCTTTTTCTTTCATAATTTTGCCTTTTCTTATGATCTTAGTTTTACTGCTTAGGGAATTCTTTTTTATATTTCTTACTTATCTTTTTTATAATCATTCTTTTATAATTTCTATTTCTTCAAATTCTTACTTTAATATCTTAATTAATTACTTAACTAATAACTTCGTTTGATGCTTTTATTTCTATTTTAATTTAGTTTTTTTTGTTCTTAGCACAATTGTGCGTTTACAAGTATTTATATCTAAATATAGTATACATTTTAAATATTTTCATTATACCTTTTTTATTTCCTCATAACTTTTCCATTAATATTTTTTATATTTCTATAATAATAAACTTTATACTATCTGGTCAAATATTTTAGTTTTTATTTCTTATAATTTCCTTTAACCATCTGTGTACTATAATCCAAACCTTTCTCAATATCATATTTATTTTTTTGGCCATAAATTTTGTACATTTCTTATCTATGATATTTTCTTTAAATGTATAAACTTGTTAGGTGAATATTTTTATTATTTTTAATTTCTTTATTTTCAATGTGAAATTTAAGTCCTACATTTTTTACTTTTCATGCTTTTCTAAATTTCATGATTTTTGACATTTCTTTGTTTTTAGTCTTTTTTTTGTAAATACGGTAATTCTTTATTGCTCTTCACCAAGATAATTATGGTACCTGCATATGTTAACAATTAAAATCTTATTTTTTCAATCTTTATTCTTCAGTTTCTGAATTTTTATATTTTTATATATACTTTTATTGTTTAATTTATAATTATTTATCTTAAATTAACACATCTCTTTTTTTAAAAAATTGTGTGTTTATTAAACCAATTTCATAAAAATTAGAATAAAGATCTGTTATGATAAACAAATAAAAGACTATCAAATTACTTTAATATATATATTTTATTATAAATATAAATATATATAGGACAGAGAAGAGGTAAATGTTTTTTTAACAGCTACTGTTCATATTTATTGTAACAAATGAATGTGACGAAATATAATAAAAGTGCATATTTTATTTTTTCAGGATTGTTAGTCTCGATGACGCCGTTTTTCTTGAATATTAACAGATATATACATTATTTTATAATTAATTAATATTTATTACCATTATGCTTCACTCTAGTAAGTCAAACTTACATCCTCTATTGATAACATAATAGATTTTTAATTAATGTAATTAAAAAAACGTTTTATAATCACCTTTAATTAAAAGCAGATCTAGTCTAATGTTTAATTAATCAATCATTGTAGGCATAAAATAAAAAATCTTTACATTATATTTTTAAACAAAAATCGCTGTTTATTGTAATTTATTTCTAAGCGAAAAATATAGTCTAAATATATGTATAACATTTTGGTTATATAAGTCAGATTTTTAATAAATATAAAAGATTGTGACCCATGATCACAATTTGTAAAAAATTTACAATAAATTAATAATTTCGCGTCACCTACTGCAGGAGATGATAAAATTGTATAGCAACAGATTCATATATTAAAAAATGATAATTAAATGCGCACAAAGTGGCCACTGGAAAAACGTTTCTTCAAAGATGAAAACTGAGGCTAATATTTAAACGGGCACGAGTTCTTCTCTATATTATTTAGGGAATTATCACTCACCAATCGGACTGAATATTAACGGCTTCTTGGATTCCTCTCTGACATTTGTAATTAATTCGACTTTGTTAAACTTTCCTGTCAACCTATCCAATTTCAGGTTGTCTTTCCTAACACCAGTTTGTATTTCTGTTTACTCTGTGAGTGTGGCGCATCGGTAGGAACCTAAAAAGAAAAATCATAAATTATGACGTGTATCAAAACAACCTTCTTTCTACTTATAAATACACGTTTAAAATACAAAAAACTAACGGTATCTATTTGTCTATAATTAATGTAATACAATCTATCTATTTCCATCAACTTTTAATAAACTGTATGTATAATTTTGAGTTAAGTTTTTTTCAAATTAATCATGAATTGAATACTATTGAAAACTTTATATGTTATAATACACCATAGATTATTGTATGCATATCAAAAAGTAAAAATATATGAATGAAATGTTTAAAAACAAATTTTTACTTGTGATACATTGGACGTTGTATTAAATATTTAAACTACTTTTTGAAGAACAGCATACTTACCAAAACAAACTTTGAACATACGACCTAATAACGTTGAACGTAATCTTCTGTTCTGGTATCTGATTGCTAATCACATTAAATAAATAAATGATGAGATCTTTTAAAGAAGTTAAATAAAAATTAATGTGTATGAAATATTGATGTACATATATTTATGCGTGTCATGTATATTCAGAAGAAACTTTGCCTAAACCTAAACTACTTTATCGATTCGATTATCAATAATATCAAATTGTAATAAATATAAAAATAGGTTATAGTAGTTCAAATTTTATTTTAAATAAATAATGCATAATAGAAAACAATAATAACTTTAAATCTAATAAAGTATAATAATAATAGTAATAATTATAATATTTGAACTACATTATTTATTATATTTTTCAAAGTTATTTTAAAACGCTATAAAATTATTATACTATAAAATGCACACTAAAAAAAAGTAAGCTATAAAATTAATTATAATTTAGTAAAAATAATTTAGAATTAGTAATATAATAACATATTGTAAAGCGTTTTTACTAAAAAAATAAATTTTTTAAAATAAAAAATATTATTATAGTATTATAATTCTAATTCTGTAATATTAAACATTTTTAAATATTCAGAAATTTAAATAAAATATTAAAATTAATATATAAGGCGAAATAATAATTATAAAACTAAACTGTCATAAATATTACGTGAATTTTAGTGAATATTTTGTGAATCAATAATGAATAATTTATTCATTTATATATATTTTGAAAACTAAAAGACTGTATAAATTAGTTTCTAGTCTGAGATATGAGCATAAAGTAATATTATAAAGTATTGGTTAATAATGTGTAAAACTGATTGTTTGCAATAAATGAAATACCTAAGATAAAAATTAATATACTTAATTATACAAAATATTCTAATAAATGTTATTTAAATTAATATTATATGTCAAAATAAAGCAAATATACGAACTGAAATTATTATTAATTATTGAAAACATATATTGCATTGCTTTATGCACAAATTTATAAGCGTGTGAACTGTATTAAATCAAATTAAAATTCAACATTGTATGATTAATATTTTATTATAATAATTATAATAGTTTTCATATTCAACTTCTTTCGTATTCACTGTACAAATTACAAAAATAATTTTAAATTTATATTTAATCAAAAACAAAATCAAATGCCATTTTTTAATATGGAAATAGAAAGCTAATTCAAAAAAAGCATGAGTATTAATCTTGAACACTAACTGCTCATAATCGTACAAAGAATGTTATATATTTATAAGTTTTCAATAATCTTAAAATGAATATATAAAAAGTAGATTTTTATATATAAAACTAATGAAGGAAGGAGAAAAAGAGTTAGCAATAAGTAAGACTATCTTAAACAGATAAGTTTTTTCTAGATATTATTAATAAAAATTCATTTAATTATAATATTCCACATTGATAAAATTAATTAATAAAAAAATTATTCCAATTTTATTTTAAATTATTCTTTTACAGGTTTCTTTATAAATCCTTTTTTATAAAAAGAATCCTTGTAACCGAGTATACTTGTGTATGTAGAAGACGATTAGAACCTTTACAATTAGAAGTGTAACTTCGTTTACGAACTTTTTTTACCAAACCCATTGAATACAGCATCGTATTGATATGAAGGTTCACAAATTAGAATGTTCATAATCAGCAATGCAAATTGCCGATATCATTTAAATCCTATTTATTTACTCGTATAATTGATTTTAAAGTTATAATATTTTTGATTAAGAGTTAAAATCTGTATTATACAATAATCACATAATAACTTGCAAATTACTAATGATTTTTTTTTATTTTAATTTTACTTAGAAATCAGATATAGATATTATATTAAACCATAATTAAACAGATACCCGATTGTTGAATGTGACACTTCAAATAAAATTTGCAAAAGAAATTATAAAAGTTTTATAAAAACTTACTTGTTACTCTAATAACAAATTACAATAATTATTCTCATTTTAGAATTTAATAGTACATAATTATTGTTTAAGCAATCATGAATATTTTAAATGTGAATATAGAGATATAAAACTTGGGGTAAAAGGCAAAATAAATTATACAACGTGACGGAAATCATTAATATTAAAAATATGATTAATAAAATTTCAAAGGGCATAAAAAATTTGTCTCTGTATAAAAAATAAATATAATAATATTTTAAGATAAAACTTTTTTATCGATGATCTTTGTCTTTGTATGAAAATTAAAAAAATTTAATTCTTATATAACTCGTTATTAGAAACATTATTAGGGGCATTATTAGTACCATGCATAACTGAAAATTTCGTAACCGAAATATTATATAAGAAGTTAAATATATTTGAATAGTTTATTCGATTATCAGTACATAAAAGAAAAATTAATTAAAAATATGAAAAGAAGCAATAATTAATAGTGATAATAACTTTTAAATTGATTCTTTATAATTTAAAAAATATTAGTAATTAATAAAACTTTATTTAAAACATTAATATTATTTATAATGTAAAGAAACACTTATTAACTAATAAAAAAATACACCCTTAAATTAATAAGATAAGCTGATTCGAATTTTAAATTTAATTCGAGTTTTGTTTGTTTATACATTCTTTCTTAATATTTTTCGTTCAACAAATATATTTATAAATAATAGGTATTTAAGTTTATAAAAATATAAATATGAATTCATTATTAAAGGTAATTTTAAAAGTATAAAATATACGTGTTTATAATCATCAATGTCTTATTAAAAAGTTTATAGTTCTATTTATATATAGTTCTATTCTGAAACGTAGAAGAAAAATGTGATGCAAAAGATAGATTATTAAAAAAATAATTATATTGTGAAACATATTTTAAAGCTCATATTAAATAAAATAATAAATGAAAATTAGTTTTATTACTATTTAAAGAAAATGATATATTAAAAATGATATATAGATCAAAATATGTAGTGTTAGATAATCTTTTCTGCAACATCGTATGAAAAATAATTTTGAAATCTGATTAAATATTTTAAAACGCAAATGAAAATTCTTTCATTATATTTTCTTTGCAGTAATTATAAATTAATTAAAAAATTTCAAAATTTAACAATACAATAATTTTTTACAATATTAATATTAAATTTAATTGTGTATGTAATAATACATATTTACAGCAGATGTACATCTGCACTCAATTACTATATATATATATATATATATATAATGTACGATATAATCTGTACATAGGAAAACACGAAAGTTCAACATATTTTACCAGTCGAAAGAATAACTCTTTACTATTTATATATTTTGATTGACACATTAGACCCCTGACTACACACTTTGTTCTAATATTTTCATTGTATATATAATACGTTCCATGCATATTTATACCTTGAATAAAAATTCAGAATTATAATACAATTTATTTTTTTAACTTTATTTTATTAATTACTTTAAAAAATAATAAAGACTCCTTTCATTTTCTTATTATAAAATTGTATTTATAATAATAAGAATCATATAATTTAATATTATTTAAAATTTTTTTTTAATTTATATTTACTGAATTAAATACGTTTTGTTCTAAAATGTAAGTAATTATAAAGTCATACTATTATTAAGTGATATTGATTATTTATAAATTTTTATTCCAGGGCATTTTCTAATAAATAATTCTTTAAGAAGTCTACCAACAATTAATTTACGGAATTATATTATTATATAAGCGATCACCTTTCGCGAACTTGTGTGGGACGTATTATTTTAGTTCCATGGGTCGAGCTTTCGTATGACGTACACTACAAATTTATAGGATTATCACAATATTATCACAATAAATATTTTTTTTATAATTAATCTATTGCACTTCTACTATAAATTTTTTTTATATATTTTGCAATACAATTGTATTTAATTGTCATATTCTCGATCAATAGATTAGTACAGTATTATTTATATCAGATGAGTATCAATGATTGAAAATTATTTTTTAAATATTATTGAAAAAACAAAATGTCAATCTTAGTCAATTAATCACCAAAACACATTAAATAAATAAATGTATATAAAATTAATAAATTATATTCTGATTTGAAATGTATATTTTATTTAAATTAACTTTCAGTATTACTTACTAATTATTATGATATGTCATTATAGTTATGAGCATAATTATTATAAATAATACATAAATATTTAAATAATATATAATTTATATTACACAAAAATGATTCATCTATGAATTTAATTATAATATATACTTATCTGTATACCTGCTAAAACGCAAAATATCTTTTCCTTTAATGAATAAGTAGACCTTTTTATTTTCATCTTCATAGCATCTTCTAAAAAATTTTTTAAAGTGTGTACGAATAACAGATTATTTTAATATTTGAAAAATAAGTTATTTCAAATATTTTCTTTTTATAACTATCTTGTTCACTAACACATATTCCCAGAAATTTTCTTTGCTAATTATCCTAATAAACATTATATCTAATATCAACATACAGCACTGTAGATTTCTCACAATTCCACTGAGAAATAAATACTTTTAATTTATAGATGTTTAAGATAAATTTTATACATAGAACTACTCTCATTATTATATTACTTTTTATTTTATTCCTTTTACTCTTCAGTTATATATATTCTTGTTATTCTATATTGTTGCCTTTCTTTTTTATCTTCGCCTTTCTAGTTTTTTTTTAAAAGCTTTAATATCTCATATTTTTTTATATCATTGTTTTACCAGATTTTAATTATTTATTTTATTATTACTTTTTACTATGTTTTTTATTACTTTATTACTATTATTATGCATAACTCCTTTCTTCAAATATCGATTTTTAATATTTTTCACTTTTAGCTTATTAAAAAAATTTTATGTATTTGAATTTTACTTTCTCATACATTGCATGTTTTTATATATATATTTATATATATTGATTGTTAACAGTAATCATTTATATAATATTTTGCTTCAAATTTTTACAAATTGGTATTATTATTTTCAATCAGTTAATAATATTAAATTATCGACTATAATTATTAAAAATAAATATCATTGTTAACTTTTTAATTCCATGAAAAAGTTTTTCTTTTAAAACTTTTAATGTTAAAATAAATAAAATGTTAATTTTTGTAAAAATCTATTTCAATATAATACTTAATTAATTGTAAATATAAAAGAATATAATTTATTATATGTAATAGTACTTTAATTTTGAATAGTAGTAAGTTATTTTGAAAATGAAATGTTAAAAGAATGTTAATAATTTATTTAATTCAAGTTATCTCACAAAAATTTTTCTTGTAAAAAAATTTTAACAAGCATAGATATTTGATATAATTACTTTAATTATTATATACAATTTTTATTATAAATATTTATGTAGATAATAATATTTATATTCACAAAATAATTTGTTAATTATAATATTGACTATGAATATTATTCACCATTAAAATTCTATTTATAATAAAATTAATTGAAAGTATATTATCATAGTGGATAATTTAAGGAAAGAAAAATAATAAGTGTATAATCGGAAAATTATATGTTTAAATAAAATATAAGAATGAGAAAGAAGAATGAAAAAGAATGGTGAAAAAATATAACTTAAAATTATACTATTCCGATAAAATAAATATTATTTTCCAAATAATTTTTTTTTTGTATATAATAATCGTAAATTAATCAATCTATTTTATTATAGAATTGTTAAGCGTATTTTTCGTGTGTTATACCGGTTCCCAACTGAGCAATAAAAAAAAAAAGAAAAGCAGTATAGGTTTAGTTATTCAGGTATAAAGTAATTTTTTTATGCCTCGTAAACATTGATATTTTCTTTTACTGTCGCTTGTATGAGGATGTACTATACTTTCAGCAATCGTTTTCGGTATCAATAGTTTATTTACAAAAGCTTCTGGGTCTTCAAGAAAAACCATGATTTCACAAAAACAAGCTTTTTTTTCTTCATAAGCACTTGATTGCTTATAGGTAGCGGTCATTGCCTTTCTTATTACCACGGCGTTACTTTCTTGTGGCTAGACATTTGTTTATGTAATAACAGTCATATTTTCTTTCTGCAAAACAAGGTCATTCATCTCAAA
The DNA here is from genome assembly GCA_018907185.1 of Platyscapa corneri. Classification (NCBI taxonomy): domain Eukaryota; kingdom Metazoa; phylum Arthropoda; class Insecta; order Hymenoptera; family Agaonidae; genus Platyscapa; species Platyscapa corneri. The sequence goes on from JACCHW010000112.1 coordinate 562,985, forward strand.
CGTTTAGCGATTTGTTCTATCTGGCAATGGCTATTATTATCCGTCATAGCAATTAGAACTCCTGTGCTCTTTCTTCGCGATTTGCCTTCAATAGCCTCGTAAGTTTTGTATTTAATCTAGTTATTTGCAATTGACACAATTAATATCTTGCATAATTTTTCGTATCAAAATTTTATATTTTTTCAATCATGTAGCATATGCTTTTAGTGCCTGAATGCCTTTTTTGATAAATAGAGCAGGCTGATCAGATTTTTGTATTTTTATTTATTGTAAATAAAATCTTACAATGGGTTGGTGTATGCAATCGCAACTGCACACACGTCGTCGTGAGTATTAGTAACAAGAATTTTAATCTAGATTGAGTTTATTCGAAATATATAAAAATAGTATTATATACCAGAATCTACACTTGCATAAAAAATATTTTTATTTATTAAAAAAATTTGACAAAATCTAAATAAAATATCTCAAATTGTATACTTTAAATAACTGATTTGTTAATTCGAAAAATAATAATGCTGAGTAACACAACTATAAATTAAATACATAAAGTTTAAATATTCAAAACTAATTTTAATTCTTTAAATGGTTCTATCTTTACGTGGACACAAAAGTATTCAATGATCAGATTAAATAATCTCTTCAACCACGGTTATTCTTAACTTTTGATGAGACAGTAGATAGATAAGAAAGAAAAATAGTTCTGTAGATAATTTTATTATAGTAAGTATGTTATAAAATATAATTGTATTTACTTTAATAAAATTTATCACAGGATTATATAACTTTGTATAATTAATAAACAATGCATTATAAAATTTAATAAAAGCAGAAAAATGGAAAAAATTTATGGATTTTATATCACATTTTTGTAGCATTAAATACAATATTATTAACGTACCTATAACATAATAACATTTTTTAATATTTATAATATATAATTAATAGTAGCTTTTATTTCGATTTTTTATATCATAATATTTTATATTTTACTTTAATTTATTGAGCAATATATATATTGTTATAATATACATACATCCACTTGTGCATAAAAAAGTACACATGAAAAGTTTAAATTTATACTTAGAAGTTTACACATAAAAATTTATAAACATGTACACTTATAATTTACATATGGCCTTGTAACTGAGGTTAAAAAAAATAATTAAACTTGAATTAAAATCTAGAATTTGAATTTGAATGAATCAAATACATGATTTATTGCTATATGAGAGATTTTTTTCTTTTACCGAACGTTCATTAGATGTTTTTAGTTTCCGTTTTCTTCCTTGTTTGTTATATTTCTTCTTTAATTATACACGTTTCTTTTTTCAAAAAATTTTATATTTAGTTGATGTTTAATCTTTTTTATTTATTTAATCTTTTACTCTTCGAAGAAAGCTTAATTGTATTTTCCATTTTATTGTACCTAATCCTGGATTTTTACAGTCTTCCAGAATATGCTTCATTGTTTCTGGCGTCTTGTTACACAATCTATACATTTTCTCTTCATCAACCAGTATCTACCAATAGCACCTGCTTCCTCTTGTTTCATTTCCAATTTTAAATCTTTAAATCTCAATTTTTATTTTCATGCCATTTTCCCTGTCATTTCTCCTTCATTTTCATAAGCACAATTTACAGCTTTTAGTGTAATCTTTAGCTGTTAGTCTAAATCCACGTTATGTGATTTCTATATTTTATCGATTCTTTCTATTTTTCTTTCTATTCTTTTTTTCTCTTTTCCAGTGTATTTTTGATAATAAATTTATATTTTTTATATCTGCCTTCATACTTTTTTCCCACCTACTTAAGGTAAATGTTTCTCTATTCCAATGTACTTTATTGTTTCATTTTCTTCGTTATATAAACTACAGATTTTTTCTTCCTTGATAAAGCAGTACTTATTACTTCTCATCTAATTTGCCTATACTAAATCTGGTTAAAATTTTCGTTCAAATTTTGTGACAATTCCAAATTTTCTCTCTTTTTATTGTATTGATTAATGTTTTTACATTAGTATAATATATAAATACTTCGCTCTTTTCTTTATTCATTGCAACAACAATTTTGAATACATAATCCCCGCCATCGTGCTTCCTTGTTTTTGAATCCGTAACGAGTATTTTTATATATCTTATTTCTCTCTGTATATTCTTCCAATTCATTCTTTATACTTTCTGTATATATTTTATATTCTGTGTTCATTAAATTCGGACATAATTTAATAATATTTTATATACTTAAAAATATCGTCATCAAGTGAAAAAATATGAATAATTTTATTGTACGTAAACAACTAATTATATACCTTAATAATTACTACATTATTCAAACTATAATTGTAAGAAAAGTTAATTGTAATTTAGTAGAAAAATCATTATAAAACATAATGTAATGTAAAAAAAATCTTAAAATCTTCACTGCAAATAGATTACATTTTTCTGTCACATGAAGAATTTATTGCTGTACTCAAAATAAAGCTCTTTCCTTTATAATAATTCTATGTATGTTCTTTCAGGAAGGAACAAGGATCTTCTAATTTTTTACTACTCAATAACTCTCACTTTACCGAATAAATTCTAAGAAAAGCGAGATAAAGGACACTTATTATTGCGCTCAATAGGAATAACTAATTTTTAACATACTAAGTAAATAAGTTTTTTAACCTAATACTAAACAGATGAATAAATCAACAACCAATTAAATTATTTTTTCGTATGACCATTATTATTAAAAAAAAAAATCGTTATTTGTGAAAATAAATAATATAAGTTTTTAAAAACTCGTGAATTATTCTGTTATTTTTACAAATTTGTATCAGTATAATTCAACATATATAATAAATAGAATTATAAAAAATAGTCCGGAACTATCAATAATTTATAAAATTATACCAAAACTTATTTTACTATTATATTATAATTATACAAATATTTTTATAAAAATCCACGGTATTATATATTTTTGAATTTCGTTCAAAACAATGTTAATTATATAACATTGAAGTTTTTGAATCTTTTTTTTTTTTTTTTTAGATAATAAATCATAAAACAACTTTAGTAGAACTATTTATTTTTTAATTAAATAAGTGTTATGTTTAACTTCAAATATCGAATTTATTAATACTTTATTAATCATCTGTAATCATAGTTATGCTACAATTATAATAAAAAAATATTTAAACTGTAATTTATAAAAAAGATTGTTTTGTACATTTATACATAAAATTTTATATCGTTACATTAATTATGTTGTAAAATGAATGCATGATTTTACTTATTTTTTCAATAACGAAAAATATCATAATAAAAAAAATTACAATTTATACATATAAAATAATTTATGTATTGAAAATTTTATTTATAAATATAATGAAAAATATTTTTTTTATAGAAGACAACTTTTGATTCAATCGCATCGATTTTATTTGTATATAGAAGTGTAGTATTTGATTAATATTAGATTATTATTTCTTATCAATCTTTTAATCACAAATATCAAGATCTAAAGATTTTTATATTTGATATAATATTATATTTTTCCTGTAACATTAATATTAAAATTTATTATACTACATTTAATTTCTGTTAGCATTTTAGAAAAAATTTTTTTAAAATATCATTTAATGAATTTTAAAATTATAAATATAATTTTTATTATATAGTAATTCACAATAATTTTTGCAAAATGATTAAATACCATCAATATTAGGTGTCATAATATTTGCATAAGCATTGTTTAATTCTGTATATATTTAAAAATACAATAGGATTATGTGATATATGATAAGATTTATTATTATTTAAAATTTTATTTTTACTATTATTATTATTATTATTGGTTATCTTAGCTTTATCTTTTTAACTACTGTCACTTTTTATAAAAGACTAAATATACGGATAAATATGTAGATATAATCAGCTGATGATTTCATTTATTTATAGATAATACACTCAAATATATATTGAATATCAAAAAATATCTATCACAATAATATATCTTCTAAAATTTTTATCAGGTCCCAGTTTTATTTCGCAGGTCATATTAGTTGTTTACCAAGACTTTATCATCATAAGTATTCTTTGATAAGCTTACTCATTAAGAATACAAGTACGTACCAAAGCATTGGTAACAGAATAGGGATCACAGTTGCTACTAGGTCTACGATCCTCGAAATAGCCCTTCTTTTCTTCAGCAACGCTGCGAGGAATACGAATGCTTACATTACGATTAGCTATTCCTGAACTGAAATCATGGATGCTACTAGTTTCGCACTTCCCTGTCAATCTACGTTCATTATCTTTTCCTTCGCGAGGATCATACGCTTGAATATGCTTAACGTGTTTTTTACTTAATCTCTCAATGGCTTTGTCGATTTCAATAATACCATTGTCAGAACGCATTGCCTTTGTTGAAAAGTTTGTATGAGCTCCAGCACCATTCCAATGTCCTTCAACAGGCTTGGGATCAAGTGTTACAATGACACCATATTCCTCAGCAATTCGGTGTAATATAAACCTGGAAATCCATAGATCATCTCCAGCACTAATACCAACACTAGGTCCTACCTAAAAAAAATTTGAAAATGTAAATTATCGAGTCTTAGGATATATAAAGATATCAAAAATATTGAATGAAAATGATATTCAAAATAAATTTTTTATATTATTCTTAAACTAAACAGTATAAAATTAAATATATATAATTAAAAATATGTACAATACAATAATGATAAATTATTTTTCTTAAAATATTACCTTTAATTGATAATATTTTTAAACACTCATTTCCATGGAGCAGAACAATAATGCTTTATCTATCAATATATTTTGAATACGTATTAACATCTAAATAATAAATTGTACGCTTGAATGTACCTAAATTCCTTTTTCAAGCATTTAAAAAAAGTTAAAACGATTTCTAAAATCGAAATAATTAACAAGTATATCTTTAACATATTAAATGTTAATATAGAATATTAAATATTACTAAGGTTTACTGAGTGAACTTAGTACTTAATTACATTTTTCCTTAAAATTATTGAATAAAAAATATTAACATTTATAAATATTATAATTTAAGTTATTTTTTTATGAAAATTTTGCAGGTATGCTGTCGCAGAACATAAGAAAATTTTCAAACGGGTTTCATACTCAGTTTTTTAAATTGTTAGAAAATTAGGCTTAAAGAATTAAAAAATTTTATTATATAAATATTTAAAAATATGAAATTAAATAACTAATATGATATCGTTTATAAAAAAAATAGATTTAATTTTTTAAAATAAAATATACTTAAATAAAATATCTTACTTAAGCTATGCTGTTGTAATAATGTAATAATAGTAACCAAAGGTAAGAAGACAAAAAATTTAATTGAATAATGTATAATCTATTTATTATATATATGTTAATTATATTATTATTTATTATTATTTGTATCTATATTTTAAAATATTATTTTTAATTTTTTTTTAATATTGATTAGAAACGATTGTCCGCATACATATTTATTCCCGCATAAATTTTACGTATTGCTATAGGAAGAGAGTGGAGAAATATTAGCGATGTCGGCACTCGATTGGCCTAATGAAGCGAACCTCTCATTAAATAACATAAGGCGATTTGAGAAGAGCAGAAGCATCAAGAACGCTGAAGATTATTGCCTGATCTTTAATTAGGTTAGCCAACTTCCTAAATGATAACGTCAACGTGAAGCTGATGACGCCAATATAAATTCCAACAATGATCAAGAGAGCACCCTACTACTGTCAATCTTACATCGGGCAAGTCATGTACCAATATAATAATCAAGAAATTTTCTTTTTTTTCTTCTTGTTATCTTTCATCCTAATCTTATTCTTTGTAGTTTTTAAACTATTTTTATCAAGGTGAGTGAGAAAACTTTCTCCCTTTTATGGACAACTTTCTCTTTTGCCCTTCTCAAAGCATTGAGTTTAATAGGCGTTTAATTTCAAATTAGTTTTTTAAATTATATTCTCGTCAGTATATTACAATACTTTAATAATTTACAATACTGAAATTACAAACAATATACTGAATTAAAATATATTTGGTTCATCGTATAAAACTTATTTATATATGTATATATTTTTAACTATAAATAAAGCTTTATGATAAAAAATTTATTGAATATATATTTTTTAATTATTAAAATTATTCCTGAGATGAGCTTGTGAAATTATGTTTTACAAAAGTTATATAAGGTTGAGTTGAAGATCGATAGTCTCTTATACTTTCTTATTCAAGAGAATGTAGAGAATATAGCTTGCAAGATAACTAAGGTTAAGTACCTACATGACACTGATAGAAAGATGGGCGTTGCATGCACATAGATGACGTCATCAATAACGTTGAATGCAAACATAATGCAGATAAAATAATGGTCGCAGAAAACACGTATTCTGAAAGAATGTGTCTTATTTTTCCTATAAACTCTAATGATCCTATTATCAAATTTTAGAATGTTTATAGTTTTATTATATTCTATATAATAACCATATATTCATTATATTAATATAAATATTCATTATACATGTTTTTCATGTGACACACTAGTTCGTCTTGAACAATGTTGCGTTCTAACCACTGTTGAGTAACTACCTACCAGGCATTGATGACACACCACGGGAGGAAAGCTTCACTCTATCCAGTTTCGGCTTACTATCGAGTAATAATTGTTTAACATCTTTTATTTCTGGATATTTTAAATATTCTGAAATCTAGATAGTGCAAAGTTGTTTCTAAATGTTGTTACGGTCACAACATTGCATCCTATATAAACTGTTTCAATTTCTCCTTTGTTAGAAAAAATATTATATTCTTTTTATGGCATCCCTATAGATCTCTATTTCTATTGTTTTTATCTGTCACGTGTTATTTTTTTCAATTACTTTCTAATCTTTTATATTTTATTTTATATGGTATTGTTTATATTTCATGCATAATTTTTTTAACTTTCTTTTCCTACTTTTTTAGGATGTATAATTCACGTAGATGATTCTTTTCTATGTTTTAATTTCACTTTTTATATTTTGATTATTCAGTTCAATACAATTTACGCGCAATCTTCATTTACATTTACCTAAATTCAATTTTTATATCACACATTGATTTACGTACCTTGAATTAATTTTTCTTTCGATCCTTTTTAGGAATCTTTACAAGCTCACTTTAATTACTTTATATTGTCTTTTTTATAATTTTTTATATTATTTATTTTAAACATTGATTTTATACATTTATATATTATACTCATAATATTTAATAAAGCTAATCAATAATAAATATTTCTTTAATTACTCATGACATTTATAAGAACAAATCAATTTCTTATATACAACGAAAAGAAAAAAAATTAAGATAAAAAATTTTGATGTTTATTAATTATAATTTGATTGTTTATAAGAATTTTAATTTTGACATATTAAAGGTATCATCTTTTTCAATAAATTTTTTTTAATTAAAATCAGAAAATGTTCTTTTATGCATTATTAAATTCAACAAGCTCTTAATAATGTTAATTATTTTAGTTATCACAAAAATGTATGCAATATATTGTGTATCCTCTTACAGAATATTATAGTACTTTATTAATATTAATACATGTATAATCGTGTGATCTAAACTTCATATAACTTGCAATTTCATTTGTTTCGGTCACAGTTGTATTATATCTAGCTTCAGTTCTACAACTCATTAAATAAATTTTTTAATATTAATCAATTATGTGAGCCATTTTCAAATATTTTAATTTAAGATTTTCAACCTGCATTATTATATTTTTAGCTTAATAACTTCTTACAAATTAATTTAAAAGTACAATGACTTTTTTAATTTTAATTTAACTTTCAACCAGCAATAAAGTTTATATTGTTGAATGTTTACGCCACTTCTTCAGTTTAGATTGCATTCTTTATAAACATTGCACATATATTACTGTTTTCTTCATTAGTTAATTTTTTGTTAACTTTTTAAGATTCTTTATAATTCACAAGATTATTTTTTATGAAAAGAATACTCACAAATAGTTAAAAATAAAATTTAATATGTAAATTTTATTATTTATGACAAAAGATTTTTAAAATGTTACTGTTATTGAACTTGTATCTACTATACATGGACTATATTTATATTTTCCACACTCTTATATTCTTTTACTCTCTATTATAACCTACAGTTTTATATCTATTAATTTTTTTTCCTTTTATTTAAATTTAATTACTTCGCTTCTTTTTTATTACTTATTTTATCTTGAAATTAAACCCATAAGAAGATATATTAATTATGATAAAAGAATTAAATAAATTTTTCAGACAATAATGTGCATAAATAAATATTAAATTAAATTAAAAATAATTCTTCATTTTACATTGAAAAAATTAATAATATGTACTAATAACAGGTAATTTTTTTTCATTTATTGAGAAATACATATGTAAGAAAATAAATTAATTTTATTTTAAAACAAAAATAATACTTTCTTTTCAAAATAATTTCCTAACCAGAGCGGTTATGATAGAAAAAATATCTGATCATCTTTTGTTAAAATTATTCATATTTAAAAGCATATAAATTGTTTTAAAAAGTTCATTATTAATTTAAGGATTAAAACAATTTCTATCTATTTACTTATCAAATTTTTTAATTGTATCTTTTCAATAAAACTTTATAATTTCATACATAATTTAATGTAGGTAAATAAAAAGTAATATAAATACGTAAGAAATATAAATATAAAAATTGATTTAAAAAAAATTTAGAAAATTAGATCTATCTTGTATTAAATTCGACGAATATATATTTATATTATGTGATTTAAGTTTAAATTTATTGCCATTATTTTTATATAAACTTTTACCTGATACTCCCATTGTGATGGCATTACTTCGGCATTGGTGCCGCAGATTGGTACACCAGCATAAAGACAAGCGCGATAGTGGGCTTCAACAATCTCGCGAGCAATCACACGATCAGCACCTACTCCACAATAATAGGGTCCCTGAGGTCCAGGAAAACCATTCTTGGGCCAACCAAGAGGCCTACCATCAACATCTAAAAAAGTATACTCTTGCTCAATACCAAACCAGGGCTCCTCTTTTTTCACAGATAAAGATTCCATAGCTTCTTTGCATGCAAGTCGTTTGTTTGTAGCAGTTGGTGTATGATCAAAGTTATAAGTATCACAAAGAACGAGTATATTGTTATTACGACGAAACGGATCTTTATAAATTGCTACCGGACAAAGAAAAATTTCGCTATTTTCGCCATGGGCTTGATATGTTGAACTTCCATCATATGTCCATATTGGTAAGTCTAACAAATAAAATGATAGATATATGATAACATACGCATTATATCATTAGTAATTAAATAATTGTAACTAAATAAATTCTAAATATTGGTAAATAAAAACTGTTTCAAAATTAATAACCTTTTTGAATACAAAATTTTTTTATAAATTTTTTTATAAATTTATTTATGTTAATAAATATTAGCTATGATTATAATTAAAAAATTCAAATATATGTGTATTTACATACATGTAGAATTCGATTACAAAAATAATAATGTTACCAAATTTCATCTTATAGGAGGCATATATTTTAAGATATCTAAATTATAAATAGTTTTTCAATACAATTTTTAGTTTTCATATTGAAATTTATAAAATATATCTTTTCATACCTGATGGCTTACTTGGTATACCATTCAAGGTTCGTGTTTTACTTCGTAATCCTTCACCCGTACCATCAATCCATACATACTCAGCTTGAAATTTATCATCGGGCTGTGGTAAATCAAAATATCTGTTTAATAATGTCTTTTCCAAACCTGCATTTGGTGAATCCTTTAATATCTTTCGTGACATAATGCTTCCGGTGATTCTATAAATAAAAAATTATTTGAATTGTTCTTACTTACGTATTTCAAAAGGTTATCAATATTAAAAAATTATTAAATTCAATAAAAACTAATAATAATATTATAATTACTATTTAATTTAAGTTCTTTAATGTAATTATATTCAATAAAAATTTTGATTAAAACATTATCTAAACGTAGTTTTTCTTAATTTGAATGATTTTCAAACAATCTCGGTTAAATGCTATATATACCTCACACATAGAAATCATTTAAATTGAAAAATATTATATCTTATAAAATTTAATAAAAAGTGAAATTTATTATCGAATAAAAATTTTGTTAGTATGATTAGCAATAAAAAATGGAAATAAATAATATTAGAAGAGATGGCGAGAAAATCTGAAGAATTGACCACAAACAAATAGAAGGTACTGATTTTAGTATAGTAGTTGTATGTGAGGAGAAAAATAAGGGAGAATAAAAAAATTAAATTTAATAAGAGAAATTTAATTTAATTCAATATATATTTTTCTCCTATTAAATTTTAATAGGACATAGTGGGACGAAAATTGTTGGAAGAGCAAAAAATAGAAAGATTTACATTAAAGAAAGGAATAAATTCAAAGAACTATTAAAAAATAAAAAGAGAACAAAATAGAAAAGAAGAAATAGAAGAAGGAAAAAAAGACAAGATAAGTAAATAATTTTGGAAAATAATAATTAGAAGAAAAAAGGTCTAAGAAAAATAGACAAAAATATTTCGAAGTAAAAATGGTGATCATATTTTAAAAGAAACAGAAACATTTTAAATGATGACCGAAGAGGAAGAACATATTATAGAAGAGGTTGAAACGGAAAAGGTATTTCAAGTAGTGAAAAAAATTAAATACAAAAAGAGTCTTAAGAGGATATAATTATAAATAAATAAAGTGAAAATAAAGAGATATCAGTGCGTATGCCGAGAATAGTGAATGGGCTTATGAATGAAGAAAGAATGCCGAAAGAATAAAGAAGCGGATTTATTGTCCTAGTAGTCAAAAAAAGTAATAAAAAATATGAACTAAAGAGAAATAACACTAATGAATACTGCTTTTAAAATAGATGCATAGGTACTTAAAAATAAAATAGAGAATTTTATGGGAAAATCAAAATGTAGATCGACAGTTAATTAGATTTGGATTTATGAAGAAAAGAGGCACAACTTAAGCAATGTATATGTTAAAATTGGCAATATGCGTGCAATACAGAAAAAGAGAAGTATTTGTTTGTTTTACTTATTTCAAAGTGACTTTTGATAATATTAAAAGAGAAAATATATAGAAAGTTTTAAACGAGGTAGGAATAAAAAAGGATATAATAGATTTTTTTTAATTTTAAAAACAGTTTTATGAAAAAAAAAATAATAATTGATGAAATGGAAATAAAAAGGGGAGTAAGATGAGCTTATTTTGAGTTCAGATATTTTCAATATCGTGATAGCAGATCTACAAAAGAACTAAAATGGTCTATAACGTACGCACATGATATAGTAATTATAGCAAAAAGTGAGTGCGAATTAACAAATGAAATGGTAAGAATATTTTATATAATTTAGGATTATTCAGAGAAAAACATTAAAAATTAAATAGGAAACTGTAATAATTAATAAATAAGTTTAGAAAAATAGAGGATAAAACGAAAAAAATGGAATTTTTATGGAAGGAAAAAGAAATAGAAATGGTCAATTCATTAATATAATCAGATTATAAATTCAAAGGAAATAATTAGAATAATGTACACGCATAAGTGTTGATAAAAAGAGCAAATATTGTTTTAGAAAATATTTAGAATATCACAGAAAGACTGTTTAAGAAAAATTTTAGAAAAAAAAAGATTATAAATTTTTTATAGATCTTTAATAGAAAATGTATTTCCAGAAAAAATTCAGAAAAGATTCGGAATGAAAAACAAGATTCAGAATCTGTATGAAATGAAAGGGAGTGACCATTAGTTGATGAAAAAAGTGTATAGATTGTGTAAAAAGGATAAATAATCAATAAGACATATTATGGAAGACAGCAATGCAATAAAATTTACGATAAATAAATGGAAACATAGTATGAGAGGGGGTAGAAAATATATTAGTTTAATGTACAACATATACTAGAGAGGAGAGAGAAAAAACAAGGAGTAAATAGATAAATATTAAATAAAAATGTATGTGCCAATCGATCGAATATATGAATATTAAATGAAAATTCACACGTGTAACCCGTGAAATGTAATATTAAGTATAAATATAAATATTTTATTCATAGTAAAATTTTGTTTTATTATGTTATTAATGTCAACGTTTAAGCAAAAATAGTACAAAACTTGTATATGGGTCAACTATAAGATACTTATGAAAAATATTTATGTGGAAAGCAAATATATAAATGAATATTGTAACATATTATAATAATGTATTATATTGTTCAATAAACAAACTAACTATTACACTACAAATTAAGTCCATCGACGATAGCATTAATTGTTTAGTCATCTCTGGAAATAATCTACGTAATTATCTGAATTTTATTAGACTCAGAAACAAAAAATCATTTGATTCTGAAAGATTATATCAACTATTGAATTTGTATAAACAACTTACTCACCAGGTCATATCTGGTATTGGAACATTTAATTATACTGTCGTTTCAAGTTGAATTATTATTTTATTGTAATCCTCTTAAAATCCTAACTTTTTATATAAATTATCATTCTTGATATTGTAAAAATTATCATGTTTTCCATGGTAACATTTATGTTTTTTAATGGACTCAATTTAAATAATCGATTTTGGATAACAAGTACCTGATGGAAGTTGGAAAATATGACTAACCATAGGTAGTCCATGAAGTAGAAGAGCTTTTAACAGTAGTTATCAAACGTAGTTATGAATACCTGCATCAAATCTAAATTTTATAAGTTCGAAGAGATCCTGAATGTCTAATTTTCGACACTGAAGATATAAATTGGTGTTATTAATTATGGTTACTGATTAAATAAATAAGTATATCAATTTTTACAAAAATTTTCGTCGTTATTATCTGAGGTCAGAATGAGACTTTAAAAAATAAACTTTTTCTGTTAAAAGTGACTGACCTTAAAAGCTTCATATATTCAGGATTTTAATTATTCAGAATCTATTCTTGACATAGCAAATAATTTAAATCAAATGTTCTGCTTTTCACGTTAACCTATTTTTAGACATTTCTTTAGACACACATATGACTATCAAGAAATTTCGAATCTTCTACGTACCATTGAAACTGTTGATTAGGAAAAATGATTAAATTAGTTTTTGTATTCAGGAACTTGAAAAAGATATTTTTTAAGGTATTATCCAGTTGATGTTTTATTCTGTTTATGAAATTTTAATGATAATTATTTAATTGTGTTATATTAAAACGACTGTTAGAATACCAAGAACAGATATTTGTGGTAAGTATCAAACTTATTTTGGTTTTCATGTGGTTTTATTAACTTAAATCGGCAATATTATAAAGAGATATTAAACAAAGTTTAATGTTACATTAAATTTTATTAATATTAACAATGAAAAGATATATTTTTCTGTCATTACAAAAATACTACAAAGAATCCTTGATTCATTTCGAAATTCTGACAAAATATTTATACGAAAATGAGATATGAACAAATCTAAGCTGCTAGTTAATTTTGAAAACCATATATTAAGCGCATAAATTTAAAAAACGGTAATTCTTAAACTCTAGATTCATATTTATAATCAATTAATGACTTTTATAAATATAAGATAACCTTTTATAATATGAAAACGTAAGAAACAAAAAGAAATTCTGTTTTTAAAAATAAAAGTCGGTTGTCTTCTTTAATGTATGAATAAATTTATTGAGCCGTTGTCTGATTACATCAAAATGACTATAGATTTTACTATAGAATATAAAACGTGGTTGGGACTTTTTTAATATTGAATTGCTTATACAAGAATTGTCACTGTTTTCACCATTTGATTAGACCGTGCGCGTTCATCTCGTAATTAATGAGTGATAGATATTTCAACGTTATATTAATACTTTAACGACCATAAAATTAGATAGAGATCATATTACACTTAGATTTTTCAACATGACTCAAAGTAAGCGGTATTTACCATCTTATATTTTAAAAATATCCTCAACTGACAACCCTGCAGATAACTCTTTTGTTGAACATTTACAGTCTTCTTCATGTGCATATTAACTATAATATATTTATTTATCTGTATCAGAAACATGATTTTTACTATTATATATATATTTATATCCTATAATATCAACTAAATGATTTACAATATATTACACAACGTAAACGTTTTTACCTATTAAAGGCTATTGGTTGTAGTATTACTAAATTTTTGAGGTCTACAAAAATACTAAAAGCATTATACACAAATGCTCCAAATATTTTGTATAAACGCTTTCATTTTAAAAATATAAAAATAATCATGTTTTAGCTATTCATATGCTTCGTGAACAACAAGTTATTTACATCTTATGTTTATTTTATTAACAACAACACCATTACGTGTTTGATGATTAAGGCTACCCATACTAAAGCTATTATATTTGGTTGTTATGATATGGTTATTCGATGCAACTTCTATTACTTTATACGAGATCACTACTATTAATAAGAATGGTATTAAATAATCTTATATATTATTCACTAAATATTTCACATTAGATGCCTCTAAAAATATAAAAGTTAAGTAAATTAAATAACATCTTCCATATTGCTTGGTCTTTGGAAATTTTCAAATTGTGAGTTATAGGATAGCGACCTTTTGCACTGTTTATTCTTCAGTACTATCAACAATAACAATCATTTATAATATAATAAACAATACATATCATTTAAATGGTTAACATAATTTTATTTCAGTATACGCTACAATCAAATTTCAAATTATCACGTTCTTACGTTATTCAGATACACGAATAGTTTATCTAATCGAAGATTCAGATGGCCGTCTTTGAGTTGGTACAGTTCATCTACAAGAAAATTACCTTACTAGTTTATTTTCCAAGAGATCTCTAATTTTCTCTTTAGTATGTGTATATAACTATTCATTTATTTATCTGATTTCACCAGTAATTTTTCTATTTTTAATTAAATTTGAGTACATTTAAGTACATACTAAGCTATTTAATTCGATAGTTTCCTACACAATTCATAAAATACATCTATCATGGAGTATACAAAAAATTTGTAAATTTAAGTCGTGCAGTATTGCATCAGCTATATAGCTATATAGCTATACTGTATTCAGTAATTTTCTACTTTTTATATCTACTAAGTTCTAATTTCATATCTAATTTATTATGCTAAGTTCAATCTGTTTACGCGCAAAAATTTATAGTTTTATCTTTACTTGTTACATGGATACCATGGGTCTAATGTTAGAATCGAGTTTTAAGTACTATAAATATTATATTTTCTTGCTATCAAAATGGAAAAAAATATTTATAATAATGTAAAGAAAAATTAAAAAATTTTTTAATTATGTAACAAAAAATATTTTAATTGCTCAAACAAATAACTATTCTGAAAATATTACACATTATGTACATAATATTAAAGAAATTTTTAAATTTATATAATTTAAATATTTTTATAATGACATCTAGTAAAATACCAATTATGTAATAATAATTTAATAATAAGAAAATAATTCAATCCATGCATACCTCCTACATTTATATACGTATAAGAAGAAATTATTTATAATTATAATTATTATGTCAAATGTATATAAATATACATATGAAATCAGAAAGATTAATAATTATATATAGTTTCTTCCATTACATCCACACACAGAAATATATATTTTTTTATTTTGCATTTTAATATAATATTTCCCTACAAATTCAAATTTTATTAAATACATTGATATTAACTTTATTATTTATATTAAAAATCTAAAAAGTATATTATATTAATTTACGAATAAAAAAAAAACATAATGTGATGAATAAGAAGAAAATGTTTAATTAAAAGTGGTGATTTTCCATATACAAAGATGGAAAACATGCTTAAGCGATTTCAAAACCTAGTGAACAAATTGGGAAGAAGCCATATAATCGTACTTGCGAATGATCACAATTTCATTTAAAATTAAATGTATTTTTTGATACACACATATATTGATTAATGAAAGCCCTAAAAATCGATTAATATGTATTATTATAAAAATGCAAACAAATATAGGTAAAAAAAATTTAGTTTATTCATTTATATAAATATTACTGCAGAAATATACTATTCTGCATTTTTTTAATATAATTAATTTTACTTGAATTATAATATTTGAAAAAAATTATGAGTGATAAAATTAATTTCAATTTTGATAAGAAAATCTTTTATGAATTTATAATAAAATATCTTATGTTTCATCTGTAACAAAAAAGTTGCATAATTTCAGAAATAAAAAATTACAGATACTTAGATATGTTATATATTATTAATATAATATATTTAATAAATTAAATTAAGGTTTCCTACTGAAATGTATGAGAACTTTGATGAACAATTATTTTTTTATTGATAGATTACGTAATTATATGAAATAGATGATCATAAGTAATATAAATATTAATTACATTTTAAAGTATTGCTGATAAAAAAAAATTATGTGTAAAAAAACTTTGACGCATTAAATTTAAATAATATATTAAAATATTTAATAAATTAGTTTAATAATTTTAATCCAGACAGAAAATACCAAAACAAGAAAAAGGTCTATAGTTTAGATGTAGTTTTAAATTGATGAGTTGCCAATCAATGATTTATAAATTTATAATCTAAAAAAAAACATTTCAAACAGAAAGTATCATAAATTATTCGCAAATAGTAATAACATATTAAAAAATCATTTTTATCTTTAATACATTTTTAATATTTGGTCATCTTCATTAAATTATAAAAAATTTGACTACATCATTAACTTCCTAAGCGGTAGTCGGAACATAACTTGCTTTAGTTTATTTTCAAATATGACTAACGAAAAGTATGCAGTAAACATGTGATTTTTCCGTGCACAGAACTGACTAGCTTAAATATTAAAGACAATTACAACGTACTTGGTCAGTTATTAAAGATTAAATATATCCATTACAAATTTTATTATATTTTTTTAAATTAAATTAAAAATTTTATTCCAAATAAAGAAAATAAAATACTCCCAAAGAGCATTTGTTATAAAAATATCAATTAATTTAAACATTAATTTATGAAATATTAATTTAATTTTTATTATATATATATATCTATTTATTTATTTATTTATTTGTTACATCATTAAATAATAAAAAATACATTACATTATAGTAAAGAAGATATTTATTTCAAATATAGTTATTATTATACTTATTTACATTTTTAATATTGCAAACAAGATATTATAATATGAAAAATTTTATAAAATTTTTCATATTACTTTATATCATCTTTTTCTATTCCCATGACATTAATCAGCAACTGAATTTATTAATAAAGAAGGTAAATGATTTAAGGAACTTCAGAAAGCAATGTTGTCATAAACATTATAATAAAGCTGAAAATATATAAAATTATACAAAATATACATAAATTTTATATGCAATTATAAAGCAAGATTTATAAATTGCATATAAATTACTTCAACATAAACTAAAAAGTTTAACATAAACTTAATTGATTAACATTATTATATTCAATAAACAATATTAAAATAAACAACTATTTTATAATAATATAGAATAAAATATTAATTAAACTATATTAAATATTTCGCATTGCTTACAAATAATTTATATGAAATTAAATTAGAAAAATATAAATTAAATTAAATCATTACAATAAAATCATCATTAGTTATGATTACTTTTCATTCGAACATAAAATAAATAAATTCTATCTCTACATAAAATTAAGAATATGAAGTATGAGAACTTATAATTTTAATATTCAAATTTTTTTAATTAATTTTAAACATATATTTAATAATTATTAAACAAAGGAATATTTAAACCAAATTAATTCATGTATACCAATTCACAAAGGTAACACGTGCTCTATGTTATGAATGATTGCATTTTAAAGCCACGTCATTACCTGCTGTTCACGCGGTGAACAGCACGCAATGACGCGCAACACGCAAAAAATGCAATCAACATAGCATGTTGCAATACTGAGAAACAGGAAATCCGCAACGTACATGAAATCAACAAATCATTTTTGCATGAAAAAAAAATAATACACTTGACAAGGTTTGCATTATTGTTGTTTATACTACATTGGATCAAATTATGATATAATCTTGGCTTATCTATCTTCGACGGTTCAGTTTTACATTTATACACATGTTTTTATGAGTGCGAGGCGTAAAAAAAAAAATTACATCCAGATGCTCTGACGAATTATTAAGAACGCAAAAAAATTAAAATACAACTAATATTGATGAAAGAAAAATATTGATATAATTATGCATTATTAAAATCATTTAGTAATGTGATATTACTTTGACTTTATACTAAATTAGATATTACTTTAATTAAAATAAAATTATGAAGCGTTAAATATATTTAGAAATTAAAATATTATTTTATTTCATTTTAAAGTAACAAAATAAGAAACGTTGTGTATTTTCAACAGTTAGATTTAACGGTATGCTACAAAAATGTTTAGGTAAACTAAAGTATTCTAAATTGAATAAAACTATAATTTATTTTTTGAATAAAATCATATTTCTTAATTCGAATTAGTAAAAATCAAATCATTATGATTATATATAAATAGTTCAATAATTTATCGTATTATCATATATTATATTACATTTATAATATATATTCGAATTGATAATTTATTTATTGTGCTTTATAGTAATTTTATTTCTACTAAAAGCAAATATGGTTTTCAAAACTAAAAAATGTATAGAGCAATGTTAATAGAATAAATTTGTTGCCATTTATTAATTAAAAAAATCAAATATAAAATGTTACAATAGAATAAAACATAGTAATTAATAAATAATAAATTCATTATTATTTTTTTTATGAAAACGAAGTAATAATAAGAAAATGAGTACATTGAAATTCTCTTTTGATAAGCCATTAATTCAATAAAACTGGTTATACGAGTAACACATTTTATTATAATTGAAATAATACGTAAAGTATGATATTTGTGTACACAAATCATGATGTTAATCTTAAATGATATAATACGTTGCAAAATTCTTAAGAATTTAAAAAATGTAACACATGAAAAACCAACTAGAATTTAATAATTGTTGATATTGATATTAAATTTTAATAAAAAATGTTTTTAAATCATATTTGTAATTTATTATATTAAAAAATCAATAAATACTTATAAATGTAAATTGGTCCAAGTTGTTTTCAATTAATGTTTTTCGTTAAGAAACTATACAATATAAAGATATAGTAATTTATATAAAATATAATTAATATATTTTAAATTATTTTTAATTATAATCTTGGAGGTATAAAAGAATGCTACAGAGAAAAATCAATAAATATATTTTTCAGATGCTATTTATTAATACGTAAAAAGTTTATTAAAAGGTATTTATTTATATTTCTCGTAGCAAAGAAACATTTAAATAATTAATTTTATGTATTTCAATACAATTTATATTTAAGGCTCTTATTAAATTAAAAATATAAGCAAAGTAATAATGTTTTTTAGCATTCGTGTATTAATCCTTGAAAATAAAAATTAATCTAAGAAACTGATTATTTTGCTTAGTAATTATTAAAATTTATTAATTTTTTTAATATTTTTGATGTAGATAAATTTTAAATATTTTTATCTAAATTATTTTTCATATGTAAACTAGTTGTTAATTTTTTATTCCACTTTTTGAATGTCTATTACTGAATAGTTTATAATAAAAAACGAATTCAAAGAAGAAATAAAAGTTTATATGTTATTTTGACATATTTTTATAATAATTTGAAATAAAAAGAATAATAATAATAAATTGTAAAAATGAATTTCATATTAATGATACTAAATTTATATTACGTTTATTGCTAGAATATTTCATCGATTGCATAATTTGATGACACAATAGTAATAATAACTTAACTTTAACTATTGTTTATGTGATATTATAATGTTCTTATATAGAATTTTTAGATTTATAATTTTTTTAATATTAAATTTATTAGATTAATTATAAATATATATTTAATTCCTTTGGATTTTAATATGTAATCGTCTTATTTATGTATCGTTTAAGTTAATTAAAAAATTTTAAATTTAAATTCATTTTTTAAATTGAATAATTTTATATATATATATATATATAATAAATTTAAAAAATACTAAAATAATAAAATTTTTAGCAAAATTATGTTACCATTTCACAGAATAAGAAAAGAGAGTTAAGAAATTATTTTTATACGAAAACATGATTATAAGTATTTTAATCTGTTATTTCTTTTTCCTCCGGTTTTTTCCAATATTTCTATAAGAATTTATATATTTTAATTTTATATAATAATAATTTAGTTCACTACCATTAATTTATTTATTTGAATATAATTTTATTTTGCATTGAAAATTAAAAAATTAGATTAACACTAATAAACTTATTTATTAGATAAATATATTTTTATATTTATTTGAATTTATATTAACTATAAACTCTATTATAAAAATATGAAAAATCAATATACTTTTAATAATTATAATTTGTAATATATTTCAACATTTTTTTTTAAAGATTTTCTTAAATTTATGTTTTAAAATTATAAATTAATAATATTTTATGACGAGAAAAAAAGTTAACTAAATGTATCTTAAATTCGAATAGAATATCTTAATATCGGTAGAAACTGGTTCAAATTAAAATTTGTTACTAATATGATTTTAAACAAATATTTACAGCTTAAAAATAAATCATTCATAAAAATAATTTTTATAAGTAATAAGACAATTGATACTGATCAAAAATAATATTAATTAATATTTTTTTTTTCGAGTTAGATCTTCAATAAATAAATACGCTCGCAAAAGAAATACCTTTGCAACGTAAAGTAAACAAAAGAAAAAAGCTCATTCAACGTTGTATCGATACATAACGTAACACAAAACATTTAGCGTAATCAGGAACACCTTTTGCTTGAGATAATTTTGTAAATTATAAACACTTAAAAACATAAGGTTTTTGAAGTTTTCCGAATCAGAAAACACCTCTATCCTTGAAACAATCACTAACCTTCTATACAATAAATTTACTCTTCTTCTCCTCAATTACAATACCAATAAGTGTTAAAAATGAGTTCCACCAAGATGACGAAATTAGTTGTAAGCGCACAGAGCCGTGTCGCGGTGTACTGGTTGGCTACTGCTTCGCGTTGCGCTACTTATGAGTATGAGCCACATATAGGGGAGTCACGCTCTTACAAACACACAGGAGAAACAGTGTGAGAAAGAAAGAGAGAGCAACTGAAGCGCTGTGTATACAATGAAATGCATCTGATATCTTGCGATGTTTCGAAGTAACAAACATTACGGGCATCTTATATATACATATATACATATGTACGTATTTTCCGTAATTCATCTTCTAATCGTTTAGTCTTTTTTGATTACGCCATAAATTGAAATTTTTAAACTATGAATCAGACACGTTGATAGAAAAATTGAATGTTGCAACAAAATAGTGATCTCCTTAAAGAAAAATAATATTTCCATAATATATAATATACGCATAAATGAATACAAATATTTTTTTAAATTACAAAAAAGAAAATTCTTAACTGAAAAACTAATTTTAAATAATTTTATAATTTTATTTAGCGGTAATTAGAAACTTTATTTTAAACTGAATGTTTATTATAAATTTATTTAGTAACTGTTAAAATTTTAAATTTATGATATATTAATATTTAATTATTGAATGTTAATATTTTAAACTACTAAGATTCAAATGAAACTTAGATAAATTGTAAGTATATTTAAAAAAAATTTTAAATTAGTTACAAATAACGAAAAATTTATATAAAATGAAGCGTTTCTTAATGTTTTATACTAAGAATATAAATAAAGATTATTACTATTTTTATTATTATTATTATTATTATTATTATTATTATTATTATTGTAACCAAAGCTTTTTAAATATATAATTATTTATGAATCTACAATATTATTTGTTGATAGTAGTTAAAAAAATATTATTAATTTATTTATTATATACATATGGTAGATAGACGCAACGGAACTTTTTTCGTTTACACGTATTAAAAATATATATTTTTCATATTTTAGTTTTATAAATCAGAATTAGTAGTCACTGAAGTAAAAATTAGTTGTAATAAGACGGAATCTCTAAATTATATCATGAATACAAAATCTTTTTATCTTGAAAAATTTTTTAGTTATTTTTATTAATTGTTTTATAAGTTATAAATATAAAAATACAAAATTTTAAAAAAGGGAATAAATTTAATATGATGTAAATGTTTGTTGCTCTAAAAAATATATAAAATATAGCTAATAAACTCTATTACTCATCAGTTAGATAAGATGGAGACGAACAAAAAATTTTTTCTAAAAGATCAGGTCTAATAATTAAATTTGTGAGCGATAATTATTATCGTACTAATCGACTACTACTTTTACTACTAATACTATAATGCATACTACTAATACTATAATAATTAATACTAAAATAACTAATAACTAAGCTTTCATATTAATTTTAAATATATTTATTTAAAAAATATATATTTCATATTCAATATTACTTAAAAATTTTATATTTATAATGTAATTATAGTTTATTGTAATTAAAATTCATACAGAAAATATCAATTTAAAGTTATAAATCTAAACTATTTTTTCAATAATTTTCTTATATTATATTTATTATTCGATATATTATTTAATTTTGCATGTAGTAAATATGCCTGTCAATAAAAAATTATTGAACAAAAAATACAAATAAAATAGTGAATCTTAATTAATTCTCCCTCTGTAAATCAGCATATATTTAACGCTTAAACAAGACTATAATAACTTTTGATTGATGAAATAATAGGTCAAAATTGCATTTTAGAATGATGAACATGATTTAACGTACGTCACTATTACTAGGAAATGAAATAAAAGCGAAGGTCGAGGGAAATTATCAATAAACCTAAAAGCCCTTACTGAAGTAGATATATTAGTGCGATCACGTTAAGAATAAGTTGATTTCTAATGAATGCTCTTAATATAGGTGATTGTAATAAGGTATAAAATGATAATGTATTTAATGCGAATCATACAAATTTTTTTTGTTTTAATTTATAAATATATGGTTATTTTTTGTTTTATTTTTATTTTTAATTTAGTTTTTTATTTCAATTTTAACTTTTATTTAATGTCCAGATAAAAATTTAAATAATTTTATATGGATAAAAAATTATGTGATTGTATTTTTTAATAGTTTTAAATAACACTTACTTTATTAATTGTAAATAATTAAAATTTTTAAAATATTATTTTATTTCAAATTAATAAAAATTTATTTGCATGTATATGAATATATATAATCAATAAAAAAATGTATAATTTATAGTTTATTGAAGACTATATATATATATAATTATAATATATTTTTTTATAATATTCATAAATTATTTTACACATAAATATTTACATATACCGTAGATTTAAATTCCTGATGGATTCAGTACTAGATATATTATTATTCTAGCTCAGCTTTACAGTTACTGCTTCTTATTTTCATAATATTATTTCATCGGTTACTGTTCTATCTATCTTGTCCTTGATACATTTTGTTTTTATATAAAATATAAAAGTAGTGAAAAACTAGATCAAAGATTGGAATTAAAAAAGATAAGAAGAGCGTAAATTGAAGCTGAAGAATGGACAGAAGGGGTGACTAGAACCATTAAGATCTAGTGGTATTTGAGTACATTTATATAAAGTCTAAGGATTACTGGTGAAATAAAAAGGTTAACATAGCTTTTAGTCTTAATAATGGAGGCACTTAACATTGAAATACTTAAAAGCACTTAATATTGATCTAGTTTCAACTACACGTCAATTACGAGATTTGAATTTTACGACATCGAGAAATTAATTTGTTATCCGATAAAGAGTTTTGCATCTATACTATATTTACAAAGATATTTGTTGTCATAATCAGAATTTTGTGTGAAGTATTTAGCAAGTGCACATCCTTTGAAGTCTGTTGTATAATTGTATAATAAAAAAAATTATTTGTATCCTCATCACTTTCGCTAATTCTACCAATGGAATAGACGTATATTTTACTACAATATCAAGACTGTAATGAGTAGTCCAATTTTTTCTTTTGAACAATTACTATAAATATAGCACGTTAGATAACTTACACCTGAAACGTAATAAGAAATATTCTTATTTAAAAAAAAATCGTTTACTTTCCAGAGCATGACTGCTTATTCCTTGTTTTCTAAGAATTGTTTTCTTTTAATTCTCCGTCTTCATATAATCCAATAGGTCAGCGAGACTGTAGTAATCCGAAACTGATTTTAAATATATTCATACTGTGTTAGAAATATAAAATAATATAAAATAATATAGATATGCACAATTTAGATAACGTAGATTTTTTTATAGAATTTTTGCTAAGGATTCTCAGTCTGTAAATAATTGTACGAGGATATGAATTATTCTGATTGGAAGGACAATTTAGTTTTATCGCATAAGATGAAAAGAGAGCATGAAGGTTTTCTTTGTAAAAGTTATTTTTCTGTTTTTTTAGAAGGAAAGATATAAATACCTCTCATTTAAATTTTAAAGTTTGTAACTCTTTCAATAAAATAAAGATTGTATTAATAAATCAATTATACTTTTCTGTCGGATTTTTCCAATTAAATCTCGCAAAAGATTTTTCTGGGAAAAATAATGAATTAAATAGTTTGGATAATGTCTCTCATGACTATAGAATAAAATCTAAAAAAAATAATAAAAGAATATATATTTCCATATGAGTATGCATTAATAATCATGCGAATCGGAGTAAGTATAACAAATGCGCAAGTGAAGCCGCGTCATGAAAAGAAAGGGTGTACTAGTTCAAATATACATCATTCACATTCACATCTCACATACAAGAGTGCATTAGTATGTACTACCTTAAAAATTTAGAAAATGAAGCATTCTAAAAAGAGAAAGTCCGCCATATTAAAGAATTTAGTCAGTTTCTCATAATGTTTTTGAAATGTCAGGTGATAAAGCTTAACTAAATAATAATTTGAGACAGGCATTCAAATAACGGCCCTGTGTTTATCATTCGTCAATTTTTGTTTTTAATTAAATTTTTTTAATATAAAAAAGATTTGGATTCTACCAAGCAATAGAATAAGGCGAAGTTATATGATTAATCTCTAAAAACCAACTATCACGAAAACAAAACAGAAACAGAGAGGGAGAGAGTAAAGAGAGAGAAAAGGTTTGCATGTTCAACAGGAATAAGGCTGGAATATCTTTCAGATTTGAATCCTTGCTTACAGAAGATTAAGAAGATCTCTAGGGCAATGAATAATTACAGATTCTCTAATAAAAGAAAATGATGTTATAGTATTATCCGCGCTAATCCAAAATGACAGCATTAACGTTACCAATCGAGAAGAAGTGCACCCGATAGTACGGAACAGGTGCGTATAAAAATTTTTGTTAAGAAGTGAGATTCAAAATTGCAAGCAATTTGTATATCTTTGCTTCCTAGAAATTGATGAAATCTAATAACATAATCGAGAATATGAAAGATATTACGATTAAAAAAAGAATCTACGGGCGGAAAGGAATTTGTTCTAGAACATTAAAGTAATTGGATCAACAAATTACTGAATCAAGATTTGGAGTTGTAACACTGCAGGGTAGATTAGCGAAGAGAATAATTCCATGAACGCGCGAAGAACAATTGATACTGCCGAAAGCTAATGTTAAAAAGAAATATATTAAAAAAATGTTTTCCAGCATAATTAGTTATAAGAATCACGTATTAGTTTTAAATAAAATATTTAAACAAAATTAAAAGACTAAAGCAGTACATTCGTTCTACGATACGTAAATATTAGGGGCACTTTAATTAAATAACATAATAACTTTATCTATCTTTAAACTTTAATAAAAACTAGTAAACATGTATTAAATAAACTTATTATTCATATAAAAATTATTTGTACAGCTTCATATGTGCAATGTGTAATTAAAACGATCATAAATTTATTGAATAACTAATATATACATATATGCTATTAAAAAAATTATTCGATAAATTTATTATATTGATTAATAAGTTTCTTTTCATTTAAATGTTTAAAATAATAGAGTTTTCGTCTTTATAAAATTTTACATATTTAATCTTGAAAAATACTTGTAAAAATAATTTATATATTGACTATTATTAGAATGCGGTATTTATTCACATTTAAAAAAATATAAATTACAATAACATAAAAATAAGTTTAACGTAACACTATAATAAATATTAATTTATACTGCTATTACATTAGCAGTAGCAAATAATATACAACATTTTATAAAAGTATGATCTAAAATTTCAAATAATATAAACTAACATTAATAAATAAAAGTATTAAATTTTTTTTATGTATAATTGATTATATTTATTAATATCAAAGTGAATAAAATCATTAAAAATTTTATTTATTAAAAGAATGTAAAAAACCAATATCATATTTTTAGTTATTGTTCTGTAACAGAAAATATTAATAATAGATAACATAATAAAAATCAAATAAAATCATAAATTTTTAAATATTTAAAATATCATGTATATTTCAATATATAAAATGCTAATTAAAACAGTTAAATATTTTAATTAAATGAATTTCTTAATTTTCAAAATTAGATAAACTAAGTTTTAAATAAATAACAATATATTACATTTTTGTAAAATACTTTATATTTAACTATACAATAGAGTACAATTATGTCAATAATTCATTTATTTGAATTTAGTTAATTAATTAATAATATAAAAGGTAAATATTTTAATCAACTATACACTATGCACACACAGAATTTAATATTATAAATTTTCTTTGATTAGTCTATTTTTCGTTCGTTTACATTTATTTATTAAATAAATATTATTTAATCATATTTTTTATTACTTCTGTATTCTCTTTGTGCATTATTATTTAAAAAATTATAGACCATCTTAAATCAAATTTTATTTTTTACAAATTTGTATCTTCTAAATCAAGGTCATTTAGCTAAAAAATAAAATATTTAGTTGAGAAAATGTTATTAAGTACCTTAAATTTTAAAGAAAAATATGTCGTACCTCTCGAATTTTTTGTGCTTCTTGAGCAAGAAAATTATCGATAATTTCTTGAAAACGTTCTCTCAGTTTCATATTTTCAATATTACCTACAGTACCTTCTTGTTGACGCCTCTGTTCTTGTAAAACAGAAAGTTCAGTTTGTAATTGTTCACGTCGAAGTTGAATGGAATCTGTAAAAATAAATCAATCACTTAAAAGGTAAAAAACAAATTTTTTTTTTATTACTTACTTTTGTTAAGCAATGTACTTTGAGATTCAGAAAAACTTTCCGATATTTCATAGTTATCAAAAGCTTCTATCTTTGGTATTTTTACATCTTCAATATCAGGTTTTACATCTTCTATAGTTTCTTCTGATTCAAACATTTCTTTACTAAATTCTGTTACTAATAGGCCATTTTTTGCGGATGGAATATTTCCCGATTGCTCTGTATATCTAACTTGTATTGAATTTGAGTCAGAAACTCTACTATCGACAGATAAATGACTATTTTCATCTAATTCTATAACATTAATATGAGCTTCTTCGTCGTCATCTTCACTATCGCTAACAGCTTCTCCAAAAATATCATGTTCAGCTGATAAAAAATTTTTTATTATTTACAGTATTTTAATTTTTATTTATATTAATTACATGCAATTTCTTAAAAATAAATTTTTTTATTGATTCAATAAAAAAATTTATATAAGATGAGTTTTTTAAGATTTTATTTAGTATTATAAGCAAATAAATCCAATTATTCTAATATATATACTTCAAAACTTATTATAATAAAAAAATAATAAATGTATTTCAAAGATATGTTTTTATCAGAATAAAATGTAAATTTAATAATATATTATTTTATTTTTTTTTAATTTTTGTAATTAACTATAAATAAATAAACAAACTTATAATAAATTTGATTTTGCACTGAATCCATTAAATGAGATATTAATGTATTTCATAGTGTATTTACCTATTTACTCTTATAACACTAAAAATTTTTGTTTTATAAGTTCCAATGTAATTTGCGTTAAAATTTAATTAAAAAATTTACAGCTTACCAACATCTACACTTTGTGAAGTATCATTCAAATTCTCCCTTTTAGTTTTAACAGTTCCACTAGATGAAACTATATTAGGTTTTGACTGATCTTCATCTTCACAGATTACTTCCCATTTAACATTCACAGCATCATTATCAATTCTTAATAAACGTTTGACTTCTTTTTCTATTTCAGGTGCTTCTACATATTTTTTCTTAAGTGTTTTTCTAAATCTTCTTCGCCTAACATTTTTTGTTGGTGGAGTTATTCCATGAGGCCATAAAAATTTTTTATCAACTTTTGTTGGATCTTTCTTTTTTGGACGAATAGGTGATTCCTCATCTGTAGTTGTTTGATCATCTTCTTCTTTACAAATAAGTATCTATATTTAAAAGTACTTATTAATTATATAATTTAACAATTAAAAACATTTTAATTTATAACTACTTACTTGGCAAATATCTGCTGTCTTATAAAAGCTTTTATTATCGATAGTTTTTAGAGATTCAACAATTGTAGGTAAATCTACTATCTATTAACAAAAATAAAAATATTTAATAAATACTTATTTATTTAAATAATATTTATTTAGAATTAATTTTGTAGCTAATTTTTTTCTAAATTAAAATCAAAATTTATAAATAAAAATAAACTTATACTTTTGCATGAAGTAACCAGTGATCAAATCTAACTTCTCCATATCGCATATCATTTTCTAATTTGATGCATAGTCTGTCTTTAAGAGGTAAACCATTTCGCAAAGTTTCTTTTAAAATTTTTGCAGGTTCCTGTAAATTTAAAAACAATAATAAAAAAAATTAATTGCAAACTTTTAATTTACATAGCAGTTAATTACCAGAGGTAAACGCATTATAAATTGACTTTCTAATTCAATCTGTTGCTCTATTCTGTTTCTAAGATCTGCATTATTGTGTTTATGCATTTTAAAAAATTTCTTATTTTTTATTAATACAATAAATTGAAGAAACGTAGACGCTTAGAAATTGATCTCTTACTTGCTACACAACAATAACGCTTATAAGGCTCTTTTAACAACTATTCTTTTCTTTGTCACTGCACATATTACTTGTTTAGCGATCCTAAATTTACTAAACAGAAAAGAATACATATTGGTGAATATACAAATAAGCTCATGATATTTAAATAATTTTCTATGCAACTAGGGAGTTTTTTACATGCCTAGTGATTTATCTCAATCTCCCCCAAAAAAATACTATGATGTAAAAATCTGTTAAGATCCTGTTTCGAGAGTTTCACAAATGAAAAATGCGGTATATTCGAAGTAATAAAACAAAAATTAAATACTTAAAAACTAAAACGATAAAAAGAAATATAATATAATAAATATAAGAAAAATAACAGTAAAAAAGTGTATAATATTAGTTGAAGACGAATAAGTAACACGTAAGAAGGCAGCGCATCTATCTTTTGATTCGATGATGCTTGAAATTAAAGGATAATTAACATGTTTGTTACCTATGAATGTAAGTGAACGGAAATTGCAA
Organism: Platyscapa corneri; assembly: GCA_018907185.1. NCBI lineage: Eukaryota > Metazoa > Arthropoda > Insecta > Hymenoptera > Agaonidae > Platyscapa > Platyscapa corneri. The sequence continues at coordinate 592,797 of JACCHW010000112.1, forward strand.
ACTTGTGAACAACGTGTAAGCTACCTTAATAAGCTATTTATTTTTGTCAATCTCTCAATGAAATAGAAACTGAATAAATATTCTATCTAACCATGAACATTTTATATATTTTTTATATTTTTAAACTAAATATAACAGAAGATTTTTATTACAAGTAGCATCCGGTATGAGTATTACGAACTTGTCAAATGCGTAAATTACAGTATATCAAATTAGGTGAGTTACTGTAATAAACAAAGTCAGTATATTCTATTTAACAGTAACGATTTAAACAAGTCCACAGTTTTTAAATAATAAATACCGTAATGAAAAATTCACTTATTTTTAGATAAATATTTATATATGCTGAATCAAATTAAATAGATTGAGATATTTGTATTTGCAGCATCTATTTCTGAATTTTTAGATTCTATCATTTTTCTAAAAAATACCTCTTCTTCTATTTATCAGCTTTCTCTCTTAATTCTACAATATTCTATATTATTCTCTAATTTATTTAGTTTAGCTGTAAAGTTTATTCCTTGTTTGTACTTACTATTATAGTTTTTTATATATTTCTTTTATTCTTTTATATATTTTTTTCTTTTCTAAAGTGTAATACATAATAATATTTTTTTTTCTTTCATGATTTTTTCCAATACCTTCATTTCATTCTCATCTGTTTGGATATTTTAAAAATATATTTTATTATTTCAGGGTTATTACTTTAATTTCTTCTATTGTTCAACTCATATAGTTTTTCTTCGTTGCATATTCTAAATTTGCTAAAACTTTCATATAATTATTTTTTTTTATTACTATAGAAACATTTTGTATTTTAAGTAGTGCTTCTCAAATACTATTTGTTTCCTCCTTTTGCCATGAGTATCTATAAAATCATCAAAAACTTTCCCAGAATTTGATGTCTCTTTCTTAATAGTTATTTTTTTATTATTGACATCTTCACTTTTATTCTCACTTGTCTTGCCTTCTTCCAATTTTATTCTTATGTACTGTTTTAAAAACTCTACATTGTTTTCTCTTAATGTTCTTTCATAACTGTTTATACTTTTTACTGTTTTAATATATATGTTTTTATATATTTATTACCTTAACATATATAACTTTATGTATATATATCCTTCATATATACCTTCATATATACCTTTTTATATTCTTATACACTTATATATTCTATTTGTTCAATTAATTATAAATTATTATATTGAATATCTTTTTATCTTCAACATAATTAAACATTCTGAAATGGTATCATTATGTTCTTATAAATCATTTCAATATATATTTTTTGTATATTTACTATATCTTTGTAGGGATTTGATATTACACGTTCCATAAATAATACCCTATCTATTAGCCCCTTAAAAAATTGTATATTAAATCATTATTATTAAATAATTTTTATCTTTAAATCTTCTTTAAACTATTTTTCTGTAATATTTCATATTTTTCCTACACAATATAAAATGCTATAATGCTATCGCAATAATATAATTACTGTTTCATCTATAGAGATACATAGATATGTTTATTGAACAATATAAAATTGTTATATATCCATTACAATATTCTCTTATACATTTTTCAACATATTAGTTTTCACATATTTAAATTTAATTTGAATATTTTATCTGTATACAATTGATCTTATATTTTTTTATCTTACAAAGTACATGCATCTGAATAGTACATAGATAGTTTTATTAATATTTTTTTGTATTTACTATTATATTTTTATTCTGTTTAGTTTATTTAATCTAAAATATGAAATTTATAAAAAAATATTTACTAATCAATAAATCTGAAACCTTTATATTATAAAAAATATCCTCGTTTAACAATGATAAATAAGATTTCATTGAAATCCTACTAGTATTAAAGTTCTATATGATTGTATAAGAGGGTCAGATTAAAAGAATAGTGAAAAAAATTGATATACCAGTGTACCTCCTGCGCTCTAATTTTTACTGCTTTGGTTTCATTGAATTATGAATTAATAATCTGACAGAAATTCAAACTATGTTTTCAATCATTAAATTATTTAGAATTAAATTTAGTTCATGGTAAACTACATCCGTATATTTTTAATGTACTAAGATATTGAGAATTATAATATGACCACTAAAAAGAATAAAGACCAAGACGTTCAAATGAAATATATTATTAATTAAATATATAACTATTTAAATAACAAATAAAAAGTTTAAAAAAAAATAATTTAAAAATTTATAAATTTATTTATATTAACAGACAAAATAAATATAACCAACATATTATTCCATGGAATTATTTTACATTTATGTAAATTTAACATATATGAAACAATAGGAATATTCACAAATTAAAAATTAGACACTGAGAGATATTATATAAACAAATTTTACAAAACAGCATAATTAGATTTTTAGAATCTAACAACGTATTCTTTTTTTATTTCTAAGAAACCAAATAAAAAATAATCACTATTTGTTCAACATTACAGAGATACTAAATTAATAAGAAAAAGTAAGATATTTTTCTAATCTTAACTTTTTTTTCAGATTTTCTTCAAATCTCTTCTAGGTACTTTTAAAGCTTTTTTTAATGAATAATACTAAATTTTTAATTTTTTTTAATTATTCATGATTCAACAAAATACTAACAGATTTTACACATTTTTTATGATTTATTGAATAAAATATTTAATAATTTATTCTGAGGTTCATAATATACACACTTATTTACATAAATAATGGTATTTTTTTAACAAACCTAAATTAGTCATCGTAGCTTAACAGTTTAATTTAATACATTGTTAATTACTAAATTAAGACTCAAGCTAATAACGTACAGTTTTTTTAAATCTAATGCAAGTAATATATATATATATATATATATATACATACATATAAAAATGCAAGCAAGAGAATAAGATCAAACACAAAGATGGTTAAAAAAGTAGAATCTCTTAATTTGTAAAAAAAACTGATTTGAACTGTTTTTAGAATTAAACCAGATTTCAGTGATAACTATATTGTCGTAAAAAATATCTCTGATTTTAATTGTAGTACAGTATTAATTCAAAATAAACAAGAGTAAGATTTACCAATTTCTACCATTATGCCTGTTTAATGAGCTAGCTAGTTAGAATTACTCTATCTATAATTATAAAAGACTCTTATAGCATCAAGCCATAATGATTAATAAATTTTACAATAATCATACAATCTTTTCATTGTAGACGTACAGTACAAGTTCTATGCATTCTGTGTCCTTTGAATTATTCTATTGTATTTTAAGTCTTACGACCCAAATGGGTTTTTCGTGAGATCCTTCTAATATTTTTTTCTGAGTCGAGATTTATATGTTATTAGTATCTAGAATGATGCCTAGTCCAGGTTCAGTTAATTTTCTTAATGATAAAAGATTGTTGCTAATGTCTCCATCAACCATCACATTTATGAGTTTGATTTCGTTGTTGTTATCTTGACATAGCGTTTATTTTTCTTTTTCGTCGATTTTAATATCCGCAAATTTGTTTTTGTTTACTGGTCGAATATACTTTTCTAAATATCTTTTAAAATTTTCTAATATATTATTTTTACTTACAATGTGATGTGTTATTCGGGAAACAGCAATAAATTCAACTCATGATGTTGAGGGACTATATTTAAAAAATGTAATAAATATCCTCTTATCTTGACTGTTAGACTTGAATTTTCCTGCCCTCCGTTTGTTTGTTGAACTTCCTCTTACCAGTTTGACCACTTGTTTCAGGTTTGTAATTTGTCGATTTAGGCCAATTTCTTTGAAAGAGAGAGAGAGAGAGAGAGAGAGAGAGAGAGAGAGAGAGAGAGAGAGAGAGAGAGAGAGAAGATGTTGTTACTGGTGATTCCATTTAATGGGAGGAAACTGTCTCGATCCACATTGTTCGTTTAAGCACTCTGTGCTTTTGTGCGATTTTATCGAATTACAGTGATATCAGAACCACTTACTTATTCCACTGAGAGCAAGTGCTCAACCGGTCGCCATTCATTTTGCATCTATATCAGCGATGTTTTTTTGTAATAATATGTATTTTTCTCGTTTTTATTTCTTTAGTTTTTGATTAGTTCAGAAATTTTTGTGCCAGCACTAATATCAACGCCTGAACTTTTAATTCCTCATAAGTTCCATCCTATCTGAACGAATCAATAATGATGCTTGAATTTACTAGAGCCGGGACGGCAGGTAAAAGTGCTTAAAATAAGATGCCCTTTTTCTCTGGATCTGAAAAAGAAGCGGTATTTTCACACGCCTCAAGTTTTCTTTTAATTCTTTCAAATCTTTCACAAAAAGGTCTATTGATCTCTCTTTCTTTCGTTTAAGGTTGTATAAGTGGATTCTTATACTTATAACCGAAGAAGTCGATCTAATTTTTTTATATTCTATTAGCTTTTTAATTATTTCTTTTAATATACTGATATTTATTATTAATTCATGATAATCCAGTTCTAATCTAGTTATGATGATAACTCTTACTTTGTGATTCATTTATAGCAGTGTCTCTGCTGATATCATGTAGAGAGATATCGCTGATGATATCTGCAAGGTTGTGACCTTCATTTGATCTTCAGATAGTGAAGCCAATGATTTATTTTTATATTCGTTCCTTATATTCCATTATACTCCACATGATATTTTATTGGTTCTCGAACAATTATTTTTGGATGGACAGTCAAATTATTAGTTGGAGAATTTGTGACGTTGGATATAGACTTTTCCTTTCGCATCAGCTGAGTATCTATGGCCAAACATTTCTCTTGATTTTCGATGGTGCTATTAATATTTTGTTAAACCTTTATTTTTCCCAGTTCAAGAAATTCTTTGTAACCAAATTGACTAATTTTTGCATTGATCTTAGCATTTTCTGTATATATTTTCGTTCTTCTGCGATTTTTGACTGGATTTGTATTTTTTGTTGAATTTCTGCTTGTTGTTCTTACAATTAATTTTTTTGTTTTTGTTGCATTTCTGCCATAAATTCGCACATGTGCACTATTTTCGTGTTCAGTTTTTTTATAAGGGAATCGTGAGGTTGTTTTATGACTTCTATTTCGTTTTGGTTTTAACAACTTGAGCTGATTATTGCTTCACGGTTTCATCTATTGAAACAGCTTCTTGATTTTCTTGTTATGTTGTTTAACTTTTCAAATTCTTGGGCACTTAGTGTTTCCATAATTTAAACTATATTATTATCCTTTTCTCTTTTCATTTGTACTCTGTGAATAAAAGATGAGATTTCTATGTAATCTTTTTTTTTATTCTTTTTTATATACATTTTCAAGTTTTACTTATCGGTTAACACATGTAAAATTTGAAACTTTTGATTTAAGGATACAATTTTCTCATGTATCGGATGATAGCATAAAAAACTATACCAAAACAAAATAGAAAACGTTTTTTTCGTAAATCGTAAGCCTAAGTATCATAAATTGTGGGTGACAGATGAGAAAGGATATTTCGGAAAAAATATTTATAACATAATAGTCTAGAGTACTAAATAAACAATGCCAAATGAATATAAAGCTAATAAGAATTGCAATGTTTAGGTATCAAAATCATATGCAAAAGGGTCTTGAAAAAAATAATTTCGAGAAAATGGCATAACGTCCGAATCATTTAGTGAATAAAACAAATGCGTGAGAAAATGGTCGTGCTCAGTGCAAGTAAATGTAAGCGTTGAGCCTAAGTTTATCCTTCCACCTCCTGACTATCCATCTCTATCTCTCTCTCTCTCTCTCTCTCTTTCCATCCTACGCACTTTATACTACGCATAACTACTGACGCATTGATGGACAACTTCCCTACCTACCTTTACCTCTTTCGCTCTCACGTTTTCTCTCTCTCTCTCTCTCTCTCTCTCTCTCTCTCTCTCTCTCAAATAATACTATTACATATAATAATAAAACTACTGAAAGAACAGCATGTGCTTCCCCACAAGCCGTTGTACTGCGTTCCTCTGAAACTCTGTTAGTATACATAATAGTACAATTAATTTATTACGTTTGCCAATGTACATGCCAAATGTATAGGCAATTCAAATAGGAAATACGTTGCAGGTAGTACCTTAGCAATGCAATTCGAATGCAGTAACTTTAATGGTTCCTACCGTCTACAGTACAGAGTATTGTATTTATAAAATATAACAAGTGTGTCTATTTGATAATTAAGTACATTATTTCCCCTCTTATATATTATCCACTAATGTAATTATTTACTCATCAACCACGGTTTTTTAAAAAAGGGTTTTTTAACACCTTGCGAAACTGTGTGTTTTGATTTAGATTTAAATTGAAATAAGTAAGTAAAATTATAATAATTTGATAAAAAATGATAAAAATTTCAAATTTCAAACTTATTTATACTTTAAAATAAAAAAATATAAAAATTGAAAAACTATACATTTTTCTAATAAAAATCAAAATTTTCCAATATATTTATATTTTAAAATGAAAATATAAAATTGAAAAATTATACATTTTACAATATATATTTACAATACATATAATGTTAATATTATATAATAATAATATATAATTAAAATAGTATGAACAAATATTCTAATACTTCTTTAACCCTTTTACCATTTTTTTATTACATTTATTATATTTAAAAAATTAGTATAAAAAGAATTTTAGTACAGTAAATCCCATAATCAAATAAATTTATTGAATATATGCATCGTATAATAATTGTATGCGTTAAGAATAATGTAAATAATAAGAGTAAATGGCTTGTATCGGTAACTATATATTAATGAATATATAACTGTATTAATCATGAACCATTATGTTACTCAACAGATAAACTAGTATTCGGAAGCAAAACTTGTACACCATGTAGTTTCTTACAATTATATAATTTCTTTCCAAATATAATTATGATTAAATTAAACGTAATTAAAATACATAATATTTTTCATTAAGAAATAATCTATATCTCACTAGAGTTATATAAATTTAAATGTAACAGATTTACTGTAAACTCTTACGAAGTCGTAAAAATAATTTATAAAAACAACGATAATGTTAGTATAATTCAAATAATAAAATTAATCATAATTGATATTATTAAACGGATATTAGACATGATTTTTAATAATATATACCGATATTAGTAACTAATATTATATAACCACTAACACTATAAGTATAAATAATATATTATTAATCAAAAAATATAAAATAACAAGACCGTAAACACTATAATTTTTCCTTCCAATGAGGAAAAATAAAAATATACTAAAATTAAAAAAAGGATTAAGAAATTTATATTAACTTTTACGCAGACTATATGCCCACTAATAACTTGACAATGATAAATAAACGATATATTTATTAATTTTATTATTAATATAATCTTACATCTTAATCTAGAATTATAAACATTATATTTATAGTTAAAAATAAATAAACTTATTAACTAATTTTATTGTAATGGTCTATAAATTCACAATACTAAGAAGAATATGTTAACATTAAAATAGAATAAATTAATATACATTTTAAACAATCATAAATAGCAAACTAATAACAATACCATTATATTAATATAATACAATACGTCAATACAAAATTAAAATTTACGAATTATACAAAAGAAAAAAAATGTTATTTGAATATAAGAATAATCATACCTATGATCACGTAAGTACTATACACATCGTTATAGTATCAAAAACTAATAAAGTAAAGAAACATTTTGCATAGAACCATACTTATAACTCTTATTAGAATATAATTTATTATATTTCTATATGCATACGTGTTAATATAAATACATATTCAAACATAGGAATCATATATATTGTGATCCTCGCCTTTTCCGCCATCTTCAAATATAAAGAAAATGTTTTAAGAAACACTATTGTAAGGAAAATTATTATTAAAAGAATATAAATAAACTAATTAAGAATATTTAGTTAATACTTAATATAAAAATAATAACAATAATAATGTAACAAAAAATAAACATATAAACATCTTATTATCATCAATCATTTTTATAAGAAAAACTTTTAAACGATCGATAATTTTCTTCTCTAAAAATGATCATTGAAATTTAAAACTCTTTTTTATTATTTAATGTAATATTAAAGAATTTTTTAAAATTTATTAACTTCCTTTTAATACTAAAATAAAATTATTAATTAAAAAATAAAATGAAGAAACCAATATAAATATAATAATAAATTAAATTACTTTCTGCATTTGTGTAATCTAAACAATAATAATTTTTGAATTTGAACGATAATAAATTTAAAGATAAATAAAATAATAATTGAAAATAATATATTATTTAAAAAATATTTGATTTTCTTTGGAGTAAAATGCAAATTTTATTTTTGTTCATTTACAAACGAAATACTATTACATGAAAATCACTTTGTATAAATGTTCTGTATACTATATTATGGTGAAGTCGTAAAGCTAATTACAATAATCGTAACGACATACGTACAAGCCATGGCGTCACCCAAAAAACAGGAATAGCAAAAAGCCATGAAAGAAGGACTAAACTCGATGATCCAACACAAGTTGAGGATTCTCGTGCTAAAAAAACCTTAGGAAAACAAGGAAACCTTGAAGCTAAACGTCGTGGACTCAGGTGGATCTTCAAAATAAAGACAGAAGTGACAGCATTAACTAAGTATAAAGCTAAATATAAAGCGTTTAGATCGAAGCTTCAACTGTGTAACATTGAACGCTTCAGGATCGTGATGGAAAATTAATCCATGCAAACTTGGACTCATCTGGATAGAAAGAAACCAAATGGAGAGCATTTGAAGAAGTAAACTCATAACCTGAAAACAAAAAGAGGTAAGAAAAGAAGACTAAACGATAAAACAAACATGGAATACTTGATATCCCGAATTTGACGTGCCGAGTTACTACTATCTTACTAATAAAGAAAAGAAAAGTTATTATTACTGATTTAATAATTTAATTTTTAAAAGCCTCATATTTTTATAATATTGTAAATTTTAAATCAAATAAAAAATATAATTCTTTCCCCTTTCTTTTTCGTGATACCGATGAATTTCTCTTATTTTTTCATCTTTTAAAAATATTTTATTGAAAAATTATTTTATTAAATTATAATAATTAAATATATATAAATTTTATTCTATTATATATATATCTATAAAGACCTAGGGCGAGAATTTATGTAACAAGCATCGCACGTGCAGTTAGTAAAAAAAATTTTGAAACAGAGAAGAATAAAGCAAAAAGTAACCTCTACTAAACCTCTACAAGTGAGATTAAGTAGAAACCTTGAAAAAAGAGAGAGACAGAGAGATTTGTGCGCGCATCGAAAAAAGGTAAAAATATAAAAACAAAAAGTAGTGTATCAGAAGGCGTACTAGTGCTATAGACATACAGCATAGAGCGTTGAATTTTAAAAAATTAATTAAAAATAAACATCAGCAAAGTAAAAGATAAAATGAATGGATATTTGGTGGTAAAGAAAAACATGATAGAAACTGATACAAAAAGAAAAATGTCGTTAAAATTCACTCAAAAAAAATAATTCATAGATAAAAAAGTAGGGGATGATCGGTCTAAAGAGAAAAGAGGAGTTTACAGAAATATGAAGGGTTGTTTGTAAAAATCGAGAAGAATTAGTAAACATTTTGGAAAAAATGATGTAAAATTTAAAAAGTAAAGTTTAGCAGACTAAGAGAAGTAGAAAAAAAGTATGAAGAAGTTATAAAGAATGAGTAGGGTGATCGACAGAAAGCTCAAATAAATAAAAATACAAAGTGATTGGCGGAAGTAGAAAAGAGAGGTCTGAAAAAAGAGAAAGAGTTGACCAGAATAATGAAAAAGAAGAAAATAGTATTAAGAATGATACTAAGATGAAAATCAAAATTAATGAACATAATTAGGGAAATGAAAACGAAAAAGGGAGTAAGCCAAAATTGTCCTATGAGCATAACTATGTTCAACATAGGAATCTCGGGCTTAGAGAAGGAGCTAAAAAGATCAAGAAGTTCAGATACTAAATTTGGAGAAGTAACAATAAGATCTATTACTTAAATAAATGAGATTTCAATAATAGCAAAAAGTGAATGACAAATTTTAAGAATATTTAAAGATTATTTGAAGAGAAGAATTAGAATTAAATATAAATAAAAACAAAATAGTAAAGTATAGAAAAGCAGGTGTCAAGAAGAACAAAATAATTGTTACAAAAGAAAAAAGAAGTACAATCAGTGAATCAGATAATAAAGATAGTTAGCACTCACAATAAATGGCTAAAAGAGCAAATATGTTGTTAGGAAAACTCTAGAGCAATGTAGAAGATTTTAGAATTAAAATAAAATTTTCGATGCTTTAGTACAAAATTTATTTCTATAAAAACGTTAAAAATAAAAAAAGTGATATAATTTATGAAAAACTAGAACAAAAACTGAATATGCATAGATTGTTAGATGAAAATAAATATGCAATATAATTATATGAAAACCAAATGTAAAAACGAATATTATAATTGTTTGATTTAAGTATAATTCTAAATTGATAATTTAAAATGTTTATTTAAAGCATTATAAATAACTGAATTCGAGTCAGCGAAACAAAAAGATTATTGGTCATGGATTCGTCTTGCTTATAACCGTTTTCATTTTTTCCAAGACAACTCATATGGCCCTTGTTTTTTTGTTTAGCTGACTTAGAAATAAGGGTGACTTTCTTAAAGTCTTCAGTCTTTTATTTGGCACTGTTGTCGACTGTTATCTGGCTAACGCTTAGTATATGACTAATGTAATACTTTATTATTTGACGTTTTTGTTATAAATAAATTTATTTACATTTAAAAAAAACTCTGTTTTTAATTAACTAATTTAACAGTAATATATTATCAAAATGCACTAATTATTTAATAAACTAACTAGTAAATAAATATATATATAATTATACGATCACTCTTGAATCATATTATTTCTTTGCTCTATAATCAGGCCCAAAATATTTTTTTAGAAATCATAGACAGAATAAGAAAAATAAATCAAAAATCATAAAGGAGGAAATTTGTATTGCACTCGACACGGCAAAAGTAACTCTAGTTATTATCTAACATTTACTAGACTGATAATCATCAAAAGTATTTCTAAGAAAAGTGCAATTTAATAATTATCAAAAGATAATGTGATCAGTTCTAAAAATAAATTATATTGCCGATTGATGAAAACTTCCAAGATAATATTTCTTGTAAATTTTATATAAGCTTGCGATATGATTAAAAATAATAAGTTGAAAGCTTTGTGCTTCATTTCTACTTTGTCTCTATCTTATTTAAATCCTAACATGTTCAACAATTGACTTCTAAAACAATTATTTTTTTGAGTAACAGTGCAAAGTGTAAAAAAAGAGGTAAGAAAAATTTTGCCACATAATATCGAGAAAACAGACCCCTTCGACATGCTCATTGTTAATTATTATTATAAGTTATAACTTCTCGAAATTAAAGTAAAATCATCAAATGAAAATTTTTTCCACTCCTTTGTGCTAACAGATGCTATTACAGCGAATATTAATATTAGCGTTACTGAAAATAAGGCAAATCATGAAAGATAAATCCGCACTTCAAAAAAAGTGCTCTTGGCCGTAATACGGTAAAATTGTAGTACAGTGCAAGCGAAATTTTTATCTTTATTTCAATATTAAAAAAACTAATATATTGCTGATATTTATCTCACAAAACTTGTGTTTCAATCAAAATTTCACTTTAAAAAGGCCACCAAACGAATAGCGAAAGTTAACCCAGTTCAGTTTAGTCTACGATCAAGTAATTCACGTTTAAGTAGTTCAATTAGTTTAGTCAGTTCACAATTAGATTTGGCTCAAGATCAAACTTAGTTTAGATATAATTTCAGCTCATTAGTCATAAAAAGTTGCTACATAAAGAAAAGGAAAGCTTGAAGTTCTTTGAGCAAAAAAAGATTAAGGTGGTGACAGAACTCTTCGTATCCAACTACACATAGCCCACAACTATTTCTTTCGAAGGAAAACGACTCTGAGCGACTTTTAACGTAATTTATTATTTTTTATTTGTTATTTATCTAATTAATTTATATTTCATTTTATTTCAATGTTTTGAAAAATGAAGAAAAAATTAAAAAATTTTTTAAAGTTTATTTGAAAAAGTTCACAAAAAAATCTTTTTATTAGAGTATAAATCTGTTATTAAAAGAATAAAATGAGTTTTTATAACTTATCTAACACTTAAAAATTCATCTTTATCATTTTATATTGTATTTTTTAGAACGAGTATAATATAGAAAAAAGGTACGCATAAATATAAGAAAACTTTAAGTAAGTTAAAAACCGAATATTGATGTGTATTTTCGATCGCAAGAAAACAGCTATGTGAAAATGATCAAGAAAATCTTGATGTATTGATGGAAAAGTTGAAATGACTTAAGAAAAGAAAAATGTTACACCAAGTTTGTAATTTTGTCTGTCTGGACGTTTACATCTGTGCGATAATGAGCAAAAAGTTTAACACTACGTTTTTCCGTCGGTATTTGATCATACAATAGTCGGACCAAAATCAACAAGTTCCAATAATCCAACTATCTGTGATAATCAATCACATAGTGTTGTATAGCTATCTGTGATAATCATATAGTATTGTAAATTTCGTGTGCACCGTTGTATTTCGAAGTCGCATGTATATTTTTGTTGACTTTATGATATCTATAATGTTACAATTTTCTTAAAATTTGCTTTTATTCAAGGTTTGATTTTTTTCTTTATACTGTTTCTATAGCATTTATTAATTTTCTGATGGACCACAGTATATATATTTAAAATAATTTTTTTTTTTTTTTTAATACTAATCTCTATACATGTTGCTTTTTTGCACAGTGTAGTTCAAATGATGATTTAACTACCAGACAAATCTGGTTTACATAATTAGGCCAATCTAAATTTCTCTTAAACAATAACAGATAGATATAAAATCATGAATTTTATATTTTTTTTAGTGTTTAAATATTCAAAATTAATTAATAATTTTAATATAACAAAACAGTAAAATACTTATAATAGTATACTATTATGCAAAATATATTTATATTAAATTATTTTAATTATTAAATAAAAAACATAAAGTTCAAAAATGAATATTTAATTAAATTTTGTAAACAAGATTGAATAAAACATTTTTTAAACAAAAATATTTTATAAAATTAATACACACACACACATATATATATACTTGAAGAATAAAAATGAACAATAATAAATTTATAATCAATATGGAAATAATTAAATAAGAAATCAGAATATGTATTTTTATAAACTTTATTTTTTAATGTAAGAAATTATTTTTTTGTCGATACTTTTTTAGTAAGTTTTGCAGGTTTTACAGTTTTTTTTGACGACTCTTGTTTCTTTGTTACCTTTTTTAACTTGAAAAAAGTCGTGCTTCTTAAATTATTACGAATACGTTTCGCTTTGCGAAGCTTGAATCGATCAAAATCACTAAGTTCTGCTCTCTAAAAGAAAAAAGGATTTAAAAAAATTATAAATCATTTATAAATTAAATGATAATCATTATAATCATTATACCTTCTTCTTTGCTTCAAATTTTCTTGCCCACATGGTCTTCTGCCATTCTTCATCAATTTTACTATCTATCCATGCTTTACGTACAACACGAGTAGAACCAGTAAATGGAAATTTGAGACGGAACTTTGTTAGATGAAGGTCACTTAATCTCATCTGACCACGTGGAATTTTAGAAGCTGGTCCATCAACCAAAACCTATTATATATTATTATTTTTAAGTTAAATTTTTATTTGTTATTGATAGATTTTTTTTTAACAATTTAATAACTTCAGATAAATAAGAGGCTTCATTTACGTATCAGCCGGCAATTCCTATCAAGAATAATGGTTCATCATGCTAAGTAATTTATTTAAATCAACTTGTTAAGTATAAATTTAAAATTAAATGTAAATATAAAATTATAACATATAAAAATCAGTAAATATGTACAGAAATCATATATATTTATATTTTTAGAGATTATTAAAATGAAATTCTTTTTAATTTAAATTCACTCACCCTGTTTTGGTCTATAATATCAACAATGCTGACTAGTTTACCCTTATAAGGTCCATTGCTGACATAAGCTACGCGCCCTGTTTCCACAAACCTTTCAAAAGGCTGAAATTAAAATATTCATATCAGTTATGCATTTAAATTTAAATATTTAAAAAAAACCTTAGAATAAAAAGAATATAAATTTATGTTAAAGAATGAGTATCAATTTATTATTTAATTATCAAAATATTTATATCATAAAAACAATAAAATTTAATAAAAGAATTATAAAATTTAATGAAACAAATATGACATGTGCTCTTGTACATCAATAAAAAGGTTAAAACGAACCCTGAAAAATTATGAAATAAAGTTTTATAATATAATATCATCACAGGTATTTGATATTAATTAATATAAAATATTTAGTAGTATTAAAATTAAAATTAAACATTATTAATTTAATTAAAGTAAAAAATTAATAATCAAAACTACGAACACATAAACTTACTCACCCTGATTACCGGAATGAAGTATTCATTAGCTGAAAAGGGGATATTGACGTTTTCTATACGTGAATAAGACGAGAAACTAAAAACACAAAAATTTTATTTTATTTGAAATAAATAAACATAAATATTTTAGCTATATTTATTAAAATAATGTTCAATTATAAATTTAAATTTGTTAATGATATATAATAGTAATAATCTAAATATAGAATTTTTAAAACATGATATACTCAAGATTTGATTTTCCTTTGAAGCTATGCTATGATTGGTAGTAATCTCTACGTATTTACGTGATGTCATTCTTTTTTTTATATATTATTTTCAGTCTTTCTTGTACTTTTGCGTTTTGTGTAAATAAACGTATTTTTTAAATTAAATTTATTTTGAGAAGAAATACGAAGTATATTGTAAAAAAAAGTTTTTACTTTTAAATGTTTCTTTATACAGTATATGCTGTTTAAATTTTTATTCAAATAATGGAGGACAATTTAATAAACGAAATGTCACAGTTAAATTGTAAGTTAGAATTTTACTTTAATAAAATTTGTATCTTTTAGCCAAGTATTAATCAAATTTCTTATAAAATTATTCAATTAAGAACAATTTCGATCTGATTCAATTAATATAAATCAATAACAATAAAGATTGTATACAAACTTTTTTAAAATAAAAATAAAATGTTTTAACGATAGGTTTGTTAGAAAAACATAAGCAGTTACAAGAAAGATCAGCATTTAGATCATTTTATCAGTCTGAAGGAATAGAAAATGAGATAAATATTCACGAAACTATTAATAATTATGATACAAGTAATTATAAACAACAGACTAAACTATATACATCTACAATGAGTAAAGTTTTCATCAATCCTAATTATAAGAATAAAAAGAATGCAATTCATATAAATCCTCATGTTCAAATAAAATCTTCAATACATATCAATCCAAAATTAATAAAAAATATTACAAGTACTCAGAATGAAGAAAAAGGAAAAGATTTTATGCAAAATAATCAATCTGCAATGCATTCTAATATAGAAAATAAAATTTCGGTTCATGTTAATCCAAAATTAATGAATAGATTGATTTTTAAACTACCAGAAAAAAGTGAACATAATATGCAGAATTCATCTTTTATTGCAGATATTCCAATGACACATACTAAATTAAATTGTCCATTTTCCAATATTAAGGACTTATCTAGTTCTTCAATTCCTTCCAATATTAAAAAAAAATCTAAAATATTTGTTAGTCCTGTTTCTGAAATAAAATTATCTACAAACTTTATGATTAAATCAAAAACAAAACTTGTGAACAGTGGTGGTAATTTTGGAAAAAATTCAAATTCAAATTTAGTGTCAGTATCCCAAAGAAAACTTGTTAGAATAAAAAAAAGCCCCAAATTAAGTACAAGTTCTATCCATACATCAAAATTACTAACATTATCAAAAAAAAAACTCTCAAGCTGTGGATTAAGAAAAATAAAATCTAGTCAAAAAAGTTTATTAAGTTCTGTAAATCATTTAAAAAATATAAATAATATAAAATGTATTAAGAGTATTGATAAATATAAAACAAATTGGTATAATAAATTTGATAAAACTGTATCAAAATCGTGTAGAAAGAAAGTAATTTCAACCAAAAAACCCATGTAAGTATTATTAAATTAAACTATTATCTATACTTTTTTAAAACTATTTATTTTGTTGAAAATAATTTGAACAAAAAAAATCTATATAATGATTGTTAAGTTAAATTATTAAACAAACTTTCAATATTATCATTAATTTATTTAATATTGAGAAATTAATAAAATAAAAATTATTATTTCAGAAATAATTCTGTTGGCTTAATTTCTATTGGTGGTATTATATACAAATCAAGTAGGAATCAATTAATTCGTAGTAATTTTACTATTTCATCGTTAAAAAGTAAATAATTTCATTATGATTTTTTAATTATGTAATATAATAAAAATATAAATATATTAATTATAGGAAGACATAATGTCAGTTTGAACAAACATAGTCAATACTATATTACTAAAAATGGCAAAAAGCTTTTAAAAATAGATTTAACTAAAAAGAAAATTCATACTTCTTCAGTTAAAATAAATACATCGATTTCATCTGTCAAAAATTATAAAACTAATATTAGGTAAAATAGTTATCTAATTTTATTTAAAAAAGTTTTATTTAAATAAAATTGAAGAAAAATTTATTTACAGCAATAAAGTTAAACAGAGGTCTTTACAAATTTTACGCAATAAAATGCGGAAAAACAATCAGCCATGTTTATTGTTTCAAAAATTTGGCTTCTGTGCTAATCAACTTGCGGGAACTTGCCCTAAAGTACATGATAAAAAGCAAGTTGCATTGTGTAAAAAGTAAGTTATGACATTATTTTTTCTTTCACTCAAGCAAACCTTTCACTTATATTTAAAATTTTTTATTAACCAATGAATATTTATAAAATAAGTTAACTTACAAATTTATTTCAATAAAATTATATTTACAAGAACAAATTTGTTAATATAAATTTATAATTCTTGTACTAAATATAAAATTTAATTTTACAAAATTTGTGTATCACCTTGAGTATTTATGATTGTATATTAATTGTTTTGTATTTAATTTTATAACGATACAAAAAAGAATAACTATACATTTATTCCTGAGATTATGAAAAATCTTTTATTTTTTATACAATTTTTTAATTGATACAATATTTCAAAAACTGAAATATTTAAAAAATTTTATTGTAAGACTTAATAATCAATATTATTGAGTTTAATAATAATAATGGTCTTATATAAATATTAAAATATGAATAATATAATATCCAAGATGAAAGTATCTTGTAATTTTTTAATTTTTGAATGATTTAGTTTTCTTCAAGGCAAATGTTTGTTGGATAACTGTCAATTGTCTCATAATATTGGACCAGAAAAGGTGCCAACTTGCAGATATTTTCTAGAAGGTTGTTGTACTCGTGATAGATGCCCATATTTGCACGTCAAAGTGTCATCTAAAAATCCAATTTGTGTTGAATTTTTGAGAGGTTATTGTTCACAAGGAAATGAGGTGACAATAATTTGTTTTATTTCGTTTTTATTTCTAAAATTTTATTTTTACAACATATTTATTTTATGTTCTTAATATTTTTTTAATGAATATAAGTATTATTGAATATAAAATAAAAATTTTAAAACAATTTTAAAAAATTCTTTCTTAGATTTTAATTTTTTGCCATTTATATAATATTTTAAAGAAACATTCTTCTAGTATGCACAGTAAACTTCCCATAATTGAAATTAATAATAATTATTTTTCTATAAACTAACTAGCAATTGCCAAAATAAAAATTAAAATAGAGTTAAATTTTCTACTCAAATAACTAAAAATGACTTTTTTCCCATTTAGTGTCAAAAACGTCACATACATGTATGCCCAGAATTTGATAAAAGTGGCAAATGTAGTAAAGGTAAGTTTTGTCAATATCCTCACAAATCACATTTATCAGAGACAAAAAGGTTCAAAACATCCTCATGTTGCAAAAATAATGAAACCAACAACAAACAGTTGCAAATCAAATCATCAAAACCTGAGGTTATAGAATATGGAAAACGATACTATGACAAAACAAGTGAGGAATTAAACCAAAAAAGAGAAAAACTTTTTAAGCACATGAAAATTATTAAAGACAAATATGCAGTTGTACAAGTGAACGATTCCAAAAAAAATACAAATATTGATATAAATAAAACAAAGTGTGATAAGGATTGCATGAATTATAAAAACAAGTTAGAAATGAATAATAGTACAAGATCTGCTCTTGGTCCTCTTCCAGCATACATCCCCATAAATTAAATATACATGACCTCTTAAATTTTTGTGTATATAAATACAAATACTAAAAAGTTTTTAATATAAATTACTTAAATTTTAATAAACATCTATAATACTTAGTGCTGAATAATATTATTTATAAGTTATTGTAAAGATGTCATTAGTAATGTTCCATTAAGAAAATAATGAATTTTTTAATTTAATAATTGATGTGCCAATTTTTTGAACCTAATTCAATTCTTATATTAAAAAAATATCAAAGCTAATATTTTGTTATGTATAAATACATATATATGTATATATATTTTGTAAATTAATTTGTATATGAAAGTTAGATAAAATAATTATATTTAAAAATAAAAATTATTTTATTATATATTCAGTGTTATTTATAATATTCAGTGTTCATTTATTATATGATTAAACTATAGTTTTAATGAATTTTTAAGAATTAATGTTTAATTATTGATATATTTTTAAATCATTATATAAAATCTTATAATTATTCTTATGATTCTATGCTAATAAAATTAGACATTGTACAAATAAAGAAATATTTTTTTTGTCAACCCATAAAGATACTGATGGCTATTGATTTAATCAAACTTGAATTCTGTGAATTGTCATGTTTATTGGATTTAAACCTCTATTAAAATTCCTCAAAAAAGATAATTTTTAGTAAAATTTAAGTAAAATTAAATTTTTAAAAAAGCAAAAAACTTTAAGAATTAAAAAAAAATTAAATGTTATTTTTCTTTTATTAAATATTTTAATTTTAAAATGAAATATTACGATCAAAAGTAAATATAACAAATAAACTTTACTTTTTTATGTAAAAATTCAATAAAATTATTATATATATGTATAATATCTTATACTTGTATTAATTATTAATGTATTAATTAAATAATAATATATTATTTTAGAAACAATATAATATTTTAAAAGAGAACTCACAAATTTGAATGAGGATATAATATATATTTTTTTAAATGTTCAGAGTTATACTATAAAATTTTTTTAATTATAGAAAAATTAATTTTATAAATTGAATGCTGCAACACTATTCAACATATTAGAATGTGTTTGTGTTATAGCAAATTTCAGTATGAATTTTAATTTATAAAAAATGAAATAAATAATTCTTGAAAATTAAAATAAAAAATATTAAAAAACAATTGAAAAATTTTGTTTTACTTAATAATAATATGTACATATTCTTATTCTCATATACTTAAATGTAATAATTATAAGTTACTAAATAATCATGAAAATTTATGAAAATTATCTACTTCAATTATTTATTATCAAATTTAATACATATAATTCAAATACATTTAAATTTGAAAATAAAATTTGAAAATATTAAAACTTAATATAAATACTGATATTACATAATATAGAAAATAATCGTTTTATATTTATTTTTAAATATTTTACAAAATAAACGTCTTAATTTCTGCTTCGTACTGTCACAAATTTATCAATTTCTTAAAATAAATAATTTAGAACCAGTTTAATTTTGCAAAAGTCTAATCCTACTTTTTAACATTTATTCATTCCATGAATCCTAAGTAAGTTGTTTTAAAAAAGTTATTACATTATTAATTTATTAGTAATACAATTTATACCATAAATTATAATCTGAATAAACCTATGACATACATGTTTTCTAATAAAATATTTTAAAGAATATGGAGATCCAGAAAATAATTCTTTATTTAGGTAATATATAGGTAATTATATCTCTATTATGGATAAGGTTCATTATCTGTTCGATAAAATATTTAATTTGTAATTTTTTATTATTGACTATGATTACAGTACTTCCATACACTGCAATAAAATCATTATAATCTAATCCTTTTTTTACTTTCTAACATAAAATTTTGTTTATCTTGTGATGTTCAAAAATGAGATGTCTAAAATTTTTGAGGAAAATAAAATGCAAGTGAAATAATAATATAAATTGTAAAAAGAACTATTAACAATAATATAATTAGAATAATCCTTTTTAAGTCTTTTGACATAATAATCATTAATTCTAATTCGTCTCGAGTAAGAGTATGAAGTTTATATTTTTTTATTTACCAGCAGATATATATATTGTTTAAATTCATTATAAAATTTTTTGTATAAATGTAATAATTTTGGATATTTTATCAATATAAAATGAAGATACGGAGAAATCGTATATCATACTTATTACTTGGTAATTTTGGTTTTTAAATTTGACTATGATATATTTGAAGAATTGTTAAGTAGGATGGTGATGATAAGATAATATTCTTCCAATGTGAACCTCTTATTATAAGTTTAAACATATTTAAACAGTATTTAATTACAAATATCTATTAATTTCATTATTTTTCTATTATAAAAACAGGTATATTTTAAACGATTTATTATAATTATTATAATTTTCTTCAATTTATAATTGTGATATTTTTTAATAAAATCTTGTATAATTTTCATTTTAAATGTAAAGATTAGTTGAATTTATAAAACAGTTTCTAAATCAACAACTTTTCAGATTGATAAATTTTAGCTCAAATTACTTTACCCTATTGTAATGTAAAAACAACAGTGTTAATTTTTCTTTGTACTTTTTTATTTTCAATATGTAAAATGAAATGCCAGATGAAATAATTTATCTTGTCTTAAAAAAATTCAATTTAAATCATTTGTTTACTAGGAAATAAAAATAATTTAAAAAATATTATTCATAAAATTTAAAAAATTTATAAATTTTAATTAAACATAAAATTGATAATAATATCTATAATTATTAAATTTAAATAGTTGTTTCAAAATAAATAGTAATTAGGTTATTTAAATAAAAATTATAATTGTATGAACTTTATTTAGTTAGATTTTTATTATAATTTTTTCAAATAATATTTTATAATATCTATTATAATATGATTGTTTATAAAATTAATATAACAGGGTTATTTAAATAACAATTGAGTCTGTGTTAAAACTTTAATAAATCCATGGCACTTCAAAATAGAGTAAATTCACATTAGTCACATAATAAAATCATAATTACAATTTTTCATGCACAAAAGTAATTGAACAATAATCTTTTCAAATTCTTGAAAATAAACAATTTTTCTTATATAAAGATTAATACCAAACTATTATAAGCCTAAGAGATAAAACTTCATTATTAAGTTTAAATAATAAATATAAATTTAAAAAATTTAAATGATATTTGATATTAGATTATCCATTGTAAATATACTTTGGACTTACCAGTGATCACGATTAATCAAACAGGATAGTAAGATTTTTATAAACGATTATGGCTGATACTTCAATTAATTAAATTAATTAATTAGGAAATATTGAAATATTGATTTATTATATTACATAAATGTAATTTTATAAGAACACAGCGTTCAATACTAACGTTTTATTTTGTTGTAGTAAGATAAAATAATTTTGTTGATTGTTGATTCAAATTTATAAAGAAAAACCTAAACAAAAAACTGAAATTAAAAAATTTAATTCTGTTCTGCCTCTTTTTTATAACAATGTAGTCTATCATCCATGAACTTAATTTTCTATTTGTATTTGAAGGATGTTTTTCACTGCTTTTCTCATTTAATACACTCTAGATAAGGAAACGACACTATAAAAAATATTTCTGGAGAGGGAAGAATAAAATTCTGAAAAATTGTATGATTATCACACTGTTATTGGAAGAAAATTAGAAACGAAAATATAAAAACAAAAAGACCAGCAGACGCAGAACTGGATAAATAATCTAGAGAAATTAAAATTTATCTTTGACACAAAACAAATAAAACTCACTTTAAAAATTCTCAAATGTAATAATAATTTAAAATATAATATTTAAAAAAAAAAATAACTTATAGGTTTATGATAGTTTGGTATTAAACTCGGTATAAGATTAATCGTTTTATTTTTTTTTCCAAAATATTTTTTCTACGTGCTATATTTCAATTTGAATTATCGCAATTTTTCATGTATTGTATTTGTATAGTACAAATTGACTAATGAATACAGTTTTAAAATATTTAAGTTATCTTAAATCTATAAAACTTATTTACGTTTACACTTGCGAATCTTGGACAGCGTAATGAAGTGTAATACTCATAAAAGACTTGGATTTATAAATATAGCTGCAAGTTCGAAGAAAAGTTTGCTGTAATGGAACCAATGATATAGAATTCATAGAAAGAATTTATAGGTGCTGCATTTATGATCTTCAATAATTAAAATATTAGAAAAACATTGTATAAACAGATATAGCAGTGCGGATGGAGTGCTGAGTTTTCTTCAGAATGTGTGACTACTCTGCGACTGGCATGATGTTAAGCTTTCGGAAATCATCCGAATCTTATCGAGACTTACTTATCTTTTAAGCACTATTCTTAACATGAATAAATAAAAATATCTTCAACTTTATTCATCGACACTACGATAATTATATTATTATTTAAGACTTAATAATTTAGGATAAAATAATATTTTAATATCTAATATATTACAGTAGTCTTTAATATTAATTTTTTGCACAATTTTTTTCTCGTTATCATTCTTTTTATTTCTGTTTTATATTGTGAAAACAAAAAAATGGATCTATCTTTTTACTACCACAAATCGTAATTTTCTACTTATTAACTAAAATTTATTTATGTTTCTTGCTTTAACAATAATCAGTAACAAATACTAAATAAACTTACAGAAATTTCGTAACTACCGATATATTCTACATATGGATAAGTATCTTCATTGCAGTTAGATCTATTATAAAATTATTAGAGTTGTCTTTTATAGTAAGTGAAATTTATATTTTCTTTACAAAGTTATTTTTTGATTAATATGTTAAGTAATATGTGTTAAATATTGAGTAATTAATGTTAATAGAGACTGGCTATGGTGAGATTAAATTAATATTATGCAATATTTATTCGAATTGTACAATAGAATTTAATTAACTTATTATGATATTATATACATTATGATATCTTCACTTATATATATATATATATGATGGTATAATTACAATAACAATATCATGCATTCATGATATATGTATATAGTACACTAATGTCTTTATATACTAATGATTGTTGAAATCAGTAGGTTGTAAATCTATCGATGATTTAACCTACTAATGATTTTGTAAAGTACCTTTACGCCACTCATACACACGCTGTTCAAGCCGCTCTCGCACACACTGTTTAACCGTTGCACGCCTACGCTCTACGTGCACCTGCAGGTACTTTGGGTCAGTGCATTATCGCGCCAACGCCGAGGCTCTTACCGTAATAAAAATTGAACCTTTCTATTTATATATATTTCGAGTTTCTAAATCACAAAAAAGACAACAAAACCAAAACTATGTTTTGCTAGAAAGAATGTAATCCTAATGTATATTTATTTTACCGAGTTATCACCTTTCACCCTTTACTAAGTAATCTGCCGGGCCAGTGTACAAGCATACTGTTTCCCATCACGCGCCTAAATCTGTTAACCATTGTACTCGTTTTGTCGAATATCAGTCTACATTTTTTATACACTGAAAAAAGTTTATGTACCGTAACCGAAAGTTACGTACGAAAATCTCTTTTTGAAATTCTATAACTTTTACATTTTTTTTATTATCATTCTAGGAAAGAGTATTTAACTGCGCAATATCGAATTTTCTTAATTTTCCTTTGTAAACTAAAATCTATAAAAACCCCTGACTTCTATTCAGCAACAGCATTCAGTACTCAGGAAACTCAGTCGGTCACAAGCATTTAGTGTGTCAAGCAACGTTTCGGGTTTCTCAAACTTCGCCTATTCCTTTGGTATCGAAATTATCTAAATTTCGATAAATAAAATTTAACGCATTCAAATAAATTATAACTAAAATCGGCGAAAAGTGTTCAATTAACCTCACGCCAAAACTTCCTTTACAATTTTTTAAATCAGTGGGTTATAATCTACTAATGCAATTGTGTAAGAGTGCATTTAAGTAAGTGAGTTTATATTCGCTGACTCTATGATGTAATGATGATTGTAGTTAATGGCGCATAAATGCGCTGACTAGTTGAGTATTTATGCCAGTAGGTTGTAAAGTCATTGACTCCTTGAGTTTGAATTTTATTATAAAGTTAGTGAGTTACAAACCCACTACTTGGAAATTTATGTATTATGATTTTGAGTTAGTGACTAGCTAATTCATTACAAATAAACAAAATTGTATAAGAAAAAAGAAAACACGTATATTATTTTATCAATGCGCGTGATTAAAACGATTGTCATACCGTTTCTGATAGTCTATCGACGCGCCAACTTGATCAATATGTTAACTTGATTTATTGATATACCGATAATTGAAAAGTAATTAAGTCAATGCCACAAGATGGCGCTTGTCGTATTAATTATTACTTAATCTCGAACAATATGATCAGTGTTATTCCTAAAAAATTAATCTTTCATTATAAATGATAGGATCCTAGCACTATATAATGATTCTAAAAATAATCCCAATAATAATTTTAATAATGGTCTATAGTTGTATAAAAGAAAATTGAAACAGATTAAAATTTGGCATCTCAAAAAATTTTTTTTTAATAATTTTAGGACTTTTTATTTCTTTTCCGATATATAATCAGAATATAACATAATTGAAGTCTCTTTAGTTGCATGCCTTCATTTGTTTAATTTTAAATACTATTATAATTTTAATAATATTAAGTAGTACAAAAGATTCTTAAAGAATCCCATTATTTGAGCTCAAAAGTTTCATTATACCTTAATTTATGCCGGTATCATTCTAAATGACAGCATTACATTTTATTAACACACTCATATCAGCACTCTTATTAGACTTTTAACTTTGTTTTTATAAATTGGCGTTGACGTCTTATTCAGAGATTAATTCTTTAAATAATAAGAAATATAAATAACTCAAATCATAAATTTCAAGTCTAAATTGAACTAAAATAATAATACTGTGATATTTTTTAATCAAAAATATTTTTTAAATGTTGAAATGAAAACTTAACTCTTTTTAATTTAAACTTCATTTGGTTTTTGTTTTTATAAAAACAGAATAATCTGTTATCTTCCAGCTACAAATTGTTTGATCTTTCTTTTATTTTTAATGCTGTATTTGAAATTTCTTAATTCTTATTTTTAAACACATCCTCTTTTTATAATGATTATCTGTTAGTGCCAAATTAAAAAAAAATATATTTTATATTAAAAATTTATAATTACTGTTTTATTTATGTAGTAAAAGCTAAATATACATTTATACGCGTAAATCAAGATATTTTTTTTGTAATAATGATAATTCTAGATTGTAATAAAAGTTTTTCTTATGCATTACTATGTGTATTTATAATTCACTACTTCATTTTTTCATAGACTTTATCCTGCTCCAATTTTTCTGTCATCATATTATTTTATTTTTCTGTAAACTAGTCTGTTTATCTACATGTACTCCTGCTTTTTTGATTTTACTTATCTTAAATTAATGTACAATATTCGTAACAATTAAGTAAAGGAAAGCGTGGAATTTTGTTTTGTATTAAATTGAAAACTGTATGGCGTGAAAAATTTTATTATCAATTAACACTCAAAAATATAATTTATTGTTAAAATAAATGCTATTCACAGAAAATAATATTTTTTAAATATCGAATACTAAATTCATTTAAGAAAATAATTATAATAAAAGTTAATCTTAATGAATCAATTAATTAATATTTAATAGCTTTTTTAAAATATTGTTTTATTAAGTATAGCTTATTCAGTATACCCTTTTTAAGTATATTATTATTTTTTAGTTTCATGATTTCAAAAGAATTTCCATAAATACAGATGTCAACATAAAACTTAATATCCATTTAATTTTAATATTAAACAATTTTACAAGTAATTTAAATAAAATTTCAACAAAATTCTTTTATACACAATGTATATATCATTAAATTAAGTTTCGTTTATTATCACGTTTAAAATCTATATACAATTTTCTATAATCATCATTTCTCTACAATCAATCACTTCAATGTGTGACTGAAAATTCCATTATAACATAATAATTTTATCTGAGATATTTATTACAAATTTTGAATCTATATAATTTATTTTTATGTACATTTTCAGATACTGCATTATTTTATTTTTTTAATAATATAAATTCCTTTTGTTAAAACAAATTCTATTAATATATTTTTTGAATGCTTTGCTTATATAATGTTATATAATGTATATAATTTGAAATTAATTACCGGAATAACTCTGTACCTATATTTAAAAATATTTTAATTAACATTCTTTGTTTACTTTGATATATAATTTTTTATAATTTATTTACATTTTAATAAATGAATTTAAAATCCTAGAATTTAAAATAAACTAATAATAATTAGCATATAATACAGACGAGAAAATTAACAAAACCTTTAGTGTATTGAAAATTATTATCCTATTATAAAATATTGTTCTATACATAATAATGATATCTTTAGAAAGCGAAGCGTTGAATTACTTATAAAAATTTTGTACTTAAAGTAATAAAATGTTCTTTACTTAATTCGTCATTATTTATTTTAGATATGTTAAAAAATATTTTTTCACGTATGTGTTATCATTAGACATTAAAATACAACGAATTAAGTTAAATTTATTTAAAGCAAGTAAGGTAACTTAAAATTCTCGGCTGTAAAATTTGTAAATATACTAAAATAATTAAAAAGATAATTTTTTTTATGAATATGATTATATCTTCTATATAATGTATTAATTCTATATAAGGTATTTAATTTCATAAACATTCGTTTTCGACCATATTTTTATATTTATTGGGGAAAAAATTGTTTATAAAATAAACGAAAAATATGAAGTTTTTTAGATTGATGTGTCTTATTATTTTATTAAATATTTTAAATAGTCAAGCGGATCAAGGTAAGCTATTTAATCAAATTTATTAGTGACTCATTTAGTAAATAATTGATTAAATAATATTTATAATTTTTATAAATGTAGAAAATAAAATAAATAAATTTTGGATAATACTAAATATAATAAAGTCAAACATAGTTGAAAAGAAATAATATTTTTTTCTATATCAAAATCTTGCAGTTAAAAGAGAAATTTATACCAAATTATATATAAACAGGTATAACTATTCAGAAAATATAATAAAAATCTATAAATAATTAAAAAAAATTGATAAAAGTATTATTACTGACATA
Organism: Platyscapa corneri; assembly: GCA_018907185.1. Lineage (NCBI taxonomy): Eukaryota > Metazoa > Arthropoda > Insecta > Hymenoptera > Agaonidae > Platyscapa > Platyscapa corneri. Next base: position 620,462 of record JACCHW010000112.1, read on the forward strand.
AACACACCAACATGAGCTTTAAATTAATTAAGTTTATTATTAATATAAGCTTTAATTGTTTTTAATCAAGTTATTTTAATAAACTAATTGTATAATTAATTATAAACAAATATATAAAAACATAAAAACACTAATATTAAAACTGTTTTTTCAGTTTGCACTTTGGAAAACTGTATTTTATTTTGTGCATGGACAAAGGCGAAGAGAGGTCATTGTGAAGGACCTCATAGATGCATATGCGATAAATAATAATTCAAAACAATCTTAAATTATAATATATTAAAATATATAATCATTATTTTAAATTTTAACATCAGGTCTTACTAAACAAAAATAAATTTAAGTTTTAGAGATTATTCCTATTTATTAAAAATCTACAGTAAAATTTAACGTTTAAAAAATATTTATTATTATAATTATGTTTACAATGAATATTAATAAAATATTTTAAATGCTTTTTACTGATTACCTTTTATATATGCAATGTTATTAAGAAATATTTTGCACCACATTTATTATTATAAATAATAAACTCAATTACATACATGTATATATAATGAAAAACATTTTTTTACATTTAATCTTATTAAATCGAACTAAAGAAAACAACATAATGGAGTAAAAATTTATAGAAGAATTCTTAGAAATAAATTTTATTTATTATAAATAAAATGATTTATATTGTCACTCTTAAAAAAGTGTTTATATGATATAATATTTATTTCTTGTAACTGTAAGAATATATAAATGCGTTAAACAACATTTACAAATTCTAAACCAATTTGTCTTTAGTAATATTAGAAATGCTTAAAGGAAGTGAAGTTGAAAATTCTTTATATGTTTATATGTAAAAAAAATTATACTGATGAAAATACATAAAAATTGGTCAAACATAAGTTAAAAGTAATTTAACAGGATATTTGAGTTAATTAACAAATTAGGAAAAAAGAATCTTTTCAAATCAAACAAGTATGTTAAGATGGAAAATAACTCATGATATAAATGAACAAACGATATAGGTAATTTCGCAAAGTATTAAAAATCATAATTTTTAATAACTCATTTTATGAAATTATAAAAACCTGTCACTGCATATATAAAACAGTAATTATAAATTTTTAATATAAAATATATTTTTTTTAATTTGGTACTGACAGATCATTATAAAAAGAGCATGTATTTAAAAATAGAATTAAGAAATAACAAATATAGTATTAAAAATAAAAGAGATATCAACAGTTTAGTTATAAGGACTAATAGACTATTCTGTTCTTATAAAAATCAAGAAAAATGAAGTATTAAATTTTTTAAATTCTTTAATTACTTTTGTGCATGAAAAAATGTAAATTATATATATATACACCAGACGGACAATATTTGAAAAAAAAATATTCAATGCTGATTGGATAATTTACTACAAAATTATATGTATCAATAAATTTTCTTTTAATTAATTTAAATTACAACTTTTATTATAAATTAAACGAATGCAAAAATGAAACGAAAAAACGGGAAAAAGAATGTTTTTCATTGCAAAATTTCAAGTAATTTTTGCTCATCTTACTAAAGTATTTTTGCTCGTTTCATGTTTGAAATATTCGTAAAAGAATCAATCTGTAATTAAAATAAAATGTAACCTCTTATACAAACATCAAAAGTATTTGAAACAAACATCAATTAAAAAAAGAAAAATAAAATTTAAGGAAAAAATATAATTTTTAAGCTAATAAAATTTTATTAATCATTTAATTTTAGTACATATTTTTATGGTTTAACAGTAAATTTTATTATTTTATGTTATATAATATTTGCAAAAGTTATTTGAAAAGAACATGATTTCCTTATTTAAATATATTTCAAATAAATTATTTGATAATAGTATTAAGAACAGCAATGAAAATGAAGATGATAAAATAGAGGATGGAAATGTAGAAAATCTGTTAATTAAAATTAACGAAATTAGGGAAACTAATACTACTAATGTAGAAGAATCTAATTTGAATCTTACTCATAATGACCAAGGATGCTTTTATAAATCTGGAATAATTACACTTGTAAATAATGATTATGTTCTCATTGAACACAAGTATGTTTGTGAAACAAAATATATAATTCCCACAAATCTTCGTAAAGGAGACAAAGTTTATTATATGGCTTATAACTTTGGAATGAATGAAGAATTAAAAGTACATAAAATTATTTCTAAATTTAATGTATCATGGGATACTGAAGATCAAAGTGAAAGTTGTGGAAATGAACAAAATAGAAATAAAATTAATAAAACTATAAATATTAATGAAACTTATAAGGACCAAATTTTAAAGAAAAGACAAATAAATGAAAGAACTATTATTGGAAAAGTTGATAAAAGAAAAGGTAGAGAAATATGTCTTGATGATAGTACTCTTATCAACTTAGATAATATTAGTTCTACATTTGTACCAGTGATTGGAGATTGGATTAAATTAGATTGTTTAGTTGAAGTTAATGAAAATATTTCTAATTTAAAAGGTGAAATATTGGAAATCAAATCAATGTTACCATTAAGACAATTGAGTAAATTAGGAATGGTTACTGAATACAATGATACATTAGGATATGGAATAATTGAAAAGATAATTTTGTTTAGCAAAAGTGTCTGCACTTCTGGTTATATTCCTAGTATAGGAGACAAAGTAGTTGTACAAAGTATTGAAAGTGATCAAGGAATACAATATCATTGGCGAGCATTAACAGTAGTTCCATTTGATGTATGATTATTATTATTATTATTATTATTATTATTTTTTTTTGCTTGTTCCTATTATGAAACTGTTGATTTTGCATGCATATATGTGCTTGTGTTTTTATATAAGTACAAAAGCTTTATTTTTTGAATAACAGGTATCCAATAGGCTTTCAAAATCAGTTACAAAATTTAATCATAAATTATCAGAAGATCTAAACGAATTGATTAAGAATAAAGAAAATATTAATATTAGTAACAAAATTAATGTAACTTTAGATGCAAAAATGGAAAAACAAATTGAAATAACTATTAAGAATAATGGAGATTGTAAGCAAAATATTCATAAGTGCTTATTTGTATCCAAAGAATCACAATCTCAATTAACACTTATATCACCAAAAAATGAGATACAAGATCTCAAACCATTAGATGAAATTATTTACAAATTCATATGTAAAGCTAGATTTGTTGGTAATTTTGAGGAATTGGTCATTTTTAATTTTGGTCATTTCAAAATTGGTCGTATTTTCCAAATAAAAGTGAATAGTTTAAATTTAAAAAAACAAATTTTAAAAGAAAATATTTCAAACACTTTTAATAATATTGAAATTCCAAAAGATTTTGAAGAAGGCTCATATATTAAAGGTGTTAAACCATATAAATCAGCAAAATTTATTCCTATCCGTCCAGTTACATGGAAAATCCCTCAAATTCTTTGGAGCACTATTAATGAAATAATGATAGAAAAAATGACTAATTCAGAATCTGAATTTGCTTTATTAAGAAAAATACCATGTTTTGAACAGCAATTATGTTTTCAAAATTATAAGCAACGTTTTGATTACTTATTGTATTTGGAAGAAATAGCACAAATACTTAATATACAAAAATTCAATATGCATAGTGCTGTGTTGCACCATAGTGGAGAATATTTAAGTTTAAATGTACCAAGTCTCACAGAGAAACGACCTTCTTTATTGATTGGAGATAAAATTATTGTTTCATTCAAATGGGCTTCAGGCAATGGTAATTAGTTTACTGCAAAAGACTTGTTTTTAATTTAAAGCTTTATAATTGTAGATTTACAACCTATTTAAATAAATTCAAATAATACTGTTACTTTAATTAATTCAATTACTTTTGTACTTTTATAACACATACATCGAATACAAAATTTTGAAATATTATTTTCAAATATTAAACATATTATTTTGAACAAAAATTTGTATTTTCAAAGATGTTCACTATTTTTAATCAACTCAAAATATTTTATTAGTTTTACAAAAAAGTAATTTTAACAAATGAGGAATTGATTCTTTTTAAATTTTTTGTTATTTTTAATTCATTTAACCAATTCTTTAATTTGATTAATTATTTAAATGATTAAGATTGAAAAATTAGTTTTTACTCATAAAATATATAACATTTATAAACTATATATGATTTCAAAATTCAAATGAATTTGAAGAAACATTAAAAATAATAAAATAATTTATGTGTTTCTTTTTGCTACAATTAACAAAAGTAATTTAATATGATTGTTCGATTATTTTTAAATTAAATAAAACTTATTAATTTATATACAAAAATTCATAAATAATAATAATTAATAATTTGTAATAATAATTTATGTATAATATTATTTTGAACAGAAAAAATAATTATTAAAAATAAATATATTTATTATTGAATATATGTGAAACATGTAGATTTAAAGAGCTCTAAAAAAAATTAATTTAATCTAAATTTACCAAAATTGAATTAGATTTAAATAAATTTAATAGATTTAAATAAATTTGGAATTTATAGTGAAGCAAGCTAATTTTTTGTTAGTGTTTGTAAACTTTAGAAATCTAAGAAAATTTATATTATTGATGCAAATTTTCAACAACATTCAATATTATCTTTATTATGTTTTATATTGTCTCATTTTTTAATTTTAATAATATAAGTGAGAATATTAAACAATTTAATTGTACATGTTATTTTCAAATTTTACTATTAATTATAATTGTAATGTTACTGTTAAATATATTATTATTTTAGAGCATTAAACTTATTAAATTACCCACTAATAAATCATTAAATTATACTTACATAAAATCTACAAAAATATTTTTTTAATCCATGTTTAAAAATATAAAAAGGTATATTAAACTTATTAACTTAAACAATTATATCATTATGCATCTTTTTAATACATAAGTTGAAATATCACATATATAAAATATTTTTTTTATTATAATTTGAACATCTTTTTTATTATTCCAATAATTATTTTCCAATAATATTCCATAAACTATTTTGCTACACAGAGAAATTAAACTATGAAGGTTACATACATAAAATTAAAAGTTCTAATATTTTTTTGAAATTTAACAAAGATTTTCATAATATATATCGTGGACAAGATTGTCAGATAAATTTCAAAGTTTCTACTAATGTATTTCAACGATGTCATGCAGCTATTGGAGTAGTGATTAATAAGCTTGGTGCTGAGTTTTTATTTCCTACAAAAGTGGTACAAAACAAAACACAGTATAATTTTATTGAAAATGATGAAATAGAATATGATAAATTATTTTTAAATAAATTACAAAAAGTGAACGCTCAGGATATAAATATGAAGAAAATTAAGATGGTTGAAGAATTACTCTACAAGAAAAAATTAAATTGGTTTAATAAAAAATTAAATGTTTATCAAAAAGAAGCCATTAAAAATATTTTGAAAGGATTGGCACGTCCATTACCATATATCATATTTGGACCTCCTGGAACAGGAAAGACAATCACTGTGTGTGAAACTATTTTACAAATTTTATTTACAATATCTGAAAGTCGAATCCTCATAGCAACACCTTCAAACAGTTCAGCTAATCTTATTACAGAAAGATTATTGGATGGCAAGTTACTTAAACCAGGTGACTTGGTAAATATACAGTAAAAATATTTTTCTTTTGAATTTATTAATTAATCAATTTATTTTGTTTTATTAATTACAAAATATTTTCTTTATCTTATTGTGAAAATATTGTATTAAAGGTTCGTCTAGTCGGTTATAATTATCTTGAGAGTGAATCTATACCCGAGAAACTTCTTCCTTATTGTGCAACTGCAAGTATTTCCAATGAATATCAGCAATTCAATCAAAACATATTTAATCCTCGAGGTTGTAAAAGCAATATCACGTTACGTGTTCTTTGTCGTCATCGGATAATAATAGGAACTTGTTCAGCAGTAGGAATTCTGTACAATATGGGATGTAAGCCAGGGCATTTTACTCATATTATAGTTGATGAAGCAGGCCAACCGAGTGAACCAGAAATTATGATTCCATTAAGTTTAGCACATATAAATAAAACACAAGTAGTATTGGCTGGTGATCCAGAACAATTAGGTCCAATAAATCAGAGTAGACTAGCTAGCTCTTTTGGTCTTAGTGATAGTTTTTTAGTTAGATTACTTCAGCAGTTTCCTTATCAAAGAGATCCAGTAGGTTTTGAATCAGGATATGATCCTCGACTTATCACTAAATTATTGTTAAATTATAGAAGTTTACCAGATTTACTAGAACTTCCAAATAAACTCTTCTATGAGAGTGAATTAATATCTCAGGTATATTTTTCAAACAAATTATTATACATAAATCGATGTAGTTTTGTTAATTAATGTACTATAACAGGTTAATGCAGAAAATAGTAATGAAGCTGAACTATTAAAATCTTTATCTGATATTTTACCTAGAAGACTTGGAAATCCACCAACAGTTATATTTCATAATGTCAATGGAAAAAATTTACAAGATCAAGATAGTCCTAGTTGGTATAATCCAGAGGAAGCAACTCAAGTTTACATATATCTTTTGGATCTATATAATCATGGTTTAAAATCTAATGACATAGGTATTATTACACCATATTCAAAACAGGTATAAAACACATTTATAAATTAAAGATTAATTTTGTTAGAAACAAATATGTTATTATTTATGTTAATATATTAATAGGTTTCTAGGATAAGAAGTTTGTTGGCAGAACTTGAAATTGAAATTCCAAAAGTTGGTAGTGTTGAAGAATTTCAAGGACAAGAGAGAAAAGTAATTATTTTATCAGTAGTTAGAACAGCAGAAGACAAGGTCAAAGAAGATATGAAACATGCTCTTGGATTCATATCTGCTCGAGAAAGACTGAATGTGGCAATAACTCGAGCTCGAACTTTACTTATTATTATTGGAAATTCTAATCTTTTGAAAGAAGATTTTTATTGGCAACGTATTTTGGATCATTGTTTGTCACAAAACTCTTATATTGATATTTATTCACATTACTAAATAACAAAATCATTAATCAATTTAAAATTAAAGTACAAGATATTGAAATATAAAAATTAATAAAACATACATGAATATTTTTATACATATGAAAAATGATACCTCGCAATAGAATACAAATGTTATTGATAGAATTATATTATATTTATGAAGTTATCTATTTATATTTAATTTTTAACTACAAAGTAAATATCCATTTTCATTAACTAAAATATTATCCTTATAGTTTTATAAGATAATTTAACAAATTTACTATTAAGGCATATTTTTTAATATACAAGATTGTATAGATAGTATATAATATTTATTTCTTTGGAAATAAATGAATTTAATATAAATTAAAGGGGATTCAAATAAATGAAATTTAACGAAAAATTTATAATATATTTACACATTTTTTAATAATTACAGTATGAATTTAGAGCCTTTTTCATAGGGATACTTCTTTTTGTACGCAGTTGAAGACGTAAATTGTTTGTGATTAAATAAATTTGAAGTTCATCATTAACTCCAGTAGACAATATTTAATTTCCCATTATCTTTTTTAAAAATTAATTTCATCTATTTATTTATGTATCATAATAAATCGTGTGAAATTTAATACGACAGTGAAAAGTTGTATTATATAATTACATTTTTTCGAATGGAAAATATCCATTATAAAATTAATAATTTAATAAACTAAATATGTTGTTTCGTTATTTATAAATATAAAGCTGTATGATTTACTTGATCTACTCATAATCTGTTATTTGAAAAATTTTATCGTAGTTTCTAATGTTAGAGCACCGGAAATTAATTAGGTTCTTTAAATTATTAAGGATTAAAATTTATAAATTCTATTTTACCTTAGATATAATCAATTTATTGCTGTATTTGGACCGTAACTCTTTTTTACCTTCAAACCTAAGTTTAAATTTAACAAATAAATTAAGAAATATAGAAAAAAAAGTTTTCACTATCCATTGCTGTGCATGATTTTTTTGTGATGTTTATCTCGATACTGTTCCTAAAATTACAAAATAGTTAATTTGATAGACAATATTAAATGCTGAATTTCAGAGGTAAATATAAATAAAAATATAGTTTAAAAATGCTAAGCTTTTAAAAATCGTTAACTATTGATCTGAATCCCCAATAAAAGAATTATCTGAAAAACATTATCTGAAATAGTTACTTGAAATTATGACCTTAAACAATGTATCATTTGCATTATTTAAGAATTAAAAAGTATTAAAATCTTCATTAGCACTTAGTATATCGTATTAAATTCGAATCATTTTATCGTGAGAAAATAAACTAGATTAAAAATAAAAAAAATGTGAATGATAAAAAAGTCAATTTCACTTAATTAGAAGTTTCACGATGTTGCACATTGATACAAAATTACATATGATCTACTTATGAAAACTGTATTTGTTTTGGATAAGTATGTTTCTGTTATGTATCCTTCTCAGATATTTTTCTGATTGAATGAACAAAATTTATTGCGATTTAATAATACGATAAACAAGACTATGCCAATTGGGAAATAGGTGTAAATATAAATAAAAATAGTGTTTTTCTTTGAAAATATGACAAATACCAATTGGATTTCAAAATTAGATAGCAAACACACTCACACTAATCGATTGGAGACATTTAAAAAAAACTCGCTTTTTATTCTATCGGTTACAAAATGAAATCGATGTTTTCTTTTTAATAGTCACATATGTCCATCATAAAATTTTGAGTTACTCAATCCCCAACCAAAATCTGCATTTTATTAAATAAATATATGAAATATTCTTTAAAATATTTCATTACATTTTTTCAATTAAATGTATATTTCATAAACATATATTTCAAATAAATTTTCTGATAACGCAGTCTATATCTAAAAATACAATTCCTTTTCATTCTCAAAATACAGAACAAAACATTTTTTTCACACATATAACTGCCTTATATCAAGTGAGAAGATTGATTTGAGACAGACTATAAATAATAACATAATTATATATATTTAAATCTTTAAATTTACTGCAAATAATCCGTTTATTAGTTCAGTTTAAGATATACTTAGAACACAATAAATTTTTTCATGGATTTAACTGATATTTTATGAATATCACTAATATGTTAATGATAATGCAATGAAATACAAATTTTTTTAATTAATCAAATATGTTTTATGTGTTCATGAGGGTTCTACAAATAGTTAATTTCTCATTGAATAAATTGACCGAAAATTATTTCGCTACGTACACTTTACTATATCGAGGTAAAAAAGTCGTTACATAACAATACACCTTAACTTGTAACAACAAATATTTTTTCTGTTTTTGACAAAACAAAAATAATGAAAACAAGCATTTTTTTAATATTTCAAAAACAACTGGGATAATAAAACGAATTTAGAGTTAGCTGATAATACCCGCATTATTAAATAGATGAAATACGTATATTTTTATAACGTATATTAGTATTAAAGTAATATTTTTTAATATTCTTGAAAATAAGAATAAATCTTAAAAATAATTAACTTTATTAAAATATGAATACTTTTTTTGATTTTTAAGAATAAGTATTGCTATACATAATGTGTGATGCTATTTTTACTTTTGGTGTCAAAAACGGGAACTTTTTTTTATATTTTGTTTAAATCTGTATCTAGTAGAGTAAAAGAATTTTTCATGTTCTTTAAAATTCGACAGACGGCTTATAGTATTTTTACTGAATTAATTTTCTCTTACAAGGTATCCGGAAATTCTATACCCATCTCCAAAGTACAGTAGCTAAATTAATTTAATCAAACAATATTGTATATTTATAAGAATTAAAACTGCAGGAATCATATTTAGTAAAAAGTTTTTTTGAATTTGCTTGTATCTATTATATTGTATATTTATCATTTTCTGTAAGTAGCAGAATATTGTAATAAATGTTAAACCTCAAATACTAAAAATTCAACAATCAGATATTATTTACTTCAAGATTATTCAATGATTTTAAGGTGCGTATTTTATGTTTCATGGAAATTAATTATTGCACATATAAATTGTTTGAGTTAGGTAGTATGATAAAAGTATTCTGATGTTTTAAACAAAATAAATATTTCCTTTTGCATTTAAATAATAAATAATATTTTATTCAAAAAATCTTATTACAATATTAAATCGTTTTAATGGAATTGGACTCTAACTCCAGCGATTATTTTCGAATCAATGTGATAAAAGAAGGTGCTAATTTTTAAATATAAAATATTTAAAAATGTATAAAAATTAACATATTCAGTTTATATAATCAAATACTATCATTTTTAGTAGAATAGCTGTGGAAACATAGTTATTTCTTTATTATTGATTTATTAAATAAAATTTAATAATTTTAAAGTTAAAATTATTAAAAAAAAATATGATTGATTAATAATGAAATCTTTCAAAATACAATATTTTCTTCGATGGAACGTAAAAATGCTCATAAATACCTTTTTAAATTTCTTTTCTTATAAACAATCAGAAACTATGTATAATATTAATTGTATTAATTATAGGCACCAGCGATTCATAAACTATAGAAAATATTTACAAAATATCGTTTTATGGCGAAAAACTCTATGTTAATAAAAGTTATCGTTATGCATATCTAAAATCTAATTAAGAGGTCAATTTGTGAACCTATTTAAAACAAAAATTAAAAAACACCACCTTCACAATATATTATTACGTAAATAGCTCTTTATTTTAGAGCTTGTATCTTCAATGAAGACTTGCAATTATTTATAACGATTTTATATATTATGGAAATAAATTTTAAGTTAAATAACTATATTTATATTAATAAACATATAACCATATCCCCAGTCTTAAAGAGAAACTTGTTTATCAAAATCAGACGTGTTTATTAATAATGCTGCATGAAATTATTGTATATAATTGTATATAATTATAATTGATTAATTTAAATTGTAAATATGTATTTTAAAACTATATATTAAAAATCGATTATTTGATATCGATTCGATTAATTGTTTTCAATTTTCGTGCACTATTTTCTAGTAAAAACTGTTTTGGTGAACTTCTTTCAATTAATAAAACAAATACTTGAATATTTATAAAAGGTACTCTCAATATAATAACTGTAAGAGGAAGAAAAAGAGAGAAAAAGAAATTCACTTAATTAAGAAAATGCTTTGCAAATTCTTACCTTATTTTTCAATTTAACATACTTGTCAAAATAAATATATCATACTTATTATTTTTTTTAAATTACTGCAATGAATTCTGTGAATGTGTAAGAAAAAAGAGTAACAATTTTCTAGAAAAGTAAATGCTGCGATGTAATTGTTCAACTGACTAGCTTCTTAAAATTACTACTTCTAAAAATTATAAAATTATTAAGCAAACAGACAAAGCCTTCACACAATGAACACAAGTATTATCATATCCGTCCGCAATTGAAAAATGTACATTTAAAATTTCCCGCGATAATTCGCTCATAAGCGCAATAAAATCTCTTGCTGCAACAACGTATCTGAAACTTAAAATCCTATTATAATTACAATACTCCCCAAGCTTAGGGATCACAGTAATACAAACTTGTGCTATATATAAGAGCTTAAATTTTATAATTACTGTACAATTGCTATGTATCGTATGTCATGGTAATGAATTTGAATTCGTTTAGGTGTAATTTAGTACAATTAATTAATTATATTCTTTAATATGATAGACTATTGAAATATATCCATGCAAATTCTGTTTTTAATTATAAATAAATAGTAAAGATTTATATATAAAAAAGAACAATACTCGCCATCAGCAAAATTATTAATCATATATAAAATACCATAAAATGTTATAAATTAAAATAATTACGAAAATAATTATTTTTATTATAAAAAATGAGTCACTGTTGTAGATTCTAGATTATGTCTAATAAATAAAGGTGTATTATTATCACCGGAATAAAAACTAATATAAAGGTAAGAAATATCATTATACGTCAACGCAGTATTTGAGTTCACATATTAATTGAACACGTATATGAAATCGTCTCTTATCATATAATTCTAAGAAGGTTAAGAAAAAAAAAGAAGTAACACTTATGTCGAGTTTATTTATAATCGATACGTCACGTTAATAAAATTATTTGAGTTAATGATGTATTTGTCTAATTAATTATTTACTTTTACATTTTGTGCTTCAAATTAGTTTAATTTATACAACTATTCTTATTAAACTATGTATTTTACATTATAAAGGATACCTCTTCATATCACTAACAATTTACTAAAATAAAAAATTTTAATATTCTCTTTGGTTATAATTTAAAAAAAAAATTTATTACAATTTTTTTTAATATTTACACTCATATACACAAATAAATATAAAAAAATATGTATTTAAAAATTACAAATTTTTTTTAAAATATCTCAAACTACACATTATAAACTTTCAAAGAATATATTTAAGAGTTATAAAAGGAACGTTAGAATTCAAACATGAAAAGATTATGAATAAATCTATAGGAGGACGTAATTCAATCCTTTTTATAGTAACATAATACAAATTTATTTTATAAACAAAACGAATCATGCGGTAGAAAAATATTCTAATTAGATAAATTATAAGTTATAATTAAAAATATAATTTTAAAAAATCTTAATATTTAATCTCAAGATATATCAATATTGTAATTGATGATAAAACAATTTCAGATTTGTTATTTAAAATATTCGAAAGAAAACGAACCACTTTATATTTTTATTAATATTTAAAATAAGTATATAAATTAGTTCAGTCATTTTCCTTGCTTAATAAATAAATATAAAAAATTAATTGTTTAAATTATAATAACTTTTTAAATATTTTTTCTTTAAAAATATTATGTTTAAGTTTAAATAAAGAATACTAAATTCATGATTATTATAATTCTTATATATAAAAATAAAAAAAAAGAGTATTTTTTCGAGATAAAAAAATTATAAAATTCTTAGTATTTAATCTAAGATAATAAATATTATTTGTTTTAATACAATTACTTTCATCGAATCTTTCAATATTAAAAGATGATTATTATTTCATGCATAATTAATATGCATACAGAATTTTAAAATATATAAATTTATAGAATAATATTTATAGCTTATGAAATCTGTTTTGATCAATTACTATTATTAGCTATTAATGTTTATTTAATTTATTAAGTAATTACGAATTTTTATCTTATATTTTTATTATATGTTATTTTCTAAATTAACATCAAATACTCAATTTAGGGTTAATTATTGTTTATTACTAACTAAAAATACGAAATATTTATTATATATATTACATTATACATTATATTACACAATATTGTGTTTTAGAGAATTTAAAAGTTTTAATTTTTTCAATTAAAAGTAACTGAAATAGAAATATAGTAAAAATTTAAAATAATTTACTTAATCATCAAAAATATATTTATTATAAAAATATAAAATGAATAAGATCAGGGGAGAAAAATACATTGTATTATAGTATAATATACGTAAAATAATGAAAATTAATCCAAATAATATTTTTCTAAAACTTTGTAATATTAATTTATTTTAAAAATTTATAAACGGAATATTTTAATACAATAAATTATTACCTTCTAATGTTTTACGCAGACAGGAGAAAATATCGTGTTAGTGAGTATATTATTTGTGATAAATTTTGCCTGCATTAGTGTAATGACAAAAATATAATATTGATAATAATAAATATTGATAATCTGCGTCATAAATTATAACATGACAAAAATTAAAAGAATATGAACATTTAAAAATAAGCAAATAATCAGTTTAAAAAATAGAGAAATTATTGATATTAAATAGTATAAAATATTGAATAATGTTTATTTAAATTAAGCGGATAGAAATTAATTATAAGAAAGATTATTATAGAATTAAAGAAATAGAAAAACAATAGTTAAAAAATATTGTTAATTATTATTAAGAAAAAAACCTTCTCATATTCTTTCTTCGGCTTTTAAATAGATAACTTGTTCTATACTAATTCTACTCAAGTTTTTAATTCAAGGTTGATTAATATTTAAGTATTTTTAATTAATTTCGTAGTTTTGTTCGGTTTGTTGCCAAGAATCAGATTCAATAATTTCAATTTTAAAAGTCATTCATGAATATTTTGTTCTCTAGAATATGTGGATCGTCATAAGTTAAATTTATATACTAAAAAAAAAAAATTAATTAAGATGATAGACTTTGCCTGCCTTCCAAGTAAGCAACATTATTTTATATAGGTACAAACTTAGTGTGCTATTCGAATTTTAAATATAATATCTTTAAATTGATTCGTAATAAGAACCTATTTTTTTTAAATAATAATATAATAATAACGAATAGAAATAATATTAATAATACAATTATAAATTGAATTTATTATTTGAAACATTTATAATTACACTGAATTAAATTATTAATTAATATCTGATTATTAATCTATCAAAAAAGACAAGACAATTTCTATATTTATTTAAAAAATAAAAATAGTATATTTTACTGTAACGGTGACAAAGAAAAAATATTGTTTTATTTACGATAATTTCATAGATATATTAAAACATAATATCTAAACTATTTTACATAAATTACTTGAAAATTTGACATGAAACATCAGCAATTCAATTTCGACATTGAAAAATGTGCAAAATATTCTATAAATTTATACTTTGGACTCTTTTGAACGAATGTTATATTTTTATTTTTAATTAAATTTATAATAATACCCTTAAAGATATTTATGCTTTAGTAATACTAAATTGATTGATTTTATAGTTTAGTATTTTAAACTATTCAAGTTATTAAAGAATAGTATTAAATATTTTTTAAAAATCAGATAGCTGTAAATGTTATTATAAAAATAAAATTTGAAAATTAATCAAAAATATAAATTGAATACAAATATTAAACAATTACTTTTTATCGTACAATAACAATACATTATTATCAATTTTATTTGTTGTAACTCGATCAAATACTGTATATTTTAATGCAAACTATGTTTATTTAATATTGAGAGTTCAACAATATATAATTTTTTAATTGAAGTACATGAACAAAAGTAAAGAAGTTTAAAATTAATACATAATGTAACTTATAATTGAAGCCCTTATGAAACCGTTAAGAAAATATTACTATCAAAATATGAATTTAGAAACAACTAAGAATATAATTATTTTAATTTAGATAGAATTTAAATAATTTCAATTGTTTAATTTACAATTATTAAGTATTCTTAATAAATATTAATAACTAATTTCTTAGGAATAAAAAATTGATTACTTTTTTAATTTATATAAATTTTAATTAAATATGTTATTTCAAAATTAATAAATATAACTAATTATATTCAAATTAAAACTATTGGTTTCTAGATTTACCATTACGTAGCATCGCTTAAATATCATGCATACATCAAATTACAGTACACTAGTTCAATCGCGTTAATGCGATTGTGTTTGTATTCAGCCTATTTCACCCAACATATAAAGCTACGTTGGCACTGCAAAACAATTGACTCGCTTCTAAAGATACGATTCTAACCTGTACACACTTGTTTCGTCGTTGTTAATACAGAACAAAGAAGTACGAAGTTGCAGAAACAAAAAAGCAATTAATATAAATCTGTTGAAAACAGCTATAAGAATTGTATTAAAAATATTCAAGTGTGTAAAGTTGCAGGATTTTATTTTAACGATAATTAAAACAAAATCAGAAAAGAAAGTGGAACGGGGAAAAAGAAAAGTATAATTTGTGTACTGAAAAAATAACGTAATTATCTTCAGAATGGCAGAAAATTTAGATTTGAATTTTCCTATTTGGGGTCTACTTCCGAAAAAAGAGACAGGTGTTACTCAGTTTCTTACCAAATATCCGGATTATGATGGCAGGGGTACAATTTTGGCTATCTTTGATTCTGGTGTTGATCCAGGTGCACCTGGTTTACAAGTAGGTAAACTTTATTTTTTCCCAAATTATAAATTAAATTTTTTCTGAATTATTATTTTTATTTTGAATGTCTTCATTGAATTTTTTTAAAGTTTATCTTTTTATTTCAAAATTTGTTAAGTGTTTTATTAATCGAATACAAGGTACAATAGTATGCTTTATTTCGTGGATATAACTTAAATATATAACTTTTAAAGGTATTTCGTGGATAAACTTGAAATACCTTTAAAAAATCAAGTAACTTATATTGTATATTATTATTGTATATTTATTACTAATTTATTAAAAATGCTTAGATTACATCTGATGGTAAACCTAAGATACTTGAGAGATTTGATTGCAGTGGACGTGGTGATGTTGATACCAGTAAAGTTGTTAAGACTATAGATGGATATTTGACAGGAACCACTGGTCGTCGGTTAAAGGTAAGTTATTAGTTTTGTATACCTATGAAATAATATTTACTTTTTTTGTTATTTATTACAATTTTTATAAAAAGTTTTTTTTTTATTTTTTTTATTAAACTTATTTTATAATCATGTAATCATATCTATTAAAACTTTATTATGTCAACTACATAATAATAAATTAAATAAACTGTAAAAATGAATTCATGAAACTATTATCATCTTAATAATGAAAGATTTTAACTAAAAAGTATTCAATATTTTAATAAAATAATATTACTTCATTATAATTATAAAAGTTATTTTGATTATTAATCATAAAATCTTGTAAGAAACTATTAATACAATGAAAACTATTTTTAATCATTGTTTTTATTAAGTAGTAATACACTTTTTTAAGTTTAGATTCCTCTATTTTGGAATAATCCTACAGGAGAATTTCATCTTGGAGAGAAAAGTGCATATTCTCTATATCCCAGTAAATTACTTGAAAGAATTGAACAATCGAGAAAAAAACGATTTTGGGATGATAATCACAAAATTGCCTTAGTTGAAGCTACAAGATTATTACAAGTAAGTTAAAAAAAATATAATTTTAGTAACATATTACAAATTTTTTTTAATTCCCTTTTATTCTGTATTTAGTAATATTTATTATTATAGTATTTTCTTGTATTTATTAGATTAATTATATAGTATTTATTTAAAGCATTACAAACTTCTGTGTAATAATTTTTCATATTATTAAATAAGAAATAATATAAAATTTTTAAAACTGTAGTAAGTTAATTATAAAAATATTGATCACATGATATAGTATAAAATGCAATAGGTCACATTTATTATGTAAAATGTTTTATTAACAACATAGTGTTATTTATTTTATGAACAATCAGGTGCCCAATGATGATCTTGAGATAACAAAAAATTAGGACATGTTTCACAATAGCTTACATTTAGCTAAATCTGTCACTATATTTATATTTGGCATTTTTGATTGAGCAAAGACATTGACCTCCTTGAACAATGTGCCAATTACAATTCTGAAATACATCAATCGATATATAGGTGCTTGTTTGTCTTTAGGAATTTGAATTGAAACATCCACAGCTATCAACTATTCAGGAAAAATTGGAAAAAGAAGAACTTGAAGCTCGTATAGATTATTTAACAAATTTAGAAAAAAAATATGAAGATCTTGGTCCAACTTATGACTGTGTCGTTTTTCATGATGGTGAAATGTGGAGGTATAGACTTAGTTTAAAATCTATTTTACATATTAATTGTTAATACAAACCAATGAAAAATTTGTTTAAACTTTTATTAATAGAATGTATTTACTTATATGATTATAATAATATAAATCTTTATTAGTTTAATTATCTGATTACTAATATTATATTATTTCTATAATAATATATTATATGGTAGTATTAATCAATACTTAATACTTATAGATAATACCTAGAAATTATTATATTTATATATTTATTCTAAACAATAATTTATTGTAATAAATAATTACAGAGCTTGTATTGATACATCTGAACAAGGAGATTTAGAATCTGGTTTACTTATTGGAGAATATACACATACAAAAGAATATTTACCATTAACACAAGAAGATCAGCTTAATATTACTATAAACGTGCACGACAATGGAAATACATTAGAAATAGTCAGTCTTTGTTGTAAGCAATTCTTGATTTACTTAGTGTTCTATTTACGTAATTAATGTCTAAAGATTATGTATGTATATTATACAAAAAGATAGCCTTCTATTGTTGAATACTGGAAGGTAACATTTAAAATTCTTTTTTTATTCAACTGAATGCAGCTTTTATTAGGTTTAAAAAATAATTAAAACTAAATGTATTTTTTGATAATTTTCAGCACAACATGGTACTCACGTGGCATCAATCGCCGTTGGAAATTTTCCTGATAATAAAGAACTAAATGGAGTTGCACCAGGTGCGCAGATTATATCTTTGAATATTGGTGATGCACGTCTCGATACAATGGAAACTGGCAGTGCAATCGTGAGAGCCTTGATTCGCGTAATGTCATATAAATACAAAATACACGTTATTAATATGAGTTATGGAGAACGTGCTCATTGGTCCAATGCAGGCAGAATTGGTGAACTCATGAATGAAATTATTGATAAATATGGAGTGACATTGGTAACATCTGCAGGAAATATGGGACCAGCATTATGTACAATAAGTAAGTTAAAATCAAACCATATTTTTACTTCCGTGTTAAAGAATTTTTATTAACAAAAAAAAATTTCATGATAATATCGAAAATTGATAAAAATCACAATAATCAACATTTTATTTTTTATAAAAATATGTATATGCATAATTGTATCTTACAAAATTAAAACAAATGATTAAATTAATTTAAAGTGAAACTTAAATAGTTGATAATTTATGATTCATATTAAAAGTTACCAATTTACCAAATCTATTTAACAACATAAATGATGGATGAATTATTTATTGTATTAAATATTAGAATCTCAAAGTAATCTTAAAATCCTGCATATATAAAAACTTAATTCATTTTTAATGTATTTTTTTTTAAATTTTGTAGGAGGTAAGTCTAGTATTAAATAATGATAGTGAAAACGAATTAAATTTTTATATCATTTTATATGATTTAGATACACATTTTATTAATTAACCGATTAAACTAATTAATATTTAACAATTTTATTTTAATTCACTTTCTTATATTAACAACTATTTATATTTTTATTTTAGAAGAATAAGCCATTTTTGTATATTTTTGAAACTTTTTTAAACTAAAATATTTTATAGTGATATTATATTATGATTTGATAATGGTTTTGTATTAAACAATAAATTTTAAAACATATAAATGATTTTAATTTAATATATTTTTCAAATAATTTTCGTTTTATTAAAATATTTAATGAAATATTTATTTAAGGAAAAAATATTTTTATGGTATTTTTATTTTATTCAGTTAGTTTAAGAATTCTAAGAAGTAATTCATATAATACTTTACATAAATATAGAAGATTTACATTTTTAATTGAATTTATTACTAAATAAATGTACTTAGAAGTTTCTGAAATATAATATTTGAAGTTATGTGTTTCAAACAATTTTTACTTATTTATATTTACAGATTGACTGTACCAATCTCGATATTTCGAGATTTCTTTTTAACTAGTGACATGAAAACTCTAAAAGGGATGTCGGTGGTAATCATATTTTTCATATGTATTTCATTTATTCAGGGAATCGTTCTATAATTTAAGAATTATTTAATTTACAATTCACGAATGTCCAATTATAAAAAAAAAAAAATAAAAAATAAAGAATTTATAAGAATTTTTTCAAATTTTTTGTTTTTTGTCGTTTTATCAAATGTAACAAATTTTCAATAAAAATACAAATATATGTTATATAAAAGTCAATTTTGCCAAAACTCAATGTTGGACATCCTGGTAAGATGTTGTATAAAACTGACCTTTATAACTTTGAAAAAAGTATTATACGCAAGCATTTATATAACTGTTAAAGTATTTTATTAAAACAATTTAATATGATTAATTATAAATAAACAAAAAACAGTGACAGTTAAATATTTGGTTAGTTTGTTGGTTGTGTATACGAAGATCAGTATTATACAAGTTTTTCAGAATATTTAATAAAATTTAGTCTCTTAAAATCAAAATTATTTAATAAAATACTACATTTATTTAATTAAATTTTTTCAGATACACCACCCGATATTAGTTCTAACAGTATTATTGGTGTTGGTGCGTATGTTTCTCCTGACATGATGATGGCCGAATATTCTTTAAGAGAGAAAATGCCTGGTATGCCTTTCACGTGGTCTTCCCGAGGACCAACAGTTGATGGTGGCTGTGGTGTTACTGTATGTGCACCTGGTGGTGCAATTACTAGTGTGCCAAATTTTACATTAAGAAAGTGCCAGTTACTTAATGGAACGAGTATGGCAAGTCCACACGTGGCTGGCGCAGTCGGTAAAAATTCTTAATCTTTTTATAATTTAATTATGACATATTGTTAGTAATAGATGATTTGTAAATGGAATTGTAATTTAATTTTTATAATATTGAAAATTTAAGTGAAACGACTATCATTTCCTCTTTTTAAAATTATTATGATTATTGTAATTTCTTTATTATTTATTCTATTAAATATTAAAAGGAAATTAATTAAATCCTCTTTTCAAAGATTATTGAATTTTATATAAAAGCGATAAAGGCTTTAATAAAATTTTTAATAGTTTTCTTTATTAATTATTTTACTAATTAATAAAAGTAGTATATCTGAATTAGATGAAATATCTCTCATCAAATTACGATATATTAATAATAATTACCAAATTATAATAATTCGAATTGTATACGAAGCAATATATATTTTTTAAATATATAAATATTGTTACTAAAAATTGTAAGTTTTTTTACAACTTTAATTCAATTAATAAATTACATTTAGAATTAAAATATAAGCTCTTTAATAATATTTTACAGCGGTTCTTATTTCTGGTCTTCTTGCGAGGAATTTAAAATTCTCACCTTACAGTATAAAGCGCGCTCTTGAAAATAGCGCACATTTCGTGGACACGCTCGATGTATTCGCACAAGGATCAGGACTGCTACAAGTTGAGCGAGCTTTTGAGAACCTCATATCCACTGCGAATTGTCCCGAGAGGGACGTCAGATTTTCTATAAATTGTGGTGCAAATAATGCTAAAGGTATTCATTTAAGAGCTGGTGTAATTGACCGTCCAAAGGATTATGACATTACAGTAGAGCCTATTTTTATGGATACTGACAATATAGGTATTATAAAAGATTTTTTTCTGTATTTGTTATTTGAAAACCTTCATTATTGTTTATAAGAAATACATAAATAAATAAAAATACATATTATTCTGAATCAGTTTAAAAATTTAATATTCTCAATAATTCGTAAAAGTCTGTTTTTACCAAGTATATAAATAATATGTATTTAAACTTATAAAATATAGTTACAGTAAAAATATATTTAATATAATTATTAGATTCATTATTAATTATTAGATTTTTTAAAATATATATTTAAAATTAATTGTTTAAATTATTTTATAAATACTAGCCACAGAGAAAATTTAAATTAATTTTTTTTGTGATTTAATAGATCCTATACATAAAATCAATTTTAACTTAAGACTTGCTATGGTTTGTGATGCTCCTGGAGTTCATTTTCCAACTCATCTTGATTTAATGCACATGCCTCGAGCTTTTGCTATAAGAGTAGATGGAACTTCACTATCAGAAGGTGTCCATTTTACCAGGTATTATCGTAGTTTCATATTAAAAAATATATGTGACATGTATATGTTATGTATATTCATTATGCATATGTGATTGTATATTTTGTTTATAGTATTCAAGCATATGATGTTACAAATGTAGACAAAGGACCGGTTTTCCGTATACCAATTACTATTGTACAACCATTAACAATACCTAAAAATATAACTCTTCCAGATCTCAGCTACTCAAATGTTTTGTTCAAACCAAATACTACTTATAGGCACTTCATTCTTGTGCCTGATGATGCTACATGGGCAAGTAAGAATACATTTATTCAAATTAAAAGTTTTAATTTTCTTTTCTTTAAATATTAAGTACCATTTAATTTAATGTAATTTGGTTTTAAAACATAACAATTGAATTCTAATATACAGGTAAAATATTTCTATGAGTAAAGCATCTATTAAAATATCTAATAAAAATTATCCTAGTATGTAAAACTAATTTATAGTAATTCCTTTTCAAATATACTGCAGTTATTTTTTAGCTATAACTTACAATAAAATGTTTAATTATGTAAGATAAATATTAAAATATATTAGTTAATTTTTATATTTTAATTCTTGAACAATTAAGTATATTTATATAACAGAAGATTAAAATGGAATCTATACTTTTAAGTTTGCATAATTGAAATAAATTAATAAGTAAATATTAAATATTATTGTATTAATGAACTTTATTATTTATACATTTGTTATATATCAAAACTGTATGTGTAAAAATATAAATTTGTAATTTATTGCTTCAATTTGCTTCATTTATTAAATTAGACTTGAACAATCTTTAATTTTTGTAAATATATTAAGAATAACCATATAAATATAAATATAAATTAAACTATAAGTTAATATAACTGTAAAGTTTTGTAATTAATCAATTTCATAAGAAATCAAATTAATAATACAAAATAAAATGTTGTAAATTATTAAAATGTTATTAATGTATAATTATGTATACTATGAACTTTTTATTAAATAACTATTAATTGATAATACGTAAATTTTTATGCATAATTTTTAGTTTTAAAACTGAAAAGCGCAGAAAAAGATAAAACTGGTCGATTTGTTATGCATACAATGCAATTGAAACCTCGATTATCAACTAAAACCCTTGAAGTTAATAAGATGCTCAACATTACCTCACAGTCGGAAACAGTTCAAGGTTTTGCAGTACAAGGCGGTTTAATTTTGGAAGTAACTATTGCTAAATATTGGGCCAATTTAGGAGATATTCTCATCGATTATACTATAGAATTTCATGGAATTCATTTAATAAATGGTGCTCTAACGATGCAATCTGGAGATGGTATTCATCGTCTAGAACTTCGAAGCTCATTAAGAAATGAAGAAGTTGTGCCAAGTATCTCTCTTAAACACTCTGTTCAAGTTTTAAGGTATTTTTATTGTTTATGTTTTTTAAATAATTGATAACAAATTGTTTTTATGTCATTATCAAAAAATTTACGATCATTATAAATGTTACATATTAAAATTAAGCTTGATAATACTTTTTGTTTTACTTTCATACAGGCCTATTGATTCAAAAATTGCACCATTAAAGGCACGAGATATTATTCCTCCTTCACGGCAGATTTTTGATCTAGAATTAACTTATACATTCCATATTGCAAAAGCGACTGAAATAATGCCTAATGCTGCATTGTTGAGTGATTTGCTCTATGAAAATGAATATGAATGTCAAAGATGGATAATATATAACATCAATAAGCAAGTTATTTATTGTGGAGATGCTTATCCAAACAAAGTAAATAAAGTTTACTAATTTTTAAAGTATATTTAAATATATTTTTTTGTTAATTCATCAAAATTTACATTAAATGTAGGTAATATATATAAATAAATGTAAATTTTTTTTGCAAATGAAATTGTTTTTTTTGCAAAAATAAAAATTGTAATAATTATTTTGTGAATTAATAATACATGATGTAATATATTTATTATTAATGTTACTTACATAGTTTATTTTAAATTATTATAAAATTATTACTTTAAATATATAGATATTTGAATTCAACAAATTTTTAAATCTTCAGAAAAATATTTTTTATTGCAGTATGTAATTTCAAAAATCGACAAGGGCGATTATACGTTAAAGATGCAGGTGCGACATGAAAAAAGAGAATTACTTGAGAGATTGACAGAAATGCCTATATTACTTACTCAAAAACTTGGCTCACAAATAAGTTTAGATATTTATGCCAGTCAGTCTCAAGCAATCATTGGTGGTAAAAAAATGGTTGCCGCATTAATCCCTCCAGGTCATATTTTACCACTTTACATTGCACCACTGGTAAATGAAAGCAAGTAGGTATTTTAATATAAATAATTTATAAATAAATTAAAAGTGATTACTCAATAATAGATAAATTCATTTATTTATTTATCTTTATTCTTCCTTTATAATTATTATTGATTGTAGCGCTTTAAAATATCGTCGTATTTAATAATTAAAATAGCATTAAAATTTAACACTATAATATCTTATTGCATTATGACTGTTGATATTGTTATTTGAATTTATATTATTAATACTTAATTTATGATTTCATAAGATATTTATTTATTTTTTTTACTCTGATTATTTTTTATTCTACATTCAATATGTAATAATTACATTGATTAAGTTTATATGTTTGTTTTATATTAATTTACTGTTATAATTTATTATATGCATATAATAGCAACATAATATAAACTTTAGTTACTCAAAAGAAATAATAATATAAGATTCAGACAAAATTAAAAGGTAAGCAACTAAATATAATATTTGCATAAATTATATATGCATATAAATTATAAGTGGATTAATTATATAAAGTGTAAACAGCTATCTATTTAACATTAGCATAAAACCTTTCAAAGCAAAAGTGCATAAGGGGATAGTGTAAGATTAAATACAATTACTAATCATAAGCAAAAACGTTAATAATTGTGTTAATAAAATATCTACTAGTACTACTACTACTACTACTACTACTACTACTACTACTACTACTACTACTACTACTACTACTACTACTACTACTAATTTATTATTTATTATTATTTTTATAGAATTTCTAAAGGAGCTACATTAGGATCATACCTTCAGGGAACAATAACGTTTTGCAAAGATGAAATTGGTAAAAAAGTTGATATATATACATTTAAATTTGTATTATCGGAACCATCTAAAAAATCTGTGAATCAAAATAATAAAGCTGATAAAGAAATTACCACAAAATGGCACGAATATAAGAAAGCTATGCGTGATCTTAAATGTAATTGGCTTGCAAAACTAGGTGAGTCTCATTCTATCATTAAAATTTTAGTTCAATATTTTGTGATATTATGAATTATTATTTTTTAATTTTTAAATTTATAAATTTTATTTTACTTTTTGGAATACAATACATCTTAAAGCTCCGTCTGTCAGTAAGTTTTTTCCATAATTTCAGTTTTACTGTACTAGATTTCATTAGTTTTTATTCATCTAGAATTAAAAGTTTGTAACTACAAATTATCTTCATCCTATAATCTAATAAAAATAAATTAAAAAAACGACTAAAAATGATTTTAAAAAACATATCATAAATAACTTTTAATCGTTGTATATTAATTTTTAAAATAGGAAAAAATGAACAAGCATCCAAATTTCCTATAAATTGCCATAACAACTTGTTTTGTTATTATTAATAAACGAAATTAATTTGAATCAAGTTTTTTAATTAATGTATCAGCTGGTGTTTTTAATTTTGTATTTGGGAAGTTTGAATTTTAAAGTTACAAAATATACGTAAGAATTATTATTTATAAGAAATGTGTTTATTAATAATATTTAACTAATTTGAATTTAATATTAAAGCTAAATAAATTTGCAATTAAAATATATTATTAGACTTTTCCACATATAACGTTATAAATTTAAAGAAAATATTTAACAAATAATTTTATATTATAAACGCATGTTTGTGATGTCTAAAAATCTAAAGTTTAAATAAAAAAGAAGAATTTTATTTAAGTTTTATTTTATATTATATTCGTGTAATCCAAATATTAATTTAAATGTTAAAATTATGTCATTATAGATATTTTCCTTTGAGGTTGTGTAGTTTATTTTGAATAAAATTATTCAATTTCAGAATATTATAAGAATAAATTTTTATTGTATGCAAGTAATTAATCTGTAAAAGTATCATCCATTATAAATACAGTGTATGATAAATATAAATTGATCAGCGTATCATCGGTGATAATAATGTATCAAATTATTTTTAATAAATTTATTATCTTATAAATTATCTTAAAATTTAAATATTATCGTAAAATTTATTTTCCTTAATTATATATATATATATATATATATATATATATAATATATATACATATATATATTAATAAAATCATAAAATTTATTACATATTAAAAGTCATTACAGTTATGTTAAAAATCCTTCTTTTTTATTTTATAAAAATAACTAGTTTATTAATTTAAAGCTTACTAAAAAGTGGAAGTGTTCACTAAATTTCAATAATTTGAAAGTTTTGATATTTGTAAGTATCACATTAAAATTTTTATTTAAATAAAAATTTTACGTAAAAAATATATAATCTTGTGTAATTTATATGTAATTCATAACATTTTATTTTAACTTAGAACCTGGGGAGCACACCCAAGAACTTTATAACGATCTGAGATCCAATTTCCCGGATCACTTGCCAGTACAAACTGCTATGCTTACTTCCTTGGATTCATCGGATGCTCCAAGGCATGTGCCTCACGATGATTTATCTGATGCCACAGTCAGCTTCTCTAATCAGATAATCAACATCGCTGATGAAATAATTAAATCTGTTGATCAAGAAAAATTATTGGCTTACTATGGTCTAAAAAACGACCAGAGGCCAGACGCAGCAAAGATTAAAACAATTATGGATAAAGAGAAAAACTGCCTTCTTGAAGCTATTGTGAAAAAAGGATGTGCATTAGCTCGACTCTACATACACGGCAAAAAAAAAAATGACAGTGAAGAAAATACTAAAGCTCTTTGCGAAAATGTGTCCAGTCTATGGTTAGATGTCCAAAAATTTGCCGAACCAACTGATAGCAAAGTCGGTATTTTTAATCTCTATATCATCATTATCATCATCTTTATTACTATTATCGAATTCTATAGACATTTAATTTTCATAAAAATAACACAAATTATTATCATCATTGACATTACTATTATTGAATTTCTATAAAAACTTAACTTTCATAAAATTTTATAAAGAAATTTATAAAAATATATGAATCATTATTGAATATTTACAAATATGATAGAACCCTGTTATTATTCATAAAAAATTTATACATCTTATATTCTTTAAAAGTGTTAATAAAATAAAGAATTTATTTTTAAAGTATATTTTTAATAATGCGTAAAATTTATTAAAAATTCAATTAGTTTAGTGATGAAGTAATATATAAAGGAAAAAATTTGTTTTCAAAAAATAATTAACAAATTAAGCACTTTATATACACAATTAAAAAATGTTTACTTTAAAAAAAACTTTAGAAAAGTTTTTTTACTTTTATGAGAAAATATTGATACAACTATATTTCGGAACCTGCATCGTAAAATTATTTATTACACACACACATAAACTTCTAATTGAAAATTTAAACAAAAAACAAACTAATATTTTTGTTAATTGTATTAAATAAATTTTTTTCAAAAATTTATCAAATTATTCAGTTTTGATATACATAATATAAAGTTCAACTATCAAAACTAATTTCATCATAATATTTGAACATCATTATTTAATAATAATATATTTATAAAATGACTAACTTAAGTGTAATGTTTAACAATAAAAATTTATAGGTAATTATTCTTTCATTGTGGCATGCACATATCAATAAACATTATGGAAGGTATTTAAAATTATTAGCAAGATATTATGAAGACAAACCAATAAAAGAAATTGATGAAAAAGTCATAGAAATTGCTAAAACTTTGGGTTGGAATTATGTAGCTCAGCATATCACTTCAAGTATACCATTAAAATATCCTTCTGCACATATTATGTGGTGATTATAACTAGTAAGTACAATTTTAGATGATAAAATTATTAAAATTTCATCTTTTTGAGATATTTTATTTTAAAAATAATTGTTTCAATAAATATTTTTTATACTATGTTGATTAAATCTTTTCTTTTTATATTATCAATTATAATGATTAGTTAAAATTTATTAATATGACATTGAATTTCTTTTTCTAGACTTTTAAGATTTGGATTTATGCACAGCAATTTTTTAATTGATGCATCTGTCATAAAGAACGATTTCAGTGTTATGATAGAAAAGTTAATCTGCATTTTCCAAGACAGTTGAAAGTGCTATGCAAATAAATTTACATATAGTAAAAATGATAAACCTTAATTCATAAAAGCAATATAAGTATTAGTCAGTTAGTTACAAGTATTCAATAATCTCAGAATGTCTGTATACATGGGAGAGAATTTCAAGATCAATATTATACTTATTATGGTGAAATAAGACTGCTTAGTTTGAACATTCTAAAAAAAAAAAAAAAAAAAAATATACATGCGCATTTGTAAACAATCGATGGAATTATGAATCAACTTGTATAATTCTATATATCATTTTACACGAAAAATTTATTTCAGTTTGTGTAATAAAATATATTGATTGCTTGGATTTAGGTAGTTGTATCATTTATGAAATGATTGATTACATTTTAGTTATAATAAAAATTTAAGTGAAAACTAATGTTGTATTATTTTATTTTGTTTTTGTTATAGCAGCCTTGTGATTTGTCAAATTGTAAATTTATAAATCCATTTATAATTTACTTGCATGAAGTATATGAGTACCATTATTATATAAAATAGATTGCATGTTACTGTATTTCCATTCACTAATATTGATAAACACGGATGAAGTAACAAATTATATTAACAAAATAATTTTTTCATTTTCTTTTTCTTTAAAATACTCTACAGATTAATTAACATAATTTTGCTCTTAATTTATTGAAAGTAGTTAATAGTTTAATATGCTTTACCAATTAGTTCAATCAGCCAATATCGAGTTGACTTAACATCATTTTTAATTTTATTTGTGACAAAGTATTTTAACGACCTTAACTTTAAATGTATTCTAAAGTCTTTGATAAGATAGCATTTATACATTTTTAATAAAATTACACTTTGTTATAATAATATTTACAGTATTACATAAATTATAAAATAAAATTAATAAATTTTGAAATAAATTTCATTAAAATAAAAAAGAACATTATAAAATGTTTTTCAAAATGTATTATACATTTACACTCTAAACATTCTATGAATAATATTCGCAATGCTTTATTTATTTATATTAAAATATAACCCAGACTTATCAAAACATTGATAAGAGTTATAAATTTAAAAAAGAATGAAAATAAATGATAATTATAAAATGAATAGATAGTTATTCAGTTTGTTTTTTATACAATTATATGATAGTGAATCTGGTATTTTCTAAACTTTTGTACATTCAATTACTCAAAACGCATTCTAATCTACGTAATATAATTGTTATTTGGCGAGTGTTTATTTTCATTTACAAATCACGTTTTATAATATATGTCTTATTTTTACACTCGGATTCGTCATACATCGATTTGTATATCACTGTCCTCGGTTTCACTTTCAGTGCTTGCTATTGCATCCTCACCAACAAGCAAAGCTGCTGGCAAGTTTTGTGGTATATTGTCAATTTCCAATCTTGGCGTTGAATATACATTCAGAACTTGGATTGTAGGTGGAGAAACCGAAAGGCACTGTTGTACGGAACCGAGTGGATCAGCAGACAAACTATCACAATCTAAAGGACTGGATAATTGTAATTGCAAATTATGAAGTTCTGGTATGTGAGGTCGAATCTGTAAAAAATAGTTGTTTTACAATAGTACTTATTAAAAGTATACTTTTAATTATAATTATAATATTAATTATAATATTTTTAATATTAACTGATTTAATTAATTTATTGAATAATGATGAATCATTTATTACACATTCAATATTTTTTAACTAATCAGTTAATAAAAATGGAAAAATGTATTTTATTAAAATACTATAGACAGTATATGCATTATCTTTATTACTTTATAGAATTTCAAATATTATAAATTTAAATAATAAAAAAAATTATAATTATGTTCAATATTTTTTATATCTTTGTTTAATTCAATTTTTTTTAATTTTAAATGTTTAATATATCATAATTGTGCTATACAAAAAACTAAAATTGAGGTATATGTACACAAAAAAAATACCTTATAACCATCTCGTGTATGGGGATTTCTACAACCTCTACACCTACATTCAAGGCATGGTTTACTTTCAACGTAACAAGGACATCTTTGTCCACAGCATGTCAATTTTCCAGGTATAGCAGTAGCATTTCCACATCTGCAACCTTTTCTTTTACTTCTAGTGGAACTTGATCTTGGTTTTTTAAAATTAGTAGACTTTAAACAAAAAAATTAAAAATGTAAAAATTTTAAATCAAATAATAGAGTATTTGTACTTTTTTGAATATCTTTAACTATAGGAAATTATATTGAGATTTAAAAATTAATTCAAGTTTATAACAATAAATATATTTAGCTTTAAATAATATATTTGTAATAATAAACAAATACATAGCAACTTGAAATACAATCATGTACATGGGGAATTTTGATTAATGAATTATTTAAGACTATTACTAATTAATTAATTCTTAGAATACAATAAACAAAAATTTAAATTTATCTTAGTATTCAAAATATTGATTATAGTTTTAATTTAAAAAGAATAATTATGATTTATAACAACAATATTTATACATCATAAAATAAAAAATATAAAGTATATTGATATAATTAGAATCGTATTACAATATTATTTTGAATTTATAAATTATAGATTTATATTAGTTTTAAAAATGTAAACTTTAAGATCAACATAATTTTTTTTTATAAAATATTTAATTGATTAGTTTATTTATGATTTTTTATTATCTATTATATACGTTTATATATTTATTGTCAGAAGTTTATCAGAAGATACTGTGAAACTAATAAAATAGATGAATTATTTATTAAAATAATATGTATAAAATTTTTTCATGTATTTTAATTTGTTTGTGTGTGGGTAGCTTACATACTTTTTACAAAGTTATACTTACTTGGTAAATTTATATAAAGTTTCTGTTCATTTTCAAAATGTCAATATTAAAAGTCATTTAAAAAAGAATTTTAATTTAAAAACTCTGTTTAAATTAAATATATTTTTGATATGTTACGGTTCTAAAAATATTTTATTAATCATTTTTATTTTATTATTATTATTATTATTATTATTATTATATATAATAGTATATAAAAAATTTCATTTGTAATTCTTTAAATATAAGTTAAAAAAGCTTACATATTTTTTCTTATACTTTTATAATAATCTTTTAAAAAATTATTAGTTAAGACATTATATGAATAAAAATCATAAATAATTAAATAAATAAAAAAATCACCTTGCTATTTTTTGAAGTCTTCTTAATCTGACACTGTGTATAAGTTAATTGAGAAGCTGGAATACATTTAACTATACCGACAGAAGCCTGATGTATTTGTGATAGCTGTGTTTCTTGCACTTCAACTTCTGGTTGTAGAACATTTTCCATTTCATCAGTAACAGCCACTTTCCTCTTTATTGTAATTTTGTTACCAGAACCAGCATACATCACAGAATAAATAGATGAACCATTGGATACAGTTTTAATAGGTGTTACCTCTTGCGTATCCAGAGGATCAATTGAAGATATAAGATTGGTACTTCCAGTCTGTGTAGAAGTAGTACTTGTAGTGTAAACACAGGGTAAAATGCTATAAGCAGACCTAGAAAGACCTGCATTGCTTTTGAACTCATCTTTAAAACCCGCACCTTCTTTAATAAGCTCAGTGAGGCAACTAGCTCCTAAACAAGGTATACCATTACTAATTTTACTACTGGACACAGTTAGTACAAGGCATCTGTAAATGCCAGTGCTACTTAGATATTCACATAACTTTTTGTAGCACTGCAGAAGTATCCTTAGTTGTACATTCTCAATGTATTTGTCATAGTCCTTACACCAACCACAAGAAGGTTTGAGCTTCTTACGACCACCGCGACACCCCCGGCACACATGGTGCTGGCAGTTAGTCTCCGTGGGCGTAAGTGGTTCTATCAAAAGATTCGAACAAACGGTGCAACTGAGGCTTTGTCGAAGATATGGTACTAATCTATATAAATCAGTCCAGGAGCTAGGATCTTCAGAATCGGCTTGAAGAATTAGGCGACAAGTCGACACGTACAGGCTTGTCGCATTCATTGTTAATTTAGCGCGCAAATTACACCGGCCGGTTTCACTTGCGTCTTGGTCTTCCTAAGATGTGGCGCTTAGAGCTCCTCAGTCGGGACTCCGAAAAACCACAGAGCAGGACTAGCTAATAAACATGTTCGGTGACCAAAAGAATGTGACTAACCATCTTGACTCACAAACAAAACATCGCGGCCATATTGAATTTTTCTCGCTCTCTCTAATGAAGTAAATATATAACTGTAAATATCTACTAAAAATGAATATAAAACATAGCGATTATAGAAGAGCAAGAAAGAAATTTTTGCTTCTCCTTACTATAACCCGTTCCTACTCTCATTTCCATTTTCCCTTTTCCTCTGTAGCTCTCAAATCATAGTTGAAAATAAGATGAGAATGAAAGATTATAAGAAAGAGAGAAAAGTGAAAGCACGTTTCAACCAATGAAAAAGCGTGTCCGAATTTCAGCAGGTGTTTTAAAAAAAATTAAAATGAGATAGTTGCGTACAAAATATTTTCTTAACCTAAGTGTTCATAAACAATCACAAATTTATAGTGTACGAGCACGAGGATTTTGTATTTGCATTAATTTTGAAATATATCAGTTGTTATTGTAATCATAAGAAAGTTCGTATTTGAAAAGAAGAATAAAATTGCTCAGCACAATCATATAAAGCAGATGTGAAACTGAAACCAATCTTATAAAACCATTTTAAAAACATTGACTCAGTTATCGTAAGATTTTTTCATATATAATTTAGACATTATTGAAATATATAGTCAAAATATAAAATTATAGATTTTTAAATTATAATATAATCTATTTTAGTTCTCGTTTAATGTATCACTGATTTATAGATTTCTTCTAAATAAATATAAAAATTTTTTACTTTAATGTAATATATCCATATATTCTTATACTTTACCTATTACTGTTTAAATAATAATTAAAAAATCAAGTAGACTTTTTAATATTTTTATAAAATTTTATATATTCACAAAAAATTTAATATAGTTAAATTGTAGCAAGATTTTATTAAAATTATATTTATTTAAAAAGTCTATACAATCAAATACAGAAACATGTAGAAAAAATTTTTCTTATTATGAGTGGAAGAATTTAAGTCAATTTTTAAGTCGATTTTCATTATTGTTGTTACAAAACCATATTAATTAAATATTAATCAATAACCAAATGTATAAAAATTAGTAAATATTTTATTTTTTGAAAAATTATAGATATTTTAACATTTATAATTTAAACATTGTTTAATAAAATATGTATATAAACTTAAAAAATATTAACATTTGTTAAAGATTCATAAAAAAATATTTTAAATGTTCAAGTAATTCATATTCTTTAATTTTATTTGTTAATTTTTTTTAAATTACTTTTTTAAGAATTTTTATGTGCATTTTAATTAATTTTTTTATGTGTAGTATGTTAAATTATAGATTCAAAAAGAATACAATTTTAAACATTTACAAGACATTATCAAGTAGATATAATCATTAGTAAATATTATACCTTATTTACAATGTATATATTATAAACATAAAAAATTTATATAAATGAATGTGTTTACACTAAAATTTCGTACTTCTAAAATCCAGAAACTATAAGTAGAGTAATTTTACTGTATGCTTAAATAAATGTAAATGGATCTGTATCATATGCAAAGTAAATTGAAGATATATTTTGTACTTTAAAATATTTTATTTTAGTCGTAATTTAAAAAATTTGAAAATTTTTCTAAAAGTTTTTTATTTTAGAATTGAAGTGATATAAATAAGTCGTTATAAGTTAAATTGGTTGTAAGTAATCTAAATTTATTACCAATCAATCATAAATGGAAGAATTATATTATTATTAAATGTTAAAACATTAAATTTTGAAAAAAAGAAATTTTAAGAAATTCCATTAATTTATAATTTATTTAATAACGATTAAACAATCTTTTCGTTTTTTTACTTTTCAGAAAAACTTTTGTATTTATATTAGATTAAAATTTTTTTTAATTTATTGTGAGATATTTTTATAAATTTTTATATCTCATAATTATTGAAAATTGTTGTTACAGATTGCTTTCATTACTTTAATATTGTTTTTATTGTTATTAATAAAAATAAAATTGAATTGTTTGAAAGTGAATCATTAAATCAATACATTTATACTTGATCTAATAAAAATACTATTTCTTCATACAAAATACGATGCATATATTATTTTTTGCGGGTTATAATATTTCACGAAATTATATTGAATTTATAATTTCATGAATCAATTCATTACGCTATGTCAAATAAATATAATAAAATAGATAAATGCAATGTATTTGTTTAAATTAACGACGAACAACCTTTTTAGCATTGAAACGATATAAATTTATAGTATCAATAATAGTCTGTTGATGACTTAATCACTTTAAGAAGATGAACGGTATTCATTTTTTGTTAGTATTTGATTATATGTGTTATCTTTTATCTTTAATTTTAGTTTATTCAAGTAATATTACACATACATTACTGTCCATGAATGAAGTACATAAATTGTTAACACCTTCAAAAAACTCGATCACATACTCTAATTATGTATTTATAATGATGATACATTGTAAATAAATAATTTTTGAAATCGTATTATAAAATCATGTTTTTGACTTTTTGTATATTAAAAATTATTCACTTTTGGATCTCTTGATATTTCACACATTTTATATAATATTATAATTTTTATTGTGCTATATTTTTAATCAATTTAATCAGTAAAAATACGTTAATTTTCATAATTAGTTCTTTAATAAACATTTATCATTAAACCATTAATTTGATACTTTTATTATTAAAAATTAAATAATTAATATTTTCTGTATATTTTATTCATAAAAATATTATTCTAAATCAAAGAATATTGAGTTTTATATTCTGAAATATTGTCTTATCTTGAATCAGATATAAAATATATTCTTTGTCAATAAAAAATTTAACATTGTTTTCCAGGATGATCTTCATACATCTTATGTAGAATTTCTATTAGCATTATTATTGTGCTAAGTTAATATCATTGATTACGCAACAAAAATAAGTCGATTCTCATTTCAAGTATACAAAAATGTAAATCATTTGTCGCGGTAATAGATTAAAATTAAAAAGAAAATTGTCAAAAATATTTTCTCATTTCCTAATAAAAGAAGTTCATAAAACACGAGAGAAAACATTCTTACAGCTGTAGTTAACATTAAATATTTTTTAAAAATTTTTAAATTGAATATATTAAATAATAATTTTCTTTAATATTTTATTAATTAATTTAAGTTTTTAATGGTTTATTCTTCTCTAACACGAGATAGAGGCTTTCTTTGTTCTTGTTTATTTTTTAGTACGATAAAAGTGTACTTGTATTCAAATGATTTATTGTTGCTTTTTTTAATATAAACGTGGAATTATTATTACCATTGAATGAATTATAATAGTACCATTATTTTTAATGAAACATATTTATTTGTTTTAATTTTTCTTGTTTTCTTGTATAGTCTGCAACAATACTTATTTAATTTATCACAAAAACATTTCATTATCTAACCATGTAATATTTATAAATCGTATATTTGAATAAAATTATAAAATATTTTTTGATCAGTAATAAATACTTCAAATATTTTCATAATTCTTTGTTACATTAATACAAATTAGTTTATATTTAACATATAAAATCATTAATTTATTTTATTATTCTGACATCATATTTAAAATGTATTTTATATTGATTAATTTTTTAATTAATATATGTTAGTTAGTTCGATTTAAAATAAAATATTGAACATTTGATTTATTAAAATATAGTACTTTTTCTTTTTGATGATTTTTTCAATTTAATAAATTCTGGTTTGAATAGCAATCATGAATTTACCCAGGAGTCCCAAAACTTCTAATTTAAGCGCTGATTTACAGGAGATTATTAATAAAAAAAATATGTTGACTACTCGTACAAGAATGAAAGGTATATGATTCTTTTATTAAAAATGGATAGAATTTTTTAAAAATAATATTAATATATTTTAATTCTAGTATTAAATTCCTTGGATCAAAACTATCAACAGAGTACAACAGAAAAGAAAGAAACTTTGAGATTTAAAGCCATTCAAGAAATTTTAAGTTCAGAAGTTAAATATTTACAACAATTGGAAATCATTATGAAGGTAAATAAAAGCATGAATAGTTTATTTCTATTATAAGGAAACCGTGTAGTTAGGAATAATTAATATTTTTAGTTTTTCATGAAACCAATACTCGAAAGAAAGTTATTAAATTATTATTCGTATACAACGTTATTTGAAAATATAGAAACACTTTACAACGTTAATGGAGAATTATTAAAGGAATTAAAACAAAATCCAGAAAATGTTGCACAAGCATTTTACAAATTGGCACCCTTTTTTAGGCTGTACTCAGTTTATGCTTACAACTATAAGCGTGCTTTAATCGTGTTACAGGTATAAATGTATATTATGCTTTACTTTAAAATTTTTATATATTTATATTTACAAAATTTTTAGTTATAAGTAATCTTCATAAATTTCTGCGACTGCATATAGGCATACAATCTAATGTACGTGCTTACGATAATACACACATCCACGCATATACAAATATATACTCATCCATATTTATTTTTATAATACACTATAACATCTACGTTAATTATACATAATTTTGTTTAAAATATTAATAATAATTATAATAATAATAATAATAATAATAATAATACTAATAATAATAATAATAATAATAATAACAATAATGTAGGTTACAGCGTTAGTTACAATATAAATAATAAAACAATTTTTCTTTTTTGTTCTTTATTTTAAAGTTCATTATACAATATATTTGCTCGATACTCGTGTGTTGAGAGGCGAAGATTAACTGTTTTCTTACGTGCATTCTGTCTATTTATGCGTCCTCCAAAAATCAAAATATTGAGAGATATTTACGACAAGAAAAGTGGAAAAAAGTGTGGAATATACTGAACGCTGTTGAAAACTTAAATTTCATTTGCCGAGAAGTCCGTTGATGGCCTCCGCGTGATAACTCCCACAGCACCAAGGCCCGAGTACTTGTCTCAGCTTTCTGTTCACCACAATAATAATACTAATAATGATAATAATAACAGAAGTATATTATTATAAAATATTTAAATTATTAGATAGTTGATAATTTTTTAAATAATGAATTGAGAAATTAAATACATATTTGATGGTTTTCTTTTTATTTATGTAAATTATTATAAAAATTTTTTAAATATACATTCTATATATATATATATGTTTATTAAATATTATTAGTTTATATCTATTCATGTTTCATTATTATTAAAAGTAAAATTAGACATATTGACAAAGAAAAATTAAAATAAATATTTTAAATATAAATGTATGCCTTGTTTCGCAGGAAATACAAAAAAATGATTTAACGGTAGCTGAATTTATATCGAAACAAGAAACGAGACCAGAAGTCAGTAATAAATTGTCTTCCTTGTTAATAACACCAATTCAAAGAGTACCAAGATATAAATTACTTTTAAAAGAAGTTTTAAACAATACGGCACTTAGACAACAAGATTATTTTATACTACAAGGTTTGTTAAATATTTAATAATTAACATGACTTTTCCATAATGATAATATTTTTAATATTTTTTTTTTTTTTTTACAAAATAGATTTAACATTTATTATACCGTTTTTACTAATCATTTTTATAAACATTCTGGAATAATAATATTTTATAGCAATAAATTTAATTAAAAATTATTTTTAATTTCTTTCAATTAATATTATTAATAGTAATTTCATGTCTGATGTATCTATTATTATTATGTGAATAATGTTTGAATTATTGTATACATTTTCACATACTATTCATAATTCCATTCCTTTCTTTTTATATTATACTATAAAAAGTATTTTTATATAATATTTTCTGATTCGTTAAAAATAATTTCTATTTAGGTTTTTTATTAATTTTGTATTTCATCACATTAATTTGCTTTATATATTACCATTATATATTTCACTGTTTTCTTTTTTCGCACATGTATAAAAATTTTTATATTATTTTTCCAAAATCTATTTCATTTTGATTGGTTTCCCATTCTGAATTTTTATTATTTTGTTGAAATTTTTATTCCTTTTTTACATTTTATATACATGTTTATTCTCTTCAATTATTACTTATTTTATCTTACTTGTACATCTTTAACCTTTTTTGTTATTTTTATATTTGCTAATTATTAATAATTATGTTTAGTTCTTCTCAAAATTCTGACCTTCTTTCTCATTATTGTAATATTTACCTTGTTTCTCTATTGTTTTTTCATCTTATTTTTTTTATTATTATTATTATAATACTTTGATTTTTTGATAATTAATACTTTACTTTCTCTGGCTATACATACTTTTGTCGCTTCTTGTATTGTTATTTATTACTTACCAGCTTTTCCTAATTTTTATTCCTTTTTTATTTAATATATGCTTTTTTAAGTTCCAAGTCTTCATAATTTACTAAACTTTCATTCTTATATATATATAATAATAATAATGTCTATAACTATTTCATTTCAGGAGTTCTTTTTCAATATTTTTCTATTGTTTATGTCTCTTATTCCTTTACAATATATCTTATTATTTTTATTTTCAAATCTTTATGTTTTTCTTCATACACAAACAGACTATTATTCATTGTATTTTTGTGTTGTTAATATATTTTATATATTCTATATTTTTTACCAATTCCACTTATATATTTTATTTCATTAGCTTTCTCATTTACTTTATTTTGTTATCTAATTTATGAACTCTATTAT
The DNA here is from genome assembly GCA_018907185.1 of Platyscapa corneri. NCBI lineage: Eukaryota > Metazoa > Arthropoda > Insecta > Hymenoptera > Agaonidae > Platyscapa > Platyscapa corneri. The sequence continues at coordinate 659,538 of JACCHW010000112.1, forward strand.
TAAAAATTTTTTCACGTATTTTTGATAAAAATTAAACAATTAAAATATAAAATAGCTTTGATTATACAGAGTTTATTCATTTTTTAATTTTTAATTTTATACATATAATATCTTATATATTACCAGTTATCACAAGATATAATATATAATATAATCAAAAATAAAATAAATTTTTTATATGCTATCCTAAAAATTTATGTTACGTGTACAAATTGTGCAAAGATATTATAGATTATTATGCTAATGTATGTAATATAAACCTTAGTTTACAATATATATTTTAAAAAAATATTAATAAATACTGAGAAATATAAAATGCGTGTGATTAAAAATATTAATCGCGTTCAGTACTATAATGATTAATATAATACATGGTATATATAATAATGATTTAATTTAAATAAATATATATTTATAAACATATAATAAATATATAATAAAATATATATTTTATTTTTAATTGTTTATTGTTAATTGTATTATATATTATAAATTTATAATACACTTATATTAAAATATGAAGATTAATGTTTTTATTATGTTTTGATGATTTATTATGTTTTCCAACTAATTTTAAATCTTTAAATAAAAATTTAGTAACAGAGCTGAATTAAAATTTATTTTTTCTATTGAAAGTTCTTTAATGGAAATAAAAATGCTTTTGCAATATATTTAATTATTTTTAACGATGACTCTTACTTTTATATTTTATACATTTTTATATTTTGTTTAACTCAGTTTTTGAATGTAATAACTGTCTCTAGTTATTCGCTTTATTAATATTATTGTTGTTGTTGTTATTGTACTTATAAAACATAAAAAGTATTAAATAATCGGAAATATTTTTTTTTAATCAAATATTAAATATCAATATTACGTTAGTTGAATTTAATATTAATATATGATTAATCGTTAATGATTATATTTTAATATTAAAATAAATTTTTTTTTGTTTACTTTACAAAGCTCTATATGTAAATAATTAAATATTATTAAAGTCAAATTTTTTATAAAAATCATTTTAACATACTTTCAAAATTTTATTTATTTTTGTATAATAAATTCAAATGAAAGAACTTATTTTGAATATTTTTATTTTAAAATAGATAGTGGCTGTTAAAAATATAGTTGTATATTTTCTCAAATAAATATGAAATATTTTATTATTATTTGTAATATTTTTAATATAATACAGATGAATGTTATTTAAAAATATTCAAATTTTTTATTATTATTTGTTTAATTTAACTATTTGTTAAATTCATGAATTAAAACTCTAAACTTAAAATTAATTATTATTAGAAACTTATTATGGTAATTTGTTATTTTCTATTTACTTAATTTATTTCGATTTAAAAAAACGTAAATATAAAATATCTTAGTTCTTAATAATAATTATTTAATTTTATTGTAGTTTAAATTATATTAATATTTTAGCATCACTGGTAGAAATAGAAAAAGTAGCCATGCATATCAACTTTCTTGTAGCGGAATACGAAGATGCTGAAAGACTTTTAGAAGTCCAGATGCATATTGTTAATCATATAAATTTGATTAAACCAGGACGTAAATTAATTCGCCAAGGACCTCTTATGCGAGTATCAAGGAGTGGAAATACATCTTTTCGAAGGCATTTTATTCTTCTTAATGACACTTTACTTTACTGTAAAGGCAATCCTGAATCACTAACAGTATGTTGTCTCTTACCGTTAAATAAATGCAAAGTTGAAAGCGTACTAAGTAATGGACTTTTCAAAGTTATTTGCATGCAAGAAACGCTGCTTCTTTACTCTGAAAATGGAGATAGTGAAGCGTGGATTCAAGAATTGCAAACAGCTATAAAAAAAGTAAATATAAAACTATTTTTTGACATAAAATTCTAATAACACTAATCAGAATAAGTCATATAAAGCAAACACTTAATTTAATTTAGTTCATGCTTAAATCATGGTGACATAATTACTTTGATAAATTGTTATACTATTCTAATGTATTTGATATTATTCTGGCTGCCGTGAGCGCTTATTTGTATCATGCAACTAAATATAAATCAAAATAATTCCATAAAAGAATAATTTAAAAAATGAATTTTAAATTATAAAGTATTTATTAGAGCTAAAATATTTACCGTTTACACAATAAAAATTATCATATATATAGATATCCTTTAAAATATTTTTTATTTATTTTTAAAAAGTAATTTATTATTATATATAAAAATACTTCAAAGTTTTTTTTCAAATATTCATTAAATAGAAAAAAAAATTTATAAAAGTATTATTTAATAAATCATAAATCTCAAAATAAAAAATGATTAAACTCTCTTTAACTATTAACTATAATCCAATTTAATTTATGATTCAATTTTTTATATAATTTTTGTTTAATAGTATGTTGAATGCAGACAAACTTTACGAAAAGATAGCAGTTTACGAATACCCATACGACGGATGACTCTTTGCCGAAAAGAAGATTTCATTGAAAAACGATATAAAAGGAAAAGACCCTTGTCTGTTAATGAAATTGTTCAGGTAAAACTTTTCATTTATTTTACTTATTTTCAATTAACATATATTTTTGGTAATGAAATTTTATTTTATTTCTTTTTTATTCTCAATTTAGAATGCATAAATATATAACTTTAATCTAGTATTACTTATAGTCAAATAATAATCAATAACTGATAAACTGATCTGTGGATTTCTTTCCATCATTAAATTAACATATTAGTATATACAACCTGCCGATGCAGCTGAGTAGTTTGTAATACTTCTTATATAATTTAATATTGTATATTAACTTAATTTAATTACGGAATTCAATTCTTAAATTATTTGTTCAAATGTATCAATAAATTTACTTATATATTTTTAGTAACTATAATTTAAAAATCATTCAAATTAATTTAAAATTGTTAATTTTTAATATAATAAAAATATTTGTTATAGCCACTATCAGATAATTCTAATATAATATATGTAAATCAAAATTCTGAATCTAAAATTTCTGAAAACGTAAATTTTATTCATTCATTTAAACGTCTTAAAAGAACATCAATTGAATTTGAACCTTCTGTTAAAGAAAAAATAACAGTTTGGATCGAAAGGATGAAGAAAAAAAATTTTAAAATTGAAAATCCAAATGAAAATAATTGTTTTCATCAAAACAAAAATATAGTATCTGGTTCAAATATTGTAAGTATTATTTCTAAATCTAATAAATAATAATTATAATTTACATCCGTTTTGAATTAATTATCATATTTTATTTTACAGATTGATAAGAATCAATTCTCAACAATTACGTTAAATGAAAATTATGAAATTGTTAATCACGATAACTTAAATGAAGAAATTATAGAGAAACTAGAACAATCTCGAAAAAATCAACATATTTTATCTTTTAAAAATATTGGTAAATTTTTCACGAATATAAGAAGTACGCTTAGAGATATTTTTAATCGTAATCTGTAAATAAAAGTTTAATGTGGTTAATATGTATAAATTTTTATTAAATATGTTTAAATTTAAAGTTTAATTCTGTATTGTAATCTTTTTATATTTTAATTTATATCGATTTCTAAAACTATTAAAAAGGTTAAAGTTATTAAAATATTTATAGTCCTGTAATTTAAACGTTTGTATCTGTATATATTATTTAAATAACAACTTTTAAATCTTAATTTTTTCAAATATTAAATTTGAAAACAAATTCTATGCGTGATATATGATATAATTTTAGCTTATTTACGTATAAATTTTTACATCACAGAGAAATTTTAACTTTTTTATCAATTTCAATAAGTTAAAATCAATTCGTATTATTAATTTATGCAAAATAATAAATTTATAGATTATATTTTAGTTTATGTATAAGACGGTAACTTTATAATAATAATATAAAATTACTATATAATTATGACATTTGAACACAAAGTTAATAAATTTAAATATTTATCAAGGTTTTAGAAGGCATCTATTAAGGTGTTTCTAAAAAATGTCAAGCCTTTTTAATTTGAACTTATACAGAGATGGGTTGACATATAATTCCTAAGTTTCTGTTTGTATATTTACCCACTTAATTGTAATCTTAAGAACTTCTTAGTTGCTATTGTATTATTGTAATATACTGAAATACAGCTACTATCTAAAATAGTATATTGTTTGTTTCAAAAATACAGCAGATATTTTTGAAAAATTTAATTCAGCATATGTATAAGAAAATTAAAATATTAACACAAAGTAAATTTAAGATATTTCTGTAGCATTTAACTTGTCATTATACTAATAACAGCTATTGATATATTTTTTGAGTTTAAAATCATTCTTGAATGTACTTTTAAAAGACTGCAAATAATTTATTTAAATGTTTAATTTATAAATCTAGTACAAATGTATATTAAAAAATATGAAGTTCTTTTTATCTTATTTTTTTCTTAATATTTAAACAGTAAAATAACTATAATTAGTAGGAACAAATTTCTGTATAAAATGTTAATAATTTTTAGTAGAAGTAGTAAATATGTGTGTAAAATATGCTTTTCATATTCTTTATTTATTTTTTAACAAACATGTATTTTTTGTGCATTTGTGAACTCACTATTCATCAGCTTTGGAACCGATGTATATGGTATGGAGTTGAACGCTTTTTTAATCAATGTCATTTTTACACTATTTAAATTATTAGTAATATTATTTAAAAATATGTGAATAATTCAGACATTATTATTTACAATTTTTACAATAGATTTCTATTATTATATCGTATATATATTGTTGTATTTCATTATATATATGATTTTATACATTTTTTATTTCGTCTTATTTTCTGTATTTCTTTCTGCTTCAATGAATATTATATAATATATAATATATATAAGCCCCTTTTTTCTTCTTTCATTATTTTCTTTGAATTTTTCTCTGCTTTGGTCTTCTAATATGTGTTTCTATATACCTTTGTCATTAGTACATAATTTACATATCCATGTTCCGTTAACCAGTCTTCATTCGCTCTGGTTTTATTACTTGTTTTAGATATTAAGAAATCTTCGATCTCTTATATTCATTTTTTATTTCTTTCTTTAGATATAAACATTTTCTTCTTCTAAATTTCCCAATATGTATTTTATTTTTTTTTTACATATTGTTATTTTCCAATAGTTTTTATTGTCTCTATGTACTACCATATTATTTCTACTCTTCTTATATAATATTCAGTTGTCTCTCTAATACTACCATCCTTGACTTGACCATCCAATACTATGCTAGAAAATTATTCCTTTTATTCCGTAGTTTTGTTTCATTTTTTTCGCATCTTTATAAATTCCCATGCTTTATTTTTTATTATTATATTCTCAAATTTAATTACTCTTTTTACTATCTTTTTTCCAATTATAATTATGCGCTCAGAAATGATTTTTTTCTAAATTTAATATTCATTTTTAATGTATCTTTTTAATATTTTCCAAGTTTTTCATTTCCATATTTCTACCCCGTCTAATAATGCATATTTTACTACACCGTCAAATATTTTCATTTTTATGTTTTTGAACGACTTTTCCACTTATATTTCAAAATTTTACCATTTGATATTGTAGTAGTTTGTTTATTGAACGATACATATATATATATATACTTTGTTATTATATATCATAATATTCATTTTGCTTTTCAATTAAACGTTTTTTATTCATTAGCATCTTATACTTTATGCATAAATAGTTATTTTGTACTACTTTCAGTTTAATCGATATTTTTTCGTATATTTAAGATCATATTTGATAAAATTTCCATTGTAAATATATAAAGTATTAATGTACATAACTTTTAATCTTAACATTACACTTTTCGTGTTTTACATATGATTTTACATTTAATATTCAAATAAATTTGACTTGCACATATAGTTTTCACTTCTTTATCTTTCTACTATCTATTTTCCTCTGTCTACCAATATATTATGTACATTAAATTAATATCTTTTCTGTGCCCTTTTGTACTTTTCCATGTGCTCGTCATAAATTCTATTACATTTCACTCTTCTGTAATATGTCTCATTGTTTAATTCTTTTCTTTCCACCTTCTTTACCCTGATCTTGCTAAAATTATAATATTTCCAAAAATTGAACTTTTTCTTCTTTCTTCCTCTTTTCTCCTTTTTCTTATGTACATTCTGTAATAATATATTTAGATCTTTCTAAGTTGTATATTCATAATTGCAATCGGTGTCCTACTTTTATTTTCATTATCTTTTTACATATTATTTCATCATTTACTATTATTACATATTTGCACTATTAGGTATTAATTTTATATGTTCCTTATCCATGTAATTTTTTTTGTATTTTATTTGTACTTTAGGTATGTCAAATTATCTTTTTCATATCTTTCTCCTTTTCCCGTACTTTTCTAAATTTCATTATTGTTATATTTTTGTTTTTCTGTATTTTATTTTAATTCCTTTTTAATAATTTAAAAGAAATCACATATTTACGGTAAACTTTACTATTTATTTCATTCTGAACTGAAGAAAATTAAAATAAACTTTTATTTGATAATGTAAGAAAATGATCTTAAAAAAAATTTAATTATTGGCGTTATATTTTATATCATAAAAGAATGAGAAATTCCAATATAAATAAATTGTTATGCGTTAAATACTTACATTAATTTCATGAGGTATATATTGTACATATTAAAAACCCAAATATTTAAATGCCGTTATTAAAAAAAAATATTAATAACTTTTTCTGAAAACTTTAATATGAAGCTTGGATTCGGGAATGATTTGTAAATTTGTCCGAGAATTTCTGTTAAAGATTTTTACGAACTAGATGTTATATATATATAAAGTAATAATATCGTAATAGATTGCGAAAACAGTAAATTTAAATGATTTCATAATATTATAAGTCGGTAATATTTAATTATTTAGGCGATTATGATGTAATCATAAATCCTATAAAATACACTGGCAGATTAATGAATTAATATTTTTATGATGTATATATTGTTTCAACGAGTGCATAAAACAGTTATCTATAAAAATGTATACTTTTACAGATACATTATTTTAAAGATACTACAATTTAAAACATTTTGATTAATTATTAAAGGTTTTTATTAAGATTGGATTATCTGTAATTTTTTTTGAACAGTTAAAAGAGATGTCGAGTATGACGATGCTTGAACATGATATATTCATAAGTATTGCCGTTAATACATCAGATTATGTGATAAAAATGTTATTATAATAATAATTATAAATATATCATTTCAATTTTTATACTTGCATTAATCTAGAAAAAATATAATAGATGTAAATACAAATTATTGATGGTTAATATTTACATCGTTTTTATAGACCATAAGATCTTGATTTTTACACTTAATTAAAATTTTTTTAATAAGTTTAGATAATCAATTTTACTATCTTGATCTATTCAGATATGATAGAAAAACCATATAGATATAGTTAAGACCTAAATTCAGTGACGAATTATTTTGAGTTAATGTAATTTGAAAAAATTGATGATAAAACATTAAAAAATTACAGCATTATTATTTAAAAAGAAAGATTTACAAACTAAATGTTTTTGTATTTTCCGCATATCATAATAATACAATAAGAACGTTTATTTAAACCTTTGCAGAATCTTTTATATTTAGAAGCTAGTGTAATTAAAAAAATGGCTAAATAACTTATCGGATATTAATCAGCTTTACAGAAATGCGTAGAAGCAATAATATACTTCCTGTCTGCCATGCAAAGTAACAAAATTCATACCTTTTTTTCGTAGGTATATATTTTATCCACTATACATTTATAAATTATAGTAGTTTCAGCCTTATTTTATACTTATTTTGTAGTGCTATTAGAAATAAATATCGATGGAACTAGCTAAAATTAGATTAGATTCAAAGTAATTAAAAATTTAAATTATTTAAATAATGAAATACAAAGTAAAACAGCAAATGTTTATCATCTTTCAATAAATGGTATTATTTGATACGTGAAATTAATTAAAATTTTTAATTTTAATTTGAAATTACTTTAAATTTTTTATTTTTAAAAAATAGAATTGCAGATATTTCAATTAGATCATAAAAATCGTATCAAAAATGGTATTAATAGATTTGATTGAACTAAATACTTTATTTTGCGATAATTTTGCATAAATTAGAAAAATAAAAAAATGCTTATAAATGTTATTAATCAACAATATTATATTTTCACATATTATACAATCAAAAAATATTTTTTTCTTATTCAGTTTCATCTTATTTAAATGTTATGAAAAATATAACACAATTTTTATTTTTAATGACAAAGTATATTTTAATAGTTAACGTTAAAAGTATTGTGTGAAAAAATATTTTTTAATGTTAGTTTTCAATTAATATTTATGAAAAATATATGTAGGAATATAAGAATATTACTGCAAATGAACAAATGAATCCTAAGCACTTCCGTAAAAATAAAAACAAATTTTTTTAATAAAAGCTTTTAATTTAATGTAATCTTTATTTAGAACTATATATATATACTATAACCAAATTCCTTGCTAACTTTTTAAACTACATATAAAGAATAAACTCTTAAAAATAGGTTTCATAACTCGATGTTAACTTACGTTTTTAAATGACCTTTCTTTTTGACAAACCATGTTTTTGTATTAAGGAACAGAAATAAGTATCAATCACATCGAAAGAGTTCGATACCTGTCTTAGCAACTCATATAATAATTGATTCGATTTGGTTTTAACGATTTTAAATCAATGAGTTAAAAAATTGTACTTAACAAATAGCACTTTTTTCTTGCACAAATAAGGTTATTTCTATTGTAATTTTTTATTAAATCAATAAAACAATTCACAATCGAATCGTGTTCTCTTTGTTTAGAATTCTATTTTAATTACGCCTCTCGAATTTCAGAAATTCGTAACCAACACTTTCTACTAGTGAGCCAGTTTTTGTCTTCTTCAAAGTCGTCTACAAAAATACGTTATATATTGTATAGTAATATGATCTCTTTATATTTATCATCTATGATATATTTATCATTCGATACATCTTATGCCGATTATTTCTTTTTCCAATGATCGAATAATTTTCCTGCATAGCGTAAAAATAAGATGTAAACACCGTTGATTATTTTATTGCTACAATGAAATTATAAATAAAAAAGTCAATTAGCGATAAAAAAATATTTGTTAAATATAAAAAACCCTACAGATAATGAAAAGAAAACAATAAAGATCATAAAAGATAATAAATTTGCAGATGATAATAAATGATTTATTGAAACAAGAAATTATCCGCCAAAGTGAATTATCAATGCAAATACCATTATGTTATTAAAAAAAATGTTAATTTTTGACTTAAATAATTATTTTTGAAATAAATTATTTGTTAATATTAACTACCATAAAAAATAAAATTATTATATAATATGTATAACCTATTAAAATGAATTGTTATTTTGTCTATTTAGTAAATGCTTCAAAATTTTTTATAGAATTTATAAAAAACATTTTTATTGATTAACAAACAGAAAAATTGCTAAATTTTATAATAATAGAGAAAAAACATCACCAACAAATAATAACAAATTAATGTTTGGAATAATTATTAATTACCATGGGAATAAAAACAAATAATTCACAAATTCGCGTTTTAGTCACGTTGTAGAAGATTGAAGATGTTTTGAAATTTCTTTAAGAATCTTATATTGGCTAACTACAGTATGATTTTATTAAAAAGAATGCTCATTTAATAAAAGTAATTAACTGTTTAAAATTTATATTTTTTTTTTACCAAAACCAAGTTATAATATCATGAAACCCGATTATAGGTATTTCTTATAGTGAAAAGCACAATTTATAATTTATTTAAGGTATTATAATTTTTTAATTATTATAAATTGTAATATTTTTTACTTCATTAAAAAAAATTAAATAAAAAATATCAATCCTCAAATTTTCTATTAGTCGATATTCTTGCAATACTATAATTTTGAAATTCATTTCGAATTTCATTTTGAATTTCACTAGGTAGAAAATAATAAATTCTATTGGTGCAGTAATTAAATACCATACTCTAATAAAAAAAACTTCAAAATTACTTCTACTATATGCTTAAAGGATATAGTAAAAAAATATGTCAAACTATGATTAAAATTACAGACATCTGTAAGAATTGATATGAAAAGAATAAATTGTTTGAGCGACGATGAGTTTGTTTATCAGAAGAAAAAAATAGAATGAAAAAATTGTTTTATATTTTTTATTATATACAAAATAATAATATATGTTTGTATATTAAATTAATAACATTTTTTAAATATACACAAAACAAGTTTTTTAATTTAAAAATATTAAAAATATATATTTATACTTTCTAAAAAGGAAAATATTCTTACTAAAAAGTATTAAATAAAAAGTTGATAACAAATAAAATAAATTTAATATTTTAGACAGTTAATAAGAAGAGCAGTTATGAAGCGAAGAGTAATGGGAGAGACAAATTTATGAAATCTATGGTATGAAAATCTTAATAATATTCAGAATGAGAAACGAAACAAGAAGGAACATGTATTGTTTTAATGAGTTTCTACCGGATTGCAAAGTTACTGGTAAATTGAAAAGAGACTGTAAGAACACGTTAAAAGCAAATAAAAAATATCTGCGAATTGTGCAAAATCATGTAGAAGAGAGAAAAATACGAAGATAAGGACAGGAACAAAAAAGAGGAAGAAGCAAGAAAGTGAAGACGAAAGAAAGTACTCAAGAGAAAACAGACAGTAATTTTTTTGATTTGATTAAATGATTTTTATGAACCTATTGATTTATGCAACGTAACTCTCAACGTTTATGAACTGACCTGGAAAAAGATTATTTGATTCGCTGCACTCGTGATAACCCTTCAATACGTGTCTTCTGTGTTAAACGTAATCCTGGTTTCAGTTTGATACACCTTTTTTGTCGATACCCTATGTTACACTTCTTTCATCCCCTGAATTATCTCACCGTATAATTGTGGATCCATGTTTAAGTACAATTTTATGTTCTAGATTTGCCAATTCATATTAATTTTAATTATATGTAATGATAATTAATATTAAGATATTATTTATATTTCATTTATTATATTTAGAATAAATATACTTAATTTTATTTTTTTAAATCATTTCTTTTAAATACCATAGAAAAACAACCTAAATTCTGCAGTTGAAAAACTTTCATTGTAAAGAAATTTAGTCACTCATACAACAAATGACAACTACAATATATTTAATAATATAATAAAATTTAAAATATGAATTAATAATTATTGCATGTGGAATATCAATCTGTTGTTAAATTTATAAATAAATATTATCAACGTTTAGAGAAAATTATAAAATAACGTAGTAAAAGAACTGTAATATAATTTTAGGTTTATTCGGTATAATATGCCTATTTGTTAATAGGAGTGAGTGACAAGCAAAAAAATACCTTTTTTCATTTTTTATATATGAGATAGATGATATTTTAAATTAATGATTTGTAAATATATATAAAGTTACACTTGTGAATGAATGAATGTATTTATTTATTTATAATAATTAATCTAATGTAAAAATTATAATATTTAAAATTAATTAGTAATAATATAAAAATTGATCGATTTTTAAAATCCAAATTACACAAAAACAGCAATTGAAGCAAGGATAATGTGAGATAGCAGTCGCTTGTGATGATCGTTATATCAAGTGATAGCATCAGATTATTATTTCATATATGTATACACATATTCATACACACATCTAGTATATATAGTATATATCACGTCATAATTCCGAACATTGTTATTTAATTTAATCTGAATATGCAATCCCATAAACCTATAAAAAGATACTAATTAGTATTTTAAGCGGAACACCAAAGAAACCCATAAAATTAATAAATGCATAAATATCAATCTTTAATATAATAAAGATTGCAATAAACCCATAAATATCAATCTTTTATGCAATCCTATTAAAAAAAAAAAACAATTATACTAGAAGAATGCCAAGCTAACGTCGTTTTAGACAATAGTTGTTTTTAAAAACTTAAATCACTTGAAATTTAATTTTATGAATATCTTAACTCAATTTGTGTAAGATTGACAATGAACACTGTTAATTGACAATAGACGAATAAAACTGACAATAGCAGATGTTTAACTAAGTTATGCTAAGAAAAAAATAACAGGCTAGAAAATAATTATGAAGAACTAAGGTAGTTTGATGGAAAGTTCAACAACTTTACATAAAAATATTTTAAATACATCCGTTTATTACTTCAATACCGTATGATAGTGTCAGCAAAAAATTACACCAAACGATTCATCAGCACAAAATCCGAGTCTTTTGTTTTAAGCAATTAGCCGAAACAAACTTCTGTACTTCTTCGTCAAGTGATGAATTGGTGTTAAATTATGAGTACTGTTGTTCTATACAACATTTATTACCCACATTAACTGTAAATAAAAAATTTCTTTTTGCAGTTTCTCTGAATTACATTATCCACTCACACAGAATAAATATAATTACTATATACAGAATATGGACTTATAGTTTATTTCCTTTTTCACTTAAAAGTAATTCAGCTCCAGCCAGCATTTATCTCGGATACAAGTATTTCAGTCTCGATGATTTCGTAATGATAGTTTGGGTACTACCTAAGCTGCATTTTCATTATATGATAGTTGATTCATATCAACTAAAAGCAACAAGGTTGATGGGTGCCGACCTGTCAGCGACTGGGTGGTGTACGGAAAATTAAATAAACTTCTTTGATTGCACGTGCAAAATTATTGCAGGTAACAATTTTTATCGAGAAAAATTGAACGGTCGTTGAGATTTTCATAAAATTTCAAATAGCGAAAGATATAAATTCATGTAGATGCAACATGGTGACAGCAGAAACTCAGCTACAGTACGTGGAGCATATCGTGTCACATTCCTAAATTATTATGTTCTAGTGTTTTTTTTTTATATACCCTCCTTATCGCCTATTCTTCTTGACGACGTCTCCATAATGAAACGAACTCGTTAAGACTATTATTTGCTGGTAAACAAAATTCAGAAATGATTGAGTTGTAAAATTGGAGAAAGAGTCCACAATTATAGTATAATGTATCAAGAATAATCATGACCCTCGTAAAAACTAAAATTATTATATATATAATACTAAATTTTTCTGAGTATTACCATCTTCTTTAAACCTTCATAAGTACAAATTCCACAGTAGAAAATGCAAGTACTCTCAACAATATCATTGTACAGAATAATAGCACACAAATAGCATCACATTAAGTAATCAGACCATTGAACATTTTACCTTTTTTTCATAATGAACTCAATTAATAATTATTGGAGCGGTCCCTAAATAAATAATTTATTATTATTCAGTAATTTAGTAACATAACTTTAATTTTTGTATTTATTTTAAATTATATTAATTATGAATAGTATTTTATTAAATATTTATTTTTTATTTTATCTGTGTTAACCGTAGATTTCCTAAAATTAACAATTTTAAATTAAAATTAATTAACTAGATTCAAAAATTAAAAAAATATTCGAATAACGATTTAATTTTTACTCAAGAAAATTCTAATATTTGCGATAAATTTTATGAAAATAAATTTTGAAACAACTATAATGAAACTAATTTATAAAATTGTGATAAGAAACCTAATTCTGTATAAAATTTCAAATAAAATTAATATAAGTGAAAAAAAACTAATTTTTTACTTAAATATATAAAAAACTTAATTCTTAATTTTTAATTTGCTACATTTTATTATTTAATAAAAAATTGGATTTTATTTTAGAAAAAATATTTAAAACTAAATAGATGCAATAAAAACATAAATCTTATCAGTGTTGTTACAATACAAAAAGAGAAAAAGTAATATTCTAATTTTAGTTTTCTTAGGTTTGAACTTACTTATCCGTTTGAAAATAGGTAAAGGATACTGAATTTCAGTTCAATCACAAATCGCTGCTTATGTGAAGTTCTGAGAAACGGGACTGGCCATCGAGGAAAGTTACATAAATGCTTAACCGTAAAAGCTGGAGCAATATAATTATGTAGCTGAGCCAAGGCACATCTTTGGGAGGCAAAATAAGTCAGCCTTAAACTAATACCAAGCATGCTTGCAGAATATTAAATAAATTAGTCTTTCCTATGATACACGAAACCTTTAATATTTACCGTCGGATTTATGAAAAATAACCAACGTAAGGAGCCAGAATTGATAATAAAGCATTTAATAATTAATGGTAGTTAGAAAAAAATAAATTAATACCATATCAAAAATTACTTTTTAAACTATAATCAATTATTTCGAAGACAATTGCTAAATAAAGTAATAGTACTAATAATTTTAAATGAATTATATTTATAGTAAATTTAGTTATTTGTGAAAATAACTAATTTAATTTAATTTTTATATATTATTATTTATAATAGTAACTACAAAAATATACCAATATTATTTAATTTTTATTTAATTTTAATGTTACAATTCATAAATTTTATTTGAGTTTATAACTAATTAAGTAATATTTTAGTAATATTTTAGTAATATTTACAGTCAATTATTATTAATATTTGAATAAAATTTAATGTTTAACTTTAAACGGATGTATTTTTTTATTTTTTATATAATATTTTAACAATGTTAACAAAATTTTAAGTGAATATTTAAGTTTATTATTACTTGAATGTTAAATAACCATAATAAAATTTTTTATTTACTAAATTTTTTATATTATACATTATTGTTTTAGTAAAAATTTTATTTTATATAAATTAAAAACCAGTTTTGCATGATTTATAATTATATTAGTTTTTTGTAATAGTGAATCAAGTTTTACATAAGCTTTTTTCTAACAAAAATTGAACATTAAGATCCATTGATGAGATTATAATTTATGATTTGATATTTTCGAATTCTGAAAAATTTTGAAATAAATATTTTTAATAAATTTGTACTGATAAATAATATAATAATAATAATAATAATAATAATAATATAATCATACAATTTGGTAATCTTAAATCAAATTGAATATTTGAACTGAAAAACAATCATTTATTCAATTTTTAACTCTTTATACTTTTTAATTTAATCAATAAAATATAATAAACATAATATTTAAACACAAATTTTTATATAATACACGTTATTTACCCAAAAATTAAAATTAAAGAATCAACAAAAATGCATTATTAAAATATACAGTTATGAAATTGAAATAGAATTAAATAGTTTTTTAACGCTCGACAAACATAAAGTTAAAGAAAATATATTTAACAGACTAATTTGAATAAACTGATTATGGCTTGAATATACTAATGACCAAATTTATTTGTATTCAGGTGTACTATTCACGTTTTTGGTACATAATAATTAAATCAACAATATTCCCGATTCTTAATCGAAAATAAAATAATCGATAAATCAAATAAATAAAGCAAATCGATCTCAGTATTTGTAGAAAACATTTTATAGATATAGATTTTAATGGAAGATTTTGAAAAACATGCTGTGTCAATGACTAATAGTTTAGAATAGTAATAATAATAAGTATTAATAATTTAAAATTATCCTGTTTATAAAAAAATTTTTACTTCGCTTTAAGTAAATTTTGACAAATAGTACGTAAATTTTTATCTGCAATAGAAACTTGTGTATTAATGTGACTGCTCAATGCTTACTTTTTAAAGTAAAATACAAGAAAAACATAAAATATTTTAATACATTATTTTGATTAACTTAGTATAGAGAATATAAAGAAATATTTGCTTTCCCATGCATTTAAAATTAAAAAATTTGATCATTACTAAATTTCTAAAACTGAAGATGAATTACGTTATACAGGTTTTTAATAGTCTATATAGTTTTAGTGCCCTTATTTTGAGTTTTAATTTAAAATAAGATTAAATTAGTCCTGATACATCGTTTTACCAAATTGGTATTACACGCGTAATAAAGCACAACGTTTGCATTCATATGTATCGACTAGGTTGTATGTAATGCTAACATATGCACGTACGTATCTTCACATTTTTAACAATTATTTCCAAATTCATGTTCCCTAGTTTCTTCTCATGAGTTTTATTTAACATAAAGAAATAAACTTTTAGGTTTGGTTAGCATACGCTTGTTATTGTAGCAACCATTCACCTATTGTCATTTCCACATTGACTTTCCTGATTCTTCCTTATGTTGACCTCTATCGATTTGACTTGCTGAGGATTACTATTGTTATCTGACATGCTCACATCGTCGTTTTGTAGATGTGTACGATTCGATGAAGGGCTATTTTCATCCACCAACTGATTTGAAAAATTTGGAGAGTCAGCACTGGATACTGATTCAGGGGTTCCAACAGAACCGGTACTACTTATATTTACTAATGAGAATGAACTCAATGTTGCTTCTGCCCTAAAAATTAATGAACAACCAATTTCAGCTTTTTTAAAGATAGAAATTAAATATTATATCTTAACAACACTTTTTAAATAATATTTTACCGCAAATGCTCGGTTCTTATAACTTACATAATTATTATTACACATTATATTTTAACGAAATATTTACTAATGTATTTTATTTTTATAAAAATATTAAAACATTCTCTGATTTTTTAAAGAAATCTTTAATTTTTGTTTAATATTGGAATTTTAAATTCATGTTAAAATGTTCCTGAAAATTTTGAATTTTGAAGTTTTAAAAAGTTATTTTTAAATTAATGAAAAATTTTTGTAGAAATACATGCATAATGTAACATTAAAATCATTGTCCTTTCTATTACGAAAATTATTTTGAAAATATTTTTAAAAATAATCAAAATATTCATTACTGAGAGATTGTGATATTAAAAAAATTACAATATTTACAAATTATATTTAAAATAAACATTTAAATTTAAATCAAATATGAATATTTTGAACTTCACCTGGATGGATTAGACATTATTAAATTAAAAGCTCGCTTTATTGGTGGCTGTAACAGACGATCCATTCCTATAGACTCATCTAGTTCAAACTTTCTTTTTAATGCTCCTCCAGTACCACTTAAGCAACTTGGACGAATTGATATAGGACTCAGACTTCTTCTAAAATTTAAATAAATATTTCTGTAAATTCAATAAACAAATTGAAAACTTATGTTTAGTTTTAAGAGTAACATCTGTTTTACTATAATATGTATAAATTTGTTGCACATAAATCAATTATAATTTATCAATCTAATGTTATTATTTTGATATACCTTGTGGCAAATGCTTTTCTTGTTGGACTAGGTGATAATGATCCATTTTTCCATGTAACTGTATGCAAACTAGGTGAATAACATTGACGCTGACCTAAAGTTGATCTTGTAGGAGAAGGTGAAGAAGATGACGAAGGACCACTGGGTGATAAATTTAAATTCAAAGGATCAAAAACTTTTTTAGAGATTAATTGTTTGTCAGTTCTTGATTGTAGCAAAAATGCAGAAGTTGCTGATATAGTTGATGGTGGTGGTGATTCTGTAGAGGAATCTTTAAATGACAATCCTTCTGTTTCAAAAGTTAAATCTTCCCATGATTGAGAAATTTGCATCGCACTATGAATTTCCTTTTCATGTGCTACTTCTCGACCTGCTACTACATCAATACATTCTTCACGCCTTAATTGGTTCACTCTGGGTGTTAGTTTAGGGCCAATTCCTATTCCAATAACACCACCAGGACTCTAAAATGATGAAAATTTCATAAATATGTTATTGATTTTTATACTAATAATAAAAAAACATTTTACATAATTTAAATTATATTTTGAGTTTTTTTATTATACATAATTTATATATATACTTACTCATTAAACTTTATACTTATGTACTTTTATTATAATATTTAGGTATTATGGCACTTTTCATGTGAGGATATTATAAGAATATAATTTATTAAACAAAAATAATAATTATCATTATAAAGCTATAAAGTTACAACAAAAATGTACAGCTAAAGAACAAATATAATTTTAATTATGTTATAATTTCTACAATATCATTGTTTCTATGATACATATAAATAAATAATAATCAAATCAGCACTCATTTTTTTCTTACAATATTTTCAATACTTTTAATTACAACAAAATAATCATTTAAAAATTTGTTATCAGAATATAATCAACCTAATATATATGACCTTATTTATATTTCTTTTATAAATAAATAAATAATAATAATGAACAATTTATACTTACACTTGTACTAAATCTGCGTGCTCGGGACACGTTTGAAAATCCATTAAATGATATAACAGCATCCCTAAAATATCATATAATCAAATCATATATAATAAATGTAATTTTCATTTTATAATCACATTTTAAAATCAAATTAATTTGTCCTTAAATACCTAGGTGGAGCATTAGTAGAAGGTGAAGTGATAGACATTGTAGCACTAATCTCATTGATCATTGGAGCACTACTAGATCTCTTAAGACTCGCTTGCACTGGACAGTCAACATTCATAGCAGTCTCCCCTATGCTTTGAATATTCTTTATGAACATGTTGCCACTTTGACAAAGTGTTTCTTTTTATAAAAAACATTAGCCACAGACCCATCTACAAATGACTGGAAAAGTTCTCAAATATAATTATAATGAATTCAGCGATTCACCGGTATCAAAAATGCTTGAATAGCCATAATACTTTAAAATCTGCAAGTCATAAACAATTAATTAATTGCATACTTTTCTTTTAAAAAATTATGTTATATGATCAAATTTTGTAAATAACTATCTCAAAAAAAATTTTTTTAGATTATCGACAAAGTGTTCGTTAAAGTTTATAATTTAAAGACTTTTTTGTTATAATATAGGCTTTTTAAAATACGATTGCAAAAGATCTACGAAATGTATGATTAATACTTACGACAATGTTTTTAATAGAGAGGAGAGAACTTAACATGTAACTCACTTTTTTTGACATACAATATGATTCAGAGAGCAAAGTGCCGGCACAATTTTAAGCACGTTTTCGTTATTATGTGATACTATGGACAATATCGATATTGATATCGTATATTATATGTATGTATGTATGTATGTATGTATGTATGTATGTATGTATGTATGTATGTATGTATGTATTTATGTATGTATGTATGTATTTATGTATGTATGTATGTATATACGTATGTATGTATGTATTTACGTATGTATGTATGTATGTATGTATGTATATTTTTATATATATATATATATATATATATAACTTCTTAATTGTATTGTCAACTAATAAATATGGTTAGCGGTTACGGTTCACGACTATAGTTCTTCAAAGAACCAGACAGTGAGTTTTACATTCCTTTCTTTTAAGAGCTTAAAACTCTAAAAAGTGAAGAAAGAAAATCAATTATCAAAAACTATGAAATACGACTCAACAACTAAATGTGTAAGAACTTTGATACTGTAAATGTACTGAAAACGAATAAAAATAAGGATAGAATTACAAATTATGAATTACGATCTATCTGAAATTCTGACCAAGGTTCAAAAGCATAGACTATAGAAAGAGAGAAGAAAGAAGAATATAATAATTAAGAATATATTTTTAATTGATAGAAAAACATTTAAAATATGGCATCCATACATTAACACTACATAAAAAAAGACAGTTAAAAGTAAATTAAGCAGCAATTTTTAACATTTCAACACACAGAAAAAATTGCCTATATTTAGATTTTCAAGTTACTTAAAAAAATAATCGTAGTACTGAATGAAATTACAGATTTCTTATTTTAAAATCACTGTATTAGTGTAATTTCTGGAATTTTAACGTAATTTAATCTATAAAACGCATATTTTCTATTATAAATAAATCGTAAAAAATAATTTAAATAAAAAATTATGATGATGCTTAACAAATTATTATTAAATAGTTTTAGGTCACTATTCTACTTATTTTGCGAATGTCTAACAATTACCATCTCTATCCGTAACAATTAATAAGTATTACATAGATAGTATCTCAAATTCTAATGTATTTTATTGATAATTACCATTAAAATCCTCTCTAAAGAAAATACTAATTTTTATTAACAAAGAATCACTAATAAAACATCTCATTTTGTTAAAAAGAGGATAGTAAATAATAAATATAAATAAATTCTGTTCCTGAAATATTTTCATAAAAATTTTTTTTTACTGAATTTTTTCTCTAAAAAGATGATTGTTGTTATAATCAGCTCCATGGAATGCTGTCTTATTCTGCTACTTTAATTTTGTAAGTTAAGGGTCTCAAGGTTCCCTCTTCTCGATGTGTCGATTTTGTAACTTTTCCTACAATTATGGAACTAGATGTTTGGTTTACGATTTTGATACCGTATACAATATTTATGATTATTATGTTTGATACATTATAAGAAAGTATTGTGTTGCATTTTTGCAATGTCAGCAGCCACTCGCATTTTATATGCATCGAACCATATGAATGGTTTGAAATGTGTTATTTGTAGCTCAAGAACCTTGCCATTGTACTAACCACGTACACAATGAAATGTGCAGAATCCCAGTTTAGTAATTTGTTACGATTGTGAGATGTTACGGTATATTAAAAGAAAATTGCTATAAAGTAGAAAATAGTCAAATTCATTTTTCGAATGTAAGGATATGAAAACAGAATTTTTTAATTAAAAGTAACGTGATTAGAAGAGATTTTGTGATTCTTATTTACTCAATGAAAAAGAGTCATACAAACATAAATAAAATATTTAAAATATATTAATAACAGCAATACTTTTATAATATAATACACTCATATTCTCAATTAAGAACAGATTGTAACTAATTGCAGAATACCATGAATCCGCAAAATAAAACCATAATACTACATATAAGGTAGCAAAAACTAATATTAAAGAAATACGCATTAAAACGTTCAGCAGTACATGTCCAACTGCATTAAAAAATAAATAAATAAATTCATAAGTGTTAAAAGCTATCATTATTGCCAATGTAATAGACATTTAATCATCATTACCAAAGGCACGTGACGAATTTAAGTACATTTTCATAATACAGAATTGTTTAACAAAATATTGCATAATTGTATTGTAAAACAGACCGACTCAAGTTACTCGTTATATAAACTGGTACACAGAATTAAAACTAACAAGTTATAAAGCCTCTTATTAATAAATAATTTTTTTCAAAATATTTTTATAATATAAATGTAACAGTTGGCTAAAGCCTAAAATAATATTTTATACATTACAGGAATCATAAAATATAAAACAACGCATTCTACGTAGATTTCTATCAAATTATCGACACATATATAAAAAATAATAACGTTAACTTAAATAGAAATGATAAAATATAAATCGTTGATATATATGAGATTGAAAGAGTCACTAATAAAAACAGCTTTATTTTGTTAAATGGAGGATAACAATTGAACGTTTTTAATCATATATTTGTCAAAACTTTAATTTATGATAAATATAATTGTATAACCAAATTTATAAAAATATACAAAGGAATACACATCCAGATCGAGATGTTTTAAACTAGAAATTTGAGTATCTATATCGTTTAGATGTAATCTATAATATTACTATATTAAACAACTAGAAAGTAATTATTATTAATTTTTATTTATTTAATTTAAGATAAAAGAGTTTTTTTATCTTACGCTGCAAGTTTTGTTCACTTTCATTATATTTATAGTCTACAGCGGTCTTTATTTTAACGACATAGATTCTCTCATGCTAGTCAGTTATACATTGCTATTTGAGATCTGACTTGAGCACACAAATATGCCATCGCTCACGTATTTTGGTTTGCTACAATAAATTAGATGTAGCAAGCAATATGATTTTCAATTCTATTGTTTTTTCAAATTTGTCTTTGTTATTTAAAAGTTTTTTTAAATTTTAAGCAGATCCGAGTTTAAAATATTGAATATAGTGTGATGTCTACCGAAAAACACAAAATAAATTATTTGAATCAGTAGATACGAAAAATGCGTGTGGTCGCTGATGCTGTGACAATACTACATTATCTTTCTATGAATTTATTATATATAACGCGTTAATAAATTTTAATAAATAACAAAAATATTAGTTTCTAATGAATAATTTTGTTATAAAAAGACGAGAATGTATTACAACATTACAGCGTGAC
Source organism: Platyscapa corneri (assembly GCA_018907185.1). Taxonomy (NCBI): domain Eukaryota; kingdom Metazoa; phylum Arthropoda; class Insecta; order Hymenoptera; family Agaonidae; genus Platyscapa; species Platyscapa corneri. Next base: position 681,759 of record JACCHW010000112.1, read on the forward strand.
TTAATGAATATATTCAATATTCATTGTATTATAATGCTTATTATGGCATATAATGTCATCAAATATTATTTTGAAATATATGTAAATTATAAATATTAAACTCAACAAAAATACTACCTAATGGACAATTTCGGTATATAAAGACACATAAATCAGTCTGTCAAATTGAGAAATGAAAAAAGAGTTCAGAAAACCAAAACTCTAAATTTAGGTTTTGAGAGTCAAGTTTCGAAATTGAAGTTTCGTTTTTAAGTTCAAATCAAAATCATAATTTTCGATTCAATACCGTAAATATTAAATTAGTTATTTAGTCTAGATTTAAAAGAATTTTTAAACAACATTTCAGTAAAATAATCTCAAAACTCAATATTAGATGAAAATATTAATAAGAAATTGATACACAGATAAGAGGAAAATTTGAGATTCTCAGCCCACAACATCAAGGTGATGAAAGCATTTTACGCTGTCAATTATTACAGCCTGTAACAATCTCTTTTAGAGAAAAATAACTAGATGATACTCGATGTAATTTATTATTCCATAATAAACAAATTTTTATGTACATACTTAAAAAATAAAATTTATTTTTCCATCAAATTGATAGACGTATATCAGACCACGTAAAGTATATGAAGTTACGACGTTATGACGTAACATATTTCACAATAGCCAAAAATAATTGTAACAGAACCCGTATACAAACCCTCTTTACTTTCAGAACATTCGACTAGTTTAGTAATAAGCGCCAGAGTATACATCGAGCTTTATATATATTTATTGTATTTTTGTAGAACTTTGCGTTTTTTATTATTCTTTTAATGATTAATTTAATTGTTTGATAATATATCTTTATATAATAATAGATCTTGTACATTGTGCAACAAACACTGTTTTTTTATTATTATCATAAAAGTATTTTTAGTAAAAAAACAATAATAAAAATTAAATGAAGCTGAATAAAACCTTCATTCTATTTGCAAAATCATCAGAATTTTCAAGAACAGATACTTTTATCTGGCCTCCTATCATGATCAACATTAATGCCCTCATCACAAATAACGAAAAGGCCCAAGCTTTTGCCGTATTTATTCGCAATTAGGATTTCTCTTTATAGTTATCCTTTACTTTAAAGATTTTATTATAGATATCAAATACACTGTATATAATTTCATCCCTTCAGATTTTCCTTATTTTCTCCTATTATTCCCCAGAAAATTTGATCTATCATTCATGTTTATATTGAAAAAGTTTCTAGCAAAGATGGAAATTCGTAATGCAGTCCTACAATAATCACAAATATAAGCAATTTCATGATGTAATTATAAATATGTTTCCAACCTATAAGGTATCCAAATTGTACTTCCAACGGTAAAAATACCTCCTTTTTCTCCCTTAATTTCCAGCCCCATCAGCTTTCTCAGTTTTTTGAACAATGTTGACAAAGGGATTGTCTTAAACCGTCTTTCCAATCATGATAAAATAAATCTCTTCGTTTTTAATTCATTTTCAATACGATTTGTGGAAAATGCACAAAATTATATATCAACTGTGTTTTGTTACGGAATAAATGACGGACAATTACAATCGTTGAATAAACTCCTCAATGTTAATTCTTGGCGTAAAACAGGTATTTCTTCACAATTGGAACGAAGGCTTTATATTTAAGCTCATATATATTTGTTTTTAATTAGTTGGTCGTTATCTTCCGAGATTTTATTAAATCCTTTTAAATAAAAACTAATAATATTTGTCATAGACGTAGAGATTTTTTAAGGTTCTAAACTTGCTCCACTTCTCATGAATATTTATTTTAGCAAAATCCTGAAGTAAAATAAAATTATGATCATTTTATATACCGTTAAATGAGCTGTGCTTTATTCTTTATTTTAATAGATTTTATCTTCATTATTTTCAATTACCTCTACTGTTCTTTTCCTTCGTTTACTCGATATTTTATTCCCAAAATAAAAATAAAAACGAAGAAAAGAAATATTATGAAAAAAAATATGTTCTAAATTACTCGTGCCAAAAAATAACGTGATGTGTATTGTGTGAATTATGACATGATCATTATCTTATTAGATTGTCATTATTTACACTTTTTTAATAAAGTGAATATATAAAAAAAGGGTACGACTGCTCATGCAACTGTTGAATTTTTATTTAACGATAATAACTGATTACTGGTAACACATGTACATAGGAAATTAAGTGAACTGTATCACGCAGTCAGTACACTAGTAACTGCACGCCACTATGACAGTACTTGTAAGTGTTGAGGTTGTATTACCTCAGTATCATTTATTAAATTTAAAATTACATTATGACTACGTATATTTAGACTTTACGCAAGCACAGTAGTAACAGCTTCTTTAAACATGTTTCATATTAAAACAGACATACGTAATAGGTCACACTTCTGACAGTAAATATTTAATTTCTGTTTGTTATTTATGTACTTAACTTCTCATATATTTTTAACTATATTTTTATGAATACTGTTATCATAGTGAAATATCCCTACTTTATATTCTACATATAGATAATTTTTTTTTTAATTGATAATTCATTACACCTTGAGATTTTTGTTAGTTAAGAAATAGAAGTTATTATTATATAATATATTTAAACAAATTTATTAATTGATTAAAAAAATATTTGATATTTACTGGTCAATCACGGATACACTGATGCACGGAACAATTAGGCATTTGCCTCTCTCCTAATCTCTATCACTTCAATAAAGCCTTATTGAAATAGGTAATAAGTTTTCCAGGCATAATCAAAGAATAAAAGACCATATGAATGTGTTACCATTTTTGTCTAAAAATAAAATAGTGAAATACGGGTAACCAATAAATTATTGCATCATTAGAACTTAAATATTTATCCCACTAAATTAAAGTCGCTCTTTCGAATTTTAGCGCGATAACTAGTATTCAAGGTTTAATGCACGAGTTACTAAAAAATACCATGATGGCGTGTCACCACGATAGCAGTCACAAGACTCAAGTCAATATCACGCTCGCAGTGATAAGCAATAATCATGCAGGCAGTGTCACTGGTAGGTTCAAACTTCGGGCATGCGCAAACTTAAAGCATTAAGAAATCGCACTGTAATTAAATTAGAACATTTAGATTTGTAAACAGTTTCATCACTACTGCTTAACTTTTAATTGCAGTTAATTTTTGTATACTATTACCTTCAAATAAATACTGCTGGAATTGTATACTATTGTATTATGTATTATTATGGAAATTACCTAACCTGTTATCCTCTAAAATATATTTACGAAATCGAATGATTTGTATTAAAAAATTATTCGAAACCGGTGGAGAAAATAAATTTTCTTATCATGCCTATGTTTCGAGGTTATATCGTAAAGAATATAATTAAATTAAAAAATTAAAAATCCGAAAAGTAACAAGTTTAAAAAAATTTTTTTTTTAATTAACAATTTTTAAGTGTACAATGATATTAAAATCCATATAACGTAAAATAAATATGATTATTCAAAGAAAAATGAAACAAATAATTTGTATAATAATTGGAATAGTTTTAGGTAAAATTTGTTTTCTTGTTACAATTAATAATAAGAAAACCATAATATTTAACACTTTTTCAGTTTTAGGAATTTATAAAAATATTGCAAAAACAGATAACGAATTTCAAAATCGTCGTAATAGATTATCGACTAATCAAATAACTAATATTCTGAATAAAGTCAAGGAAATAAATATTGATGAAACATCAGAAACTAAAGATTTACAAGAAGCAAAATACAAAATACGAGAACTAGAAAAGAAGCTCAGATATATAGAAATTAAATTAGAAAATAAAGTACCTAAAAACTATCCTATAGTGAAGTTTCTCAATTACAAAAATCGAAAACGCATTTTAGTAACAGGTGGTGCTGGATTTGTAGGCTCACATTTGGTAGATCGTTTAATGTTAGCAGGTCATGAAGTTATTGTTGTTGATAATTTTTTTACTGGACGTAAAAGAAATGTTGAACATTGGATTGGGCATGAAAATTTTGAATTAGTCCATCATGATGTTGTTAGACCTCTTTACATAGAAGTAGATGAAATTTATCATCTTGCTAGTCCAGCAAGTCCGCCTCACTACATGTTAAATCCTGTAAAGACTATAAAAACTAATACTTTAGGAACGATTAATATGTTAGGTATAAATATATTAATAAAATTTATTTATTTGTTATTTAAACTCAAATCTCAATTGTAGGTCTTGCAAAAAGAGTTAGAGCCAAGGTATTAATAGCAAGTACTTCTGAAGTTTATGGAGATCCTGATGAACACCCTCAATCAGAAACTTATTGGGGTCATGTTAACCCAATAGGTATTTTGTTATAACTAGTATAATTTGTATTAAGTATAATTTAATAGGATAATTTAATTTAATTTTTATTATTTTTTATATTCTAATATTTTAGTCACTTATAATAGTTAAAACATTCAAATAAGTTAAATAATTTTATAATAAAAGATAAGTTATAAATTTGTAATTTATATTGGTATATCTTTTAAGATATTAATTAATTAAAGTATGATTCATTAGTATTATCTTTTTGTAGCATTTAGTGATGATATTACTTTTATTTGTAACATAAAAATTCACATTCAAATTTTTAATATTATTTATTTGAATTTTTTAATACTATTCATGAATATAATTTTATAATATAATGCTTAATTAAAATAAAAACTTTCAATTTGTAAATAAAATTATAGTTAATATTCTTTTGTAAATAACAATTAAAAACATGAATATATATAAAATATGTTGTAATCTGTAAATTAATTCAAGTTAATTTAAAAGAATTATTGAAAGTTACTTTAACCATGTGTCTGAAAGAGAAAATTATTTTAAAAAGTCTTACATTTTTTGAAGGCCCAAGAGCATGCTATGATGAGGGTAAGCGAGTCGCAGAAACATTGAGTTATGCATATGAACGCCAAGAAAATATTGATGTCAGAGTTGCTCGTATTTTTAATACATATGGTCCCAGAATGCATATGAATGATGGTCGTGTAGTTTCAAATTTTATTCTTCAAGCATTACAGAATAATTCAATTACAATATATGGTGATGGCAAACAAACTAGATCGTTTCAGTATGTATCAGATTTAGTAGATGGATTAGTTGCCTTAATGGCTTCAAATTATAGTCAACCTATTAACATTGGAAATCCTGTTGAACATACAATAGAAGGTATTGAAATATTAAAAAATATAGAATTTTTTTTAACAAAATTAAAATTATAGTTTTTTTGGTTGGTTATAAAGTTAATATTATTATTAATTTAAAATATGTACATGATTAATAAACTTAAAAATTTATGATTAAAATAGAAGCTTTACTTACATATCCAATATTCATAGAATTTTAATTATTGGTTTCAAAAAATATAAATATATAATATATTAATATACTTTTTTAATAGTTATGTATATAAATTACAATGTTATCAAAATTATCAAGCATACATTTATTTTAAAATATGTATTACTATACATTTAATATACTTTACAGAATTTGCGATATTGATAAAAAATTTAGTAGGAGGAACAAGTAAAATAGTAGCATTAGCTGCTGTTGAAGATGACCCTCAACGCCGTAAACCAGATATTTCTAGAGCCAAAAAATATTTAAATTGGGAGGCCAAAATTTCCTTAATCGACGGATTAAAAAAGACTATAACTTATTTTACTAAAGAATTACAGCGTTCAAAATATTCATTAACTGATCATCTTAAAAAATCATATAAAAATGATCATGACATATTTGATCAATTATGATATATAAATTTTTTTATGGATTAGTAAGTACTAATTAACTTACATAAAACAAATTTGATATATTTTTAATTGATTTTATCGTGGTACATAATCTAAATGATGTAAATATTTAATTTAATTTATTAACTTTTCATTAATTGATCATTCATTAACTGATCATCTTAAAAAATCATATAAAAATAATTATGACATATTTGATCAATTATGATATATAAATTTTTTTATGGATTAGTAAGTACAAATTAACTTACACAAAACAAATTTGATATATTTTTAATTGATTTTATCGTGGTACATAATCTAACTGATGTAAATATTTAATTTAATTTATTAACTTTTTAATATAACTTTTTGCAATATCTATTAAACTTTGTCCATCTTTGACAATTTTTTAAACTGATAATAGCAGAATCAAACAAATTGAAATAGTTTATTACACTCTAATAACATATTATAATTATTAAAATAAATTATTAAAAAATAATTACAAAATATTAATTACAAAAATATTTTATTATTTATTAAAAATTAAAAGGGTAAAATGAAAACATGCAAAGAAACAGAAAATTTATTACAATAAATATTTACTTTCAATTATCATAAAATTCGTGATAAATCTTTAACAATATTTTAAGCTATAGTAAAGGTTTTTTATTTAAACCAATTGTATATATTGTAAATCTTTATATGAATTTTTATGTTGTGAATTTTTATATAATTATTACAATAAAATGTATTTATAAAAATTAATTGTAAAATATATTGTTAAATATAATGAAATTATGAAATTTTAATAACAATTGTTAAAATTATGAATTATCACATTTATATGGTTTAAAAATAAAAAATACTGTATAAAAATAATATCCAAATTACATATATATATATTAAAATTTTTAGTTAAGCGGAACTTAAAAATTCAGATTATTGTTGACTAGTATAATTTTTTTTAAAACCTAATGTAAAATACGCTTTATACCCCGCATAAACTTTTCAGTATTTCTATATAAATGCATTATAATTATCATAAATTTTATTATACTCATAAATTATAAAGTTTTTATTTTATTTTATTTTTCATCATAAAAGAATGCAAGATAAAAAATCTTGTATAGGTCATTAATAATATATGAAGAAGTATAGAAAATTATTATCAAATTAATGTTGTTTCCATCTATGAGACATGTTTTCTTCGATATTTATAAAAAGATAAAATAAAGTCCATCCTGTTAATTTTTTACAGGAAAAATAAAATAGTTTTGAATATAATAAGTATATAGAAATACATTATGATACCCATACTGTATAGAGTTACTGTATCTTTTTGTCATTAAATTAATAGATTTACGGAATCTTTTCGAAGTAAATAACAACTGTATAATGTGTAAATAAAACAGTTCCTATTTAACATCTAATAAAAATAAAAAAAATTTTTACATTCAAAATAATAACGTGAAAAAAATTTTTACGTTCAAAAAAATAACGTAAACAAAATTTTTACGTTACTTCAAATACATAATTTATTTTAATTTTTAATAATTTTATAATTGTTAATTTATTTTTATATTAAAAAAAAGACTTCTTCAATAAATTATTAATAAAACATCTATTAATTAAATTATTATAACAATGTTTTTTTATACGAAAATTGAAAGTGAGTATTATAGTAAATAAAGGAACGTAGAATATAAATGTTAGGTAACAAGCTTCTAGATTTTTCCTAAATTTAAATATTAATCGACAATTTTTGTAGTTTAGAAAAAAAATCATTTAATATAGCCAAACCTAATATTTTTTAAAAATATGAACTAAAATAATATGGTATAAATTAAGTCAGTTAATTTATATTATTATTAATATTAATTAAAATATATATTGTTACTAATAAAAGTTAAGTGAGTGTCAAACTTTAAAAAATTCAAAAAATTACTAATAAGAATCTGAAAGATATTTGTGATAAATCTTAAAGAGAAAACCGAAATATCCTGACTATAAAAACAGAAGATCTTCTAAATTAATGTGGTGGAATTATTTTTTATAAATTTCCTTGTTATATTGTTTGAATACTTATTGAAGATTGTGAAGATGGCGATTGATGATAAACATTCGTATGAGCACTCTTACATTGTTCTGTTAAATAAAAGTCGTAAGTGCGTTAATCTATCTTCAAAAACCGTTATACTTAAAAGTTAAATTAACTTTAAGTTATGTTAAAAGATCAACACAACAAATGTATTAGATAAATTTTTAACTTCTATATAAATATTTTGAAAAACTGTTTATTTGGTAATTAAAAAATGTATCACTGGATATTTATATTAATAATAAATTAATTTAAAAAACTATAAACACTTCTATTTTAAAATTAAATTGAACAATTTACGATTTGACGACAATTTCACATAAACTAACGGTACCTTTATTGTAATAAATTACCAATTATAACAGAAAATTCAAAACTTCATTTAATTCAATATTAAATTTATTTTTTAAATTGATTTAGTAGTATTATTTATTAAAAATATACTCAAAACAAAGTTTAATTTATTTCATACTGATAGAATCCTTCTACATTAATTCTAAAACAAAAATATAATATTTAAAAAAATTCTTAATGTAAAATATTTTATCGTACGGTAAATTAATTTTTTTAGTTACCATTATACATAGTATTTATAATAAACCTTATCATTATGAAAATTACTTTATATTGAGATTTCATAGTTTGTGCATATTAAGCTTGATTAATATTCTTAAATGTTTTCATGTATTTACGAAAATTACATGCAGAATACTAGATTTTTAAAAATATTTCTTATCTTTTTAAATGTCAAAAAGAATGGAAGGTAGAGTGATTAAATGGAGAGACTAGTTTATTAATTAAATTAAGAGATTAGTGTTAAGAAACAAAAAAAATTATTCTTAAAAATGACTAATACCGATTTAGTACACAAATATATTACAAGTTTATCTGGTAAATTGTTAATGAATAAGTGAAATTATCGTAATTTAAGTTATAAAAATTTATTTTGTACCGTTTTTATGTAACTTACGTATTGGATTGTACATAGGATGCTTAGATAAGATAGATAAGATAGATAGATAGATAGATATAGGTGCATTTGTAAAATAATCAAATTTAATGATACATGCGACAAGTAGTCTCAGATTGCAACGCGTTAATTAAATCATTAAAATAGGTATACGGAACGAACCTTCCACGTGATTCAGTATTTTAATTTTTTTATTTAGTTAGGTGTATTTCAGCTTTTAGTCAATAATTATATAATAATAATAATAATTATTATTATTATTATTTATTTAATTGTAACTTAAAGTAAGTCTTATACTCATGAACAAAAAATATTTTAATGGTATGATGATTATACATAGACGTCTAAAAATAAACCCATAAAAAGTAGTTTATAAATATATTTGCAGTTTACTTATATGTAAAACGAGAATTAGGATAGGTAAAATTAGTATACTATAATGATATATTTGCACAGTTTATTCATTTTTGTAATAGTTTCACTTTACTGTTTTTTTCTTTTAAATAAATATTAAAATTATTTTTACGTTAAACAGAGAATATAAATAAATTATTAATGTTTGATAAAAGTGATGTTAAATTAACATTATTCATAAATTATAACTTTGAATTATATTTAATAATTATTATTGAATTTGAATCATATCAATAATCATAATAATTATTAATATTAATAATTATTATTAAATTGCTCTAATAGTAAACTGATAAATGTAAAATAAAATCCACGAATATACAAGATAAAAAATGACTTACACAAAATTAACCTGCATAAAAAGCGAATACAGCCTAAGCATGGTATTTTAGTAGATAATATATCTACTGATTAATTATTTTTGTAAATTTTAAAAATCTAATTACAATTTATACGCAATCATATTACTTGATATTTTATACTTTTACACTTACTATTATTTTTGTTATTGATACTGTTTTTATTGTTGTTATTATTATTATCATTATTATCTTTATTATTATTTTTGAATTATTAAAAAACAATTTATGAATTGTTATTTACATTTTATAAATAACAAATATACAATACTTTTTTATATGCATCCATATCATTTATAATTATAGATTTTATATTTTTTTTATATTATTTATTTATTTATTCTTATCTTCTATCTTTTTCACTTCTGTTATCGCTTTGCTCTGATGCCTCCCATTGTTTATTTGTTTCAGTGAATCTTCTACAGTATATTTATATCTTTCTTATCTTCTTTTAAAAAATCATTATGAAAGAAAATAAGATTAATTGATTTATAATCGATTTAGCCTCCCCTGTGATATTACACTCCTCAAAAATGTATTTTCTTGTTTTTTATTGCACAAACTACATGTTTTTTCTTCTGTTAACTAGTGTTTGTTGTTTTTTATTTTATTCCTAATTTTGAAAATTGTCAATAATTTCATTCCATACATTTTTTTCTTTAGTTTTTTCGTAATTTATATTCTTTATACTTTTAATTATAATGAGCTTAACTTTTTTTGCATATTTTAATGTTATAATTGAAAATTATTGATCCAAATTGGTTCCTCCCTAATTTTTAATGTTTTATTTCTTTTTTATTTATTAATCACATTTCTATTTTTTTTTTTGTCTAAAACTAGTTCGACTATACAATATTATACCAAAACATCTTTTTTTGTTCCGTACTTCTCTTTCTCTTTTTCTTCTATTACTTTCAAAAAGTATTTTATCTTCTATCTTTATTTTTATGCAATCTTTAAAAATTTAGAGCTCTTTATTATTTATTTTTTTTTTTATGCTAGATTACTTTTCTTTAGCTGTCGTTATTTCTTTTCTGTTTCTTCTAAATTTTAGCAGTAGAATGCGACCTAATGTATTTTTTCTCGATTTAATTGTATTATCATATACATATATCATCTATTTTTTCTGTTGCAAATTTTCTGTTTCCTCACAGATTTTCCAGCCTCAGATTTTATCTAACAGTGATTAAGAGATATGATCGTATCAAATAAATTCATCTTCGTACTAAAATTCTTCTTAAACTATTTTTCTGTTATACTTTCTCAGAGTTTAAACTTAGGAGCTTGAGAAAGATGAATCACAAATGATAATAGTCGAAGGAAAAATTTGAAGTAAATAATAATTAAATCAAAAGTAGAAAAAATAAAGATAGTGGAGAAATAGTGCAAGAGTCAAAGAAATATGTAGAAATAAGAAGGCATAAAGTCAAATTTATATTTAATAATTTATTTAATAATTTAATACAACAAGTGAGAAAGAAATTCCTATAAAAAAAGTTACAAAAGTGTGGTTAAGTGGTGGCAAAGTAAAAAGAGAGAAAGAAGATTTTGATGCGCATATAGAAGAAGGTATCAATGTAAAATAAAAAGAGGCGTATTAGAGGGCGTAGTAGTTATATAGTAAGAGAGTGTTGCTAATATTTTATAATAAAAAATAACATTTTAAGAAATTGAAAACAAATCATAAAGTCATTTAAAGCTAAGTAAAATAAAATATATTAACATAATTTAGAATTAAATTAATTAAATTATTGCAAAGGAAAATTAATTAGTCTTAAAAAATAAGTAAATAAATAAATAAAACTTTAGAAAAGGGGAAGTTGAATGAGTACTTAATAGAATAAGAATAAAAAAGGAAAATATCCTTTTCTCCTACAACAAAAAATTACTATAAAAGAAAAATCACTGGATGCTAGGGCAAGGTTTGGAGCAGTGTAAAGAATTAGAAAAAAAGATGAAAAAAATTTAAAGAACAAGCTGTGAAGCAAGGTGAGCTAACTCAAAGATTAGATCTAGGTAAATATAAAGAAAACTGCAAGACTATGGAAAACAATGAGTACGTAAAAAAGAATACACTAGAAAAGAATAAAAATATAAATAAATAGGTATAATGAATTATAGAGAAGATGAAAAGAAAGAGAGAAAAAAGAACAATAATAAAGTAGGATAATATATATAAAATAAAGGAAATGAAGAGGTGGTTCAGAAAAGTGCTAAAGGTGTCTGTGAATATAAAGAAGGTATGTCAAAGAAAAACAGATAAATTTATAATAAAGTAAATTGCTACAAACTTACTGTAAAAGATGATAACAATAAAAAAACTGCCACGGTGAAAAAAAATATTTCAAATGAAGAAAAGTATTAATAGCAGAGATTTCATTACGAAAAAATAAAAGAGTAGTCACATATAAAGACAATGGATTAAAGGAAAAGGGTGGGAACTGATGATAGAAGGAGAATAAAAAGCATTGAAAAATAGTCCTTGGATTTATGATAAAAAGAGAGAGAAAAAGAAGTGGTTTTATAAACACGGATACGAAGAGGAAAAGAAATTAAATTTTAAAAAATGCAACAAAAAGGAAAATAAAACAAATAAAAATTTAAAACATATTTCTGAAATGTAGTAAGATTTAGGTAAATGAAAAATCAAGTACGGAACTTTGTGCAGGATAACTAATGTTTTCAGAGACGTGGATAGAAGAAATTAAACAAGCTTCTTAGACGCAAGGTTGAAAAATTATATTTTGACGTAAATTAATGCAACAAAAGATGCAAAAAAAAGTAACATGAAGAGTGGTAATTGCGATAACAAAGTGTAAAGAACTATAGTAAAAAGAAAGTTAAAAAATAGTAAAATGAACAGAAGGATCGAAGAATTGATAATTACAAAAATTCATATAGTAAGGAATAATGGAAAAAGATTGAGATAAAAAAGAAAACGAATAGTGATATCACAAAAGGAAACATCCTGAAAAAATAATAAAATAGAAAAACCGCGACATTAAGATTATTGGAAGAGTACGAAAAAAACTTTAAAATTATATATATAATAGGAAGACCAAAATACAAAGGAGAATAGATAATGATCAAATATTGAAAAGTAAAAGAAAAAAAATGATCTTGTATCCTTTTTTCCTTTTCTCTTTTTTTATTTGTCCAGGCGAGAAATACACTTTCATTTTCTTTTATTTATTTTCTTCTATGTATACCTTCTATGTATACCTGTATGTACCTAAAAATACGACGTTTATCTTTACTTTTATTAATTTAAAAAATTTTTTTTTATATATTTTTATGGTCACTTCTCGCATTTCATGCCTTACATTGTTATATTAATACTGCGCCATCTACTCTAACTGTTCCTTTCTTTGTACTACTGTTTTTCTTTCTTTTTGCACTAAAATTGACGTTTCTCTCGTTTCGTCACTGTATATAATCTCACTTTTTATACTTTAATTTGTATGAATTTTAGTCAAATTCATTTTAATGCCTTTTTTTGAATGAGTCTATCAACTTCTACGTATTTTCTCCTCTTACTTTATTATTTTAATTTTGTATACAGTTATTTATTGTTTCTATTTTTTGCTCTTTTCTATTGCAATGTGTCTAGCTTAAACTGTGACTTGTAACTCGAGAAAAAGTGATAAAGAAACGATAAATTACGTAAATTTCAGAAAATAATCAACAAAAACGGAAAAAAATGTCAGGAGTCAATAAAATTACCAATTAAATATTAAAATATGCAGAAAAACATGATTGCGAAACATGATAGAAATTTTAATAAATTAATAAGAGGAGAAAATATTGCAGAAGCGTACAAAGGTGTAATATGCCAATTTACTGAAAAAAGCCGGGGACTTTTCTACTGCGCAAATATTGCCTTAATATAAAATATTTACCAACATAAATTGTCTTTTTCAAGGCTTTGATGCACATACTATGAAATAGAATCTAGCTTTGGATTGGCGATTCATGGATGTTCGACGCGATTCATCAACGAGCATGATGAATGCACGCGTTCACATGCACTAAATAGAAAGTATAAGTCCGTGTTTCTATCTTCACCTAGATGTCACGAAATATTTTTCGGCTTCGTGATTAATGCGAACTGACTCGACTATCCAAGCCTAATAAAAGTTGACAATGAACATGCTTTAGCAGTAGTCAAACCAGCTTCAACAAAAATACGCAGTAAATACAGTACTTATAATATGAACGACTAACTTGGTCAACGAAGAGAAAATAAAAAACCCGCCTTTTTTCCTTTATATGAAACGTCTCTGTGTTTTAATATAGTGATTAATATATAATGAAGATTGAACATTCACAGCTGGATACATCATAAGGTTTTCGGAGTGTCAATTTCATGACGAAGTGACAAACAATTACACAACTTTCTGTCGACTTGCCAAGCAAAATATCTAGAAATGAATGAGTACTGTCAAGAATTAATATTTCTTGATAGGAGCATTAGATACATCATAGGGTAAGACGTACTATCCTACAACATTGGCGCAACAATGAAGCTGCTATAGACTGAAGTGAAATGGAAGGTCATCAAAAATTTAAAATGTTAGATTATCCTATAAAGTTGATTAAACAGCAATTGAAATTAAGAGTTTAAACTGGAATGAAACAACCGATGGCTGAAACACATGATGACTACATAAAAAAGTGCGTTGATGAGGTTAGAATCATACTACGCTTGTTACCGTCTAAAGATAATGTATCGGACATAATGACAAAGTCCATTCCTCTTGATTGACATAAATATCTAAGAAATAAAATAATTCAGGTTGATAATCAATAAAATTATAATATAATTTGTGTATGTTTAACATGACAAATAAAATAAAAAATAAGAGAATCAGGAATACAACAGATTACGCTAAAGGGAAAGAATGTTAAGAGAAAAACATGAACTTTAGCTTAAACTGTTGTTTTAAGTATTTTCTATTCCTCGTGAATAATTGCACAGAGATATTTTTTATTTTTTATATTGAGCATCGTTACTTTTGTCATATTTTTTATATTAGTTAGTTCTTTCAAAGCAGCCTAGGTGTATAGAAGTTTAGTATTCATAAATAAATAAAAAGTACTCATATATTACATGAATATAATATTGCTTAAAATTCTAAATTCTGTTTCTAAAAATTTAAAAATTTTTTTTCTCTAATACTTTTTTGTTTACTCTATTTTTTGTTCTCTCTTTTTGTTCTAAAACATAATTTTTTTTTTTCCTATCTGATGAACTCTCCCTCAGTAGTGGCTAGAATTACCTCTCCGCCCATGAAAGAAATCGATCTTATTTTTTCTTACTGATCTTGATCGGTGAGCTTTTAAATTATTTTAATTTTTCTTTAATAACTAAATCTGCAATGTAGAGTATGTTGATTCACTATCCATGATTGTCTTACCCTTTTATTCATGACAAGTTCACGTATTAAACCCTACCGTATCTTTATTTTAATTTTGGAATTTTTTGAATAATTTTCTAGTAAATTTGACTAATAATTCTCTAAACCTGTATTCTTTATGTTTTTTTTTATACAGGTTTATTATATATCTTAATGAAGGCGGTTTTTATGTTCATAAAGCTAATGCAGAGAGTATTCTTTTCTTTAGCGTAATCTTTCAGTTTCATCTAAATTTTTGTTCTTTTCGAAGACTTTGTCTGCTGTAAATTTTTTAAATTCCTGTACGTAATTTACACTCAGAATTCATTAGTACGATAACTTCATAAATCTTTGATTTTATACCTTTCTCTTTTTTGATAATCAGTGTAAAAATATTACTTCTCCAGGTTTGTTGGTTACTCCTACTATAAAAATTTTATATACAAGACTTTACAACTCTGAAGCAGCTTTTGCTTCACCTTTCACATCTCATTATTACGTCGGTTTCATAAGTTCCTTTTCTTCTACTTTACTTATTACCTATTGCACTTTCTCTATACTTATCTACTTATAGCTTCCTCTTTCTCTTTCGCTTCATTTTCTCTTTCCTCTTTTTAGTTTTCTTTTTTGCCTCTTTCACTCTATTCTCCATAAATTTTTTGGAAATAAAAGAACGTACATATGTTTTAATATTTTTAAATTTAGAATATACCCTTCAATAAATATATAATTGATTCAATATACAAATATTTTTTTATCCAAATATATAAATATAAATTATTTATGAATGCTTTTTTCATTGTTCTAAGTTCTAAAAAAATACAGTATTAATAAAAGTATCGTTATTTACATAAGATTATTATAAAGAGTATTTTTAAATAATTGATGTAATTATATTATTTCATTTTTAAATATTTTTATTCAATTAATAAAAGGCTAGTTATATGATAGTAATATATTAAAATAGTGTATAAATGATAAAATTAGTTCATTAAAGAATAAAAAGGAATTTATAATATTATATGTGTTAGATTTAGATTAATATGTAATTAAATAGGCAAAATGTTATTATTGTAAAAAATTTATAAACGATTATGTTTAATAATATAGAATTTAACAGTATTAAAAATTCTAAATATTGCAAAATTTGTATACATTTTTAAACAAATATCACCATCTACAATATCTAATTATTGCTTTTAAGAATTTTATCCAATTATTAGCTTGAAAATTAATTTATTAATTTTATTATTATTTTATAATTTACCTTGAATATTCATTTATTAATAATATCAAAATATGCAATGAAATGATAGGTATGGTAGCATCGAATATTAATTTAAAAGATATACGGAAAGAATTACAGTAAATGTTTGAAATCAATAATATAGTTCATGCTGAGAAATAATTATTTATTAATTATTTATTAATCATAGTTAGAACCTGAGTGAAAATCTTTCTTCATGTTACATTTTTTAAAAATTTTATTGGAAATATATGACGCACTAAAAAATTTTACACAATTTTTTATAGATTTATTCTACATATTAAAATCCAGATATTGAATTAAGAAACTGCAGTTTTGATTTTGAAAATATTCTTTTTTTTAATAAAATTTTCTTTTAGTAAGTGAATAATTTCATTTTTAAATCAATTTATTTTAAAAACAAAAACTTTAAATATAAAGTGTCTTTAGAAATCATTACCTTATCATAATTTTCTAATAATTTTTATTAGAAAAAAATTATCTATCTTTATAAGATGTAAACCAAAATGGAAAAAAACTAAAAATTAAAAAAATTTTTTTTAATCAATTTAAAAAGCGTTATTAGAAAATAATTTTTACGTTTTGTACGCTACCAATTATAGACTTAGAATCCAGACATAATTCTTTCTAAGCAAGTACTTCGTTTGAATTTTTTCCTCCCTTTAATTATGTCTCTCTGTTTTACCTTTTTTTTCTTTTTCTTTCTACATCTTATTCAGTTGATAAATAGATGTTACGTAGGTTGCAGAGAAGGGCAGGCGCTCGGCTGTTCCCGCTTAGACTCGAAGCGGGGCGATCGTTGCAACGAAAACGTAATTTTGGTCATTCTGTTTTCAGTGGTCTAATAGAGATCTCGTTGATACTATCTTGAGTGTATTTAACTCAGTCTTCATTTAACTTTTTTGTTATCTAATTTTTTCTGTGAATAGATGAAGTTTGCTGATGTAATATTAATAATTTTTTAAAAAGATATAGAATCGCAAGAAAAACATATGTGCATTAACAATTACAAACGAAATTTTGCAAGAAGGATAACGTGAAAATTGGTGATCTTTCAATGAAAGCGATAAATAATATAGCAACTGTGAGGCAAGAGCAAGAATAATACCAGGTACACGAAAACAGAGACAAACAATAATAAATAACTACTAATCTAGTGAACAGACAAGATAGACAATTATTAGCGGTTGGTCTTCCAATAAATATATATGGTTAGTGTAATTGATACTTCGTGGAATAAATTATTAATACTTATGTATATTCTATAGAAACAAAATTTTCTTTTTCCAATTTTGTTTATATTCTAAACTTTATTATTAATTTTACAAAAGTGATTATTTTTTATGTTTATTAAAAGTGTTATTTTAATAAGATAAAATAAACAAATTAAGAAGGTGTAATTACTGAAGTTATTTTTATTAATAATTCAACTGGTTCACATCCAATAAAATTTGTAATAACAAAAATCTGAAAAACTTTTTATTTATTTTGTGCTTAATTTATCACAAATATATATATTAAATATTTTAATTGTGTAGTATTATATGCAATATATAGGAACAAATTAATTTTATTTATGAATATTAAAAATATAATTAAAACAATGTCATTTTTAATATTTAAATATTTCTTTTTATAATTTTCATATAAATTTTAAAATATTTTTTTAATTTTTATATTAAACAAAGAAGAATAAGTTCAAAAACTTTATTTAAATTTTGATTCCAAATTTGAAGTAATATTTTATATTTATATAATAATATATGTTATTATTATTATAATAATTTTTTAGTCTTTGAATATTATGAGTTTATTAAATTATTTTATAATTTATAAAATCATATATATTTTTCAAGGTTATTCTCTATTATAAAAAGTACGATTAAAATACTTGTTCTCGTTTTTTAACATATCTTTGCAAATAAACATGCATAAACATTTTTATTAGTAATAAAAGAAATAGAATATAATATTATGTTTGATTTAAAAAAAAATTTAGTAACGCTATTATGATGAATTAGATAGCTTTTGATTCTTATAATGATATAAAATTATACTTAAATTATTCAAACATTAAGTTGTTCAAGTTTGATTTTAAGATTAAATATAAAAATAATTCGTTTTTTACTTTAATGCTTTTAAGTTATAAATCTATATCTTTCATTATAATATTATAATTATTTAATATTAAACAATTTCAATATTATTCATTAAATATTAATTTTTATAAGATTTTGAACAGAAATTATTTTTTATCAAAACTTAAACATATAGATATTTTTGGGCTCTAGTGGTTTTCCTGTAATAAACGTATTTCACAATTTATGTATATAGGTAATTTACAAAATGTTTTAGTTATTCTGTAGAAACTTTAAATTCAGATTACTGTAAATTATTATATTTTTTTACATTTTTTATAAATTGTAGAATAGAATATTATACATATATATATTTAACTAACATAATATTAGATTTTTTCAAATATTAAAAAAAAAATGTATAATTTTATCAAAATTATTTTAGATTATGGTCTTGTTTCCAATGTTTTAATGTTATTATAAATTTAGAGAAATACAAAATTTTAATGTAGTATTATAAATTTTTTTAATTTTTTATAATTTTGGAATTATATTGGATAAAAAAAGAGTATAATTGCAATGAAGAATAATAATTTATATTGTACTTCATTAGAATACAGTCATGACTTGCAATACTATTTGTAATTATTGATTATGAATGTATATATTATTTAGTAATTTATTTCAATAAGCTTCAAATTAAACTCTTATCTCTGTCAATTTGAAGTGAATCAGTTTCAAAGCATTATGAATCATAAATTTTATTTTGTACAGCTGATACTTTTGAAAAAATTGAATTTTCAAAAAATGCCAGCTATTAGTATTTATAATAATAAATTGTAGATAATTAAATAACATATATTTAATTATCTACAAATGCATTACTTTTCTTAATTGTTTGATCTATCTTCATAAAATTAATGTGTTTATTTTGCTAATAATTTAAACAATGGAAATGTATAGTTTTTTGTATTTACCTTTAATAATGTTATAAGCTATGGAAACTTATAAAATTTTCAAAATAATATTGTAGTTTATTATGAGTATTCTAAAATATTTCATATATTCTAATATATGCTAACATTTCTTAAAAATAAATTAATGTTCAATATTTTACATAAATTGCAATGAGAATCAATGTCATAATAGGAAAGAAAGACATTATAAGATGTTAGGCAAGGATGCTCTGGTAGCTCAGTTTTATATAACATATCTTTTATATACATGGAACAAGTAATGAATAATATTCAAGGAGCTGAAATATGCATATAAAAGAAGAGTAACTACAATTGCACATGTAAATAACATAGTTTCATGATTTTTATAACAAATGAAGAAGGCATGAAACGTATTCTAAGATAAATAAAATAAATAATTCTTAGAAAAATACATAAATATATAAAAGGAAAAAGCTTACAGTTAAATACAAAGAAGATAAAAATAATAAGATTTAAAAAACCAAGAATAAAAGAAAAAATGTATATTTATATAATTAGAGAAATAATATATATTTCTATTGAGAAAAAAATAAACTAGAGTTCACAAACAAATATACTTTCAAAAAGTTTAAAAATGTGAATTAGAAAAAAAAATTTTAATTTTGGCAGTTCTCATTGCAAATATATTGTTATCTGATGAAGATTTAACAACAGAAATTATATAAAAAAAATAGAGTAAAAATTATATTAAATGAACGCTTGATTTAAATTCAAATACGTCAAAGTGTATAGTAATGTAGGAAACAAAAGGGGACATATGAGAAATTAAAATATCAAAAAAAGACAATAAAATTCAAATTGATGTTAAGAAATGCAAAAATAACGATATTTTGTAAAAAAGAAGGAAGAATCAGAAGAAGGATAAAAGAATAAAAATAAGTAAATGAATATTATTGAAACATATGAAAGAAGAAGAATAAGCTTTACCGAATATTACAGATACTCATATAGTAAAAAAAAATTGATAAACAAGACAACTTTCAGACAGAAATAGATAACTTCTAAAGAAATAATATGGTATTAATAATATAAGGTAATAATAATAATAATAATAATAATACTTGTTTTTTATAAAGAGGGGAAGCGTTTCATCGTCTGTAAAGACTCCTTTGCAGACTATCCTCTAAACTCAGTCCCTCGCTTTTGACCCGTTGGCCGCTCCATAATAACTTCTATGGTTCCGAGTCGACAAGAAATTGTCAAGAAAATCCTCCTTCGTCTGGTTTTGGCTTACACTGCCAATAATCTTAAGGAATACTTCAGAGTGGGTTAGTCTTGCTTCAAGCGCACTTATTTCTCGTGCTTGTTTTTTTTTATTGTAGGTTATCTCATCTGAGTCGAAGAATTATTTCAACACATCAGATTTTAACTTCAATTCTTTTTCTTGGTTAATGTACAAGGAATGACGTTTTCCAAGGTTAACCGTATTGTGCCGTATTCTATACATTTCCTTCATTCCTCTTTCTTTTTTGCAAATGAATATTGTGCATAGGATGTTATCCTTTAAAAATCTCCAGTAGTGGTACTGTGGGTCCATGATATACGCGAAAATATAGGGAGAGATACAGTTGACCTATAAGTCGAGTAGCCCACTTTCCGCACTTTTCCCTATCCCATTAATTTTGCCACGAGAGTATTTCTGCTCTCCAGCTCTTTTTTTTAGCTCGCTGGGTTTCTCCAGGTTTTGATAAACGATCTATCACTCAAGGGCTAAAAGATAGATGGGTATGACTCCTAGTACTACCAGGGATATAGGTTCCAAGACATTCTAGCACGAGTTTGCTACTCCGAGTGCACATCTGCATTAATCCAATAGAAGTCATTTGCAGTACTTTGCGTGACTTACAGCTCTAGCTCATAGCTCAGAACTATATAGCATTGTAGACTCAATGGTTCACAATAAGAGTCGCCGGATGGTGTGTCGGGCGTCCCGAATGTTGGCTATTACTCTGCGTCATCGTCTGTCATCATCAGTTTCATTGTTATTCCAACCGCTTTGTCTGATGCCTTACGTATTTGATATCAAAAGGTGAGCTTAGAATTAAACGTCAATCTTAAATATTGATTGACTGCTACATCATTGACTTACCCAACTGGGAATTTTCTTGTGGCATCTCTATCCTGAGCATCCCGTCATAGGAAATATTCCATAGATTGAGAACCAGTACGAAATTCTAAGCAGATTTCAGCGTTAGTTCTTATAACTACGTAATGTAGCTATTTTTCAAATAGTTTCCGATGATGTAGACAAGATGTATAGACACCTTAAACTTCCGCACTATTGTTTGTAGGACATCTGTCAGTCTTAGAAAATTAAAGATATTTTTAACGTCTAGTATCATCAAGATACAGATTGGGGGAGAAAAATGGTTTTCGTTTTCCGTGCTCCTTCTGCTTCGACTATTTCTTTGATCCCTTCTATAGTTATATATAATTGAATAATATAGTTTTATAATATACTAATAATATTAAATTAAGCATATTAAATAATATACCAATATAATTTTCAGAGAGGCCACTGGCTCCCTGCAGTACTATGTGCACTCGAGATTTTATCATTTTTTCCAATAATTTCCCAGACATGTATAGCATACACAGTGGGCGATACCAATAACACACACTTGCTGGCCCTCTGTCCTTGCCTATAAGTACAATCCTTACTTCCTTTCAGTGGAAATAAAAATATCCTGGTTATAAGCAAGCATTGCATATACAGAGCAGAAGTTACGAGTGACTACAAACAACTATCTTTATCACTTTAGCCGATATGCCATTCGGTCTAGCTGCCTTCTTATTCTTTACTGTTTGTGCAGCAAATTCTAGTTCTTGTTTTTAATGAATAGCTGCACGTTTTCATTTTCCTTAATAAGGATACCAAGGTCTTTTTGAAGGTGTGGATGGATGTGGAAAAGGTTATGGATGATATTTTCCATTTTCGCTGCGCTCATAAGGACGTTGCTTACAAACGCCCCTTCTTTGACCATGAAAATGTTGTATCTTTTTGCCTACGGATTGTTGAGGTCTTTTCTTAACACTTCAAAGCATTTAAATTTTCTAGACGAATAGCGTGAATAAGGCTTTTCTTCGTTTTTTAGTGATCAGAGATTTAAGAAATAACATTATGATCCAGTTTTTTGGCTCTTGGCGCTATATATAGCGTGAGACATGTTCGTGGCTTAGCAACGTAATCTCGTTTATTTACCAATATACAGGACAAATTCCGATGATTATTTTTTGTGCGGTACTGCTTGTTTGAAGGACTACAGGATATTGCACATTTTCGTGCTCAATACTAGTTCTGCCGATTTGGAGAGGTTGGTTTCACGAGGTATTTTAACTAGGACTTGTTGACAGCGTTCTGGAGATATATAATTCCTCCATATTCATTTTATTGTCATTTCACCTTTGGGGCTGATTATTAAAGACCCCAAAATGAATGGATAGATGTTCAAGATCAATGTTAGAACGAATAGAGTAATAGTTTCTTTGTATCCAGTCCAATCCGAAAAGAGTTCTACCAGTCTCCAAATAACCGTGGTGATTATCATTCTTTGGTCCGATTTATTGGGCTTCACCAATCTTACTTTTATAAGGCTTGTTTGCCAAGACTTTTTGAAGAATCATGTTAACCTCTTACCCTGTGGTAGAAGAAAGCATCCTGTATCACCAATTAAGCCTTACGGATTAGAAAGCATAAACTGTCTATAGTACCCACAATGTGTTTTCAGGTCTTTGCAAAGGCTTCCGCTCTCGGTCAAGCCCTTTATTTCTGAGTTCTTCTGTTGAATAATTCTTAATCTTTTAACTCAATCCAATTTTTGAACTATTTTTAAATATTTTAGTAAGATATGAACTTTTCTCCAGAAACACTAAATAGATCGGAACAGGCGATAAAGAAAAATTTTCAAAGAGTATATAACATAAGATTTCTCATTTCTTCCAGGTAAGAAATTTCTGATGAATTTTGCAATATAGTTTCTGGTGCTATTATGTAACCGAATCAATTGTTCAAATCTATTGTCTCAATTCAGTCATTAAATTAATTTAGTCAATTTTAAATTAAATTCAAAGTTCTTAAATTGTATTTCACACGATGGCTTCTAATGATTATGGGGGCAATATCTGCGAGATGTACTATTGCGGTAATTTTTGGTTGACATTTCAAACTCATCATTTATTCATAAATATCTTAACAAGGGCTTGCTCCTCCTGAAAAGGTGTATGCCTATTTTTATGCTGCTATTTGATGATACGATACCACCACATGACGCGAGGCTGGTGTCCCTTGCCCTCGAGGCGATGGGTTTCGCTCTTGGAGGCGCGATGTGGCTACACCGAAAGCATACGTCTGTCAGCGATGTTTCGATGTTCGGACACTCTGGTTCTTCTTCTGCGCGTGAGCTGATGTTTTGCTGTAGTTGTGTGTATTTTCTTTGCATTTATACTTTTTGACGCTCTATTATGCTATCGAATATCCGTAAAATCTCAATGGTCGTTCGAGACTTCACCGAAAATTCAAAATCCATTAAACGTAATTAGATCCAAAAAAACTGTGAATAATTATGCACGTTCGATGTTTTACTGAACGTGCATCGTCTGTAGGTGACAGACTGGTGCACGACAATCTATAACCATAATAGCCCATCGTAAAACATGCAAAGAATACTTTGAGTAACTACATTCTTTTTTGTAAATGAGAAGAAGAAATGAAATGTTTGCAAATAAATTCAAAGGTGTTGAATTCGAAGAATTACTGGGTGAAAAGTCATATCAAGTACTTCAGTTATCGATTTATAAATTAAATATTAATATATAAGATAAAAAAAACTTACATGATATGTGGATGGTACAAAAAATTGGGTATCAGATGATTATCATCATTGATAATTATTAAAGATGTTGGGTTATAAAATGTTGATTCGATGTTATGAAAAGAAAAAATTTTGTATCAAATTAAAAATGCGATGAAAAATAGATCGATTGCGATAACCGTAAGTAATCCAAATTCAATAAAGTATTACAAGTAAAACTAGTACAAGTAAAACTCGGACCAAAAATATAATATCAATTTTTCGAATATTGTATTATTTATTTTTTAAGTTTAAAATGATACTATTTATTGTGATTTTTCTATTATATTTTCTAGCATAATATGCTTGAATTTTTTAGTATATTTTTATTTGTTGCTCCATAATATTTTCCTCTATTCATTACAAACTTACTATTTTCAAACACTTTTATTTCTTTCATCTCTATTTTTACACATTCGTGCGGTACATTATCTTATTATTCCATATCTTATCTATTTATTACTTTGAGTTGAAACCTAACTATTTCCCTTGCTGTGTTTGTATCAACCCCATTTATTTTTATTTCTATCGCTTATACGTTTATTTACTTATACGATTCGCAATAAAAGGAGTTAGAGATAGCACTTTCAAACGGTGGCATGATAATTTAGGTCTATTGAGTTTAGACTCGTAATTAGTATGCTGATTAAACGATAAATTCTGAGACGATGAATAGTATTTGGCGGTATTTACATATGTTAGCTTAACGAGTTTAATCGAAGTATTTGCCTACGTAGTGATATCGCTAGTGACAAAGCGGTTTGTTTCATTGTAACTTTGAATTTTTTAACGAATTTAACTTTAATTTATAATAATCGACATGAATTTATTATTATAATGAAACGAATGATTGAATTACATTCTATAAATTTAAATAATTTAATGATTATATATATAGATACAATAAATTCTCTACTAGGATGAAATAATTGTTCGATTGCAATAATGCATACTTTTGTACAATTTAAATGCAAAGATATGCTGCGTTATTGCAATAAATATTGATGACAAATTTCATCTCTATAGACTTCAAAGATTTATTCCAGTTTTAAATAGTTCACCAGTGAACTCATAAAATTATGTAAGGGCCTTCACCTGAAGCATCTAAGAGGTCTAGATAAAACCAACCTTTGCGAGGTTGTGCTCATATGTATTTAGTCAATTATGACTATTTAAGCAATATTTCAAGATATCTCGCGTGATCATGACAAGACATAGTTGAATATAAAACGTAAAATGTGCTCATTACAGATACTAGAGTGGATTTATTGAATACTATTATTGCTACACTTAATTACATTCATCATTTATTTATTTTTTTAGATCCTATTTAATATACCGTTTTTGGAAAAAAAAATTATAACAAAATGTGCTAAAATATAAAAAAAATATTATGTTTACATAATATTTTTTATATATAAAAATACATAATATAAAAATATTATATTTTGCATAGAGAAATAAATTTTTTTAATTGTGAATTCTAATTATTATTATCTATTATTCAGATATTTCAATGTTTATTCAATACATATTTCAATTAAATATATAGTTCTAATAAAAGTACATATTTTATAATATTATATATGAATCTTTTTGTACTTTCTTATTATAATGTTAATCACTGAATGTATATCCAAGAAGGCTATATATTGAAAATTTTGAAAAAATGAGTAAACAACAGATATTAATTTTTAACTCAGTTTATGAGGTAGTGTGCTATTGGTAGTGTAATATTTTTAAGATAATTTATGATTAAGTAATTTTATAACAATATGAATATTTGATCAAATTTAAAATTATCGTATATCAAAAAATATATAAAATATATTTTATTGAAATGTTTCTGAACTTATGTTTTTCATATATCTTTAGCGTTAAAATAAAAAAGTTTTAATAATAGTTTTTGATGTCAAAAATTGAAATTTTTTAACTCAAGATATTAATATCTAAGTATATTAATTATTGATTTTACAAATAGTGGGGTACTTTAAATACTTAATATAGTTGTTTGCAATAAATTATACTTATTATTTTATAAGTTTATTTATTATTTCACATCGTAATGTATTTTTAAAGTTAATATTTTACACAAAATTTAAAAAATATAAAAAAAGAACACATGCATGCACACGCATTTGTTTGAGAAATAATTAAACTGTACGTTGAGTAGTGATTACAGGTGTTATGAAAAGAATACGATTACTGAAAATAATATGTGTGTACTGTACTATTTCTCCTGAAAGTAAAGCGTACTAATTACCAAATCGTAACGTAAACTACATCAAAGATTCTATAGTATTTTTATAAAATCATTGTAAGACTAATTATTAATTGATTGCTGTATGTTAAAAAATGTTCTTAATTTTAATTTTTTTTAAATATGAGTATAGTATTTCAAATAAATAATATTTTAAAGAAAGCAAGGATGCGCTAGTAAAAAAAAAAGACTTTACATGCTTGTTTTAGTATATTTTTGCGATATAATTCTACGGTGTAATACGCGCCTCGAGTAACGAATGTCAAGAAATTTTTTTCTTTGTGTCTTTTTTGCATCAACCGGCGTTTTGTATTTGCTTCAATGGACCCGATATTACAACAGGAAGTCGAAACAGTGCTAATCCTGTACGCGCGACTGTAGTTACTTCGTAACCGGCCAGGCGTCAGGTAACTTTAGATTTCTCTAGTTGAAACACGTGAGAAAGAACGTGTCCTGACTTATTTTGGCGGGTTAAGCGTCAATTTTGCACGTCAATTAATTTTCGATTATTTTTTATTATAT
This sequence comes from Platyscapa corneri, assembly GCA_018907185.1. NCBI lineage: Eukaryota > Metazoa > Arthropoda > Insecta > Hymenoptera > Agaonidae > Platyscapa > Platyscapa corneri. The sequence goes on from JACCHW010000112.1 coordinate 708,776, forward strand.
ATAATAGTTAAAATATTGATAAATTTATTAAATATTATTATATTAATAATTTATTATGTATTGATACAATTATTTATCACTTAAATATTGCTGTTAACATTTTTATGGTATTTCATATTTTTACTTTTGTATTTTTTTATTGAAATAATATATTACGAATTAATTAAATATTGTTTATTCAATTTTTTTTATATTGTTAAAATTCATATATTTATTGTTGTAAGTATTAATTTATAAAAAAATATTAATTTTATCTTGCCCTGCTCAAAATTGAAATTAAAATTTTTTTAATTTTTACAGTTAGATATTATGAAAGAAGCCATATGAGTAGATTAAAAAATATATGCAACGTGAAGTTCAATAATAAAACCACAATTTGTACTCGAGCATTACAACATAGTAATTCATTCGTTTCATTGAGACAAATATGTGTTACTATTGCATTAATAAGCTGATGCTTTTAACATTGCTGATAGTACCAGAATTCAAACTGGGATTTGGGCGGTGTTCAAAAATCAGTGATCTTCCTTTAGAAAATTTGTTTAGGGGTCAACGCAAAAATTCAGATGAAACGCACCATAAGCAATCTGGTTATGAGGGACAGATATCTACTACTATAAAGCGGGCCAATTTGCCATATCTGCCTTATATTCCTAGAGAAAGAAAACCTAATATTGTACTTATACTCACTGACGATCAGGATGTTGAACTTGGTAAGTTGATAATTTTATGTTTTCAAGACATTTTCAAATTGTTATTTATTTCAGTATAAGAATAATTGCTGTTGTTATGATACGAATAAATAGAGTACACTGTACTTTTTTTATAACTATTTATCTTAAAAGAATTTAAAAACTAAATATATAAGAACATATGTAAATTTGAACATATAAAATTATTTATTAATAAAATAGATTTAAATTATTTTTGATAATTAAATTTAAATATTTTAAAACTAGGTTTAAATTTTTTATATAGATATATCTATAATTGTACGTATAGAAATTAATGGAAAATTGGAATTATTAAAAAACAATAAAAATAGACAATACTATAACTAGATCGATGTTTGTATAAATATTTACTTGCTATATTATTATATTTTCCAAAAATACATTTTCGACAAAAGTTTTTTTATAAACGTAAACGTTAGCAAAGTTTAATGATTCATAAAAAACTTTAGTAATATTTTAATTAAACTATATAATTAATATATATATATATATATATTATATATATATATATATATATTACTTTCGGAATGTTTTTAATATATCATTTTTTCTTTCTCTTAAAAAATCTTTTTTGAATTACTAATTTATATTATTTGAATTACTAATATGTTGATGACTGCAATGTAAAACTGTTGAAATTCATAACAATTCACTTCCTACATATATTTAAAAATTTTTTCATTTTATGTAAACTTTATATTATGAAATAACTTTTTTAATATTTTTTTACATGTCAATACTGTAAATTCGTAATTTTTAAATTTGTAATAAACAATATTTTCCTTTGCAATAACTTATTTTTTTTTTAAATTAATGTTGAATATTTATAAATATTATAAAATTCTCGTTTTAATTAACCATTTAGTTACTCATAAAAATTATAATAATTCTTCCGTTGATTGTAAACGTGTCGTTATTTAATCTGTACTCATGAATTACCAAAAAGTATCCTGAAACTCATTTTACTGCCCACTCTCAATTATATTTTTATTGATCGTGGAAACAGGTAATGTGCTACAACAGAGATGGTAGTTAATTAGAACTCGCTCCATTCTTTTTTTTTTTTTGTATAAATTGGAAAATTCTATATAGTATCCTATCATATTTAACTTTTTTTGTTTTAGAGGAGGATCCAGTATATTATTAAAAAGTATAGTCATTCGGCTTAAGTTTCTGTCTTGCATGGATGAGAATAAGTTATATTTCTACGACGAAATTAAAAAAAAATTATATTTATTATAAATAATGTTTGATCGGCTTTTTGATATAAGGCTTGGTTTTATCGTGTATCAAAATAAACAATTAGAATCTATTCAACATTGATCTTTCTTCTCAAATCTGGCTTAAATATATCCAATATAGTAGGTAATAAACTGCAGATAAAAAAAGCAGTAATTGTTTTGAGTGGTTTTAGAAGTTCTGAACAAATAAAACTTTTTTTATCTCATCAAATGCATACAATAATTACACAATACATGTAGAGTGGATATTTAATTTTTGTACCAACGAACTGGGTTTAGTTGGTATTATAATATGGGTTACTTGCTGTTAGTATTATCCTTCCACCAATGATAATTTGATAATAATTTTATACAGAAGATTCATCTATTATTTGAGTAGTGCATCTCCCATAATCAAAAGACTTTGAAAACTTTTGTCCGTTTGATATGATACGCAATTTTCAAGTTTATTAACATTCACATTACATACAAACATTTACTATATATTCATATATCAATTTCATTCTTAAAACAGCCTGTTAGGTGTTAGACCATCTATTTTTATAAAAATTCTTTAGCTAAATAATTCTTCATCTCTTTCTTTTAATACACTAGCGTTTGTGCCATTTCATTAAAATCACCGTTTTTAACATTTGAAACTATTTTTTACAAGTTATACTTCATCAAAAAATATCAAGATAAATATGGATGAATACATGATTTTTTTTAATGAAACTTTCACCTAAAATAAAATAAAACTTCTTTTATATACTTTTTTTTAAAATGAATTTTAAGAATGCAACATAACATTCAAAAAAAATTTTGCTTGTATACATAATATTTTTTGGAATTAGAATATTGTTTATCATATCTATTTGTTTCATATGATATTAGTATATTAGATAAATAAGAACTCAAAAATATACTTCTTGTTAAAGAGTTATGTTATAAATCCGTAAATCTACAATTCTCTAATATTCTGTGAATTAAAATTATTATCTCTATAGTACTACCTCAGACATAGAATCTATTTTTATTTTATTTTTAAATTTAAAATCATATCTTCGTACTTTATTTATTGTATAATTTTTTTCATGAGCAATGATTGTTCTACACAGTTTTTTATATATATGATCATATATTGATCATTTAATGTAAATATATGATAAAATTTACATTTTTGATATAAATATTAATTATTTGAATGCAAAATATTATTATATTTTTTAAATTTACGTACCGAATATTTAATTATATCAGAAAACCTTTGTTTCACGTTTAATATTTAGAAGTAAATACATTATCAATGTTCATACCCTTGGTTGAAGTCAAAACTGACCTCGGGTGCACGTTTTAGCAACATTCAAAAGTTAGTTTTTTCACAAGCGAAAAATTCATACATATCTATTTACTATCAAATGACGTAAACTGTAGTGTTATTCGCGAACTATTTCTCCCGTTTTCTTTTATTTTTTTTTTCATTTCATGTTTTGTGGTCGTCTATCGCATTGACTTATTGTTGTATCTGCAGAAATTCACAATATCAGATACACTTTGAAGAATAATCATTTTTTCAAAACATGTATATTGAATTTTTTCATATTTTTCCGTTGTAGTTATAACGTAATCGAGCTGTCAATAGGAAAGCGAAAGGAAAACTTCCTCGTTCCTCTTGCTTAGGCTGAGATATGATCTAGAACTTTTATATTTTAATTGCTTTGAGACGCATCGGATAATTATCATTGAGATAGTAGAAGTATAAGGAGAGAACAGAAAAGAGAAATAACAACCTTTCCCTTTCCGTACTATAGGTGTTGTGGCAAGACGGCGTATCAGATCTCAGCTATTCATTTATCTTTATCTTTCCTCTTATTCCTCTTTTTATTTTCGGTTGCGCAATTTCAATGTTTTCCTATGCTCTCTGATTAACTTTTCTTTGCTGAAGTGTAACCGTTGACTCCTTTATTTTTGTTGAGCAATTCAATCTCCTAGCATAGCCTCCTGAGGGGTCAGCTTTTAATCTTTTTGTTGTGCCCATGAAAGGAACGACGGTAATCGGAAAACTTGCGTATAAGGAATCGGTATTTCGCCGCCACGTTATGAAAAAGTGGTATAATTTGGATCGCATTGGGACACAGATGTTTCGAACCAGCCTCTACTAGCTAGGACGAGTCAATATACGTTAATCGCTAACCTGATGAATAATACCATTTAGGATGCATCGAGGCAAATTACGTTGAAAACGTGCCCCAAGGCTTTTCAGACAAATTATTGGCCCAAATAATAAATTGATTCAATTATAGACTATTATAATAAATTGAGCTAAGTAGATTTATTAAATATAAATTTTTATTCGTATAATTAAAAAATTAAATAATATATTTGAAATTAATTAATATATATATCATTATTATTAGAATGCATGAAGTAAAAAAAAATTTTGCATAATATGTTTTAGTTATTAAGCATATTTATTAGCTATGCTGCATTGCACCATTAATATTTTTAATAAATGTTGAAAATAAAAAATAGTTTATCAATTGGATCAAAATAAATCCTTATATAAAATTCTTTACATTCTTAAAACTTTCATTTTTTTTAAAAAAAGGTTCACTAAACTTCATGCCACGTACCTTGCAACGAATTAGAGATGAAGGCGCGGAACTTCGACATGCATACGTTACCACTCCTATGTGTTGCCCAAGTAGAAGCTCCCTATTGACCGGCCGTTATGTACACAATCATGAAGTCTTCACTAATAATGATAATTGCAGTAGCCCTCAGTGGCAGAGGGACCATGAACCTCACACTTTTGCAACTTATTTAAGTAATGCTGGGTATCGTACAGGTTAGTGTATATTATATATTTAAGAATGATCGATTATTTAAAAAAAAAAATAGTATCTAATTGAAAATAGTCTCAATGTTGTACCATGGATTAATTAAATAATTCTAAAAATTATTCTAATGCAGGAATATTAAAAAACTATCTACATAAGTTTTCAATAAAAATAAGCCATATTATATGTTACGTTATTGAATACTGTTTATATTTTACATATTTTTTATTTTTATAAAAATCTTATTTGTATATTAAGTTACCATCTTAAAACTTCTTAAACTGTTATGTTCTTAACTTGTTTTAAACTTTGGATTTTGTTTTTCTACATTAATGCATACCATGTAGTATCTAATATTTTTTATCTATATTAATATTTCAAATTTTTTTTATTCATTCTATATTTTTATATAAAATATACTTATTTATTATATGCTTTATGGTATATTATATGCTTATTTATTATATCCTTTTCTTTCCTATAAAAAGTATGCACACTAATTAATTGATAATCTTTTGAATATTTTTTAAATACTTCTCACACATTGCGTGTTACTCAACACCTTAACAAATACATATACTTTTTAAAATTTGACGCATTATACTACTAATATTTTCAATAAATATTGAAAATAAAAAAAAGTTTATCAATCGGATCAATAAATTCGATTAATTGTTAATAGAATGTATCATAATTATAAATAAAATGTATTTTTTTTTATTTGAAACATATTACCAAGCGTATAAAATGATTTAAATATTTTTTTAATAATATGACAAACAATTTACTAAAAAAATTTATAAACAAAAGTTAATCAAAGTATTTCTTAATTTTTAAAGATTTTAATAAATTAAAAATTGTAATTATCTTCGTCATTATTATATTAATATTTCATAATCAATTTAACAAATTTAATAAAATCTGATATAAGTTAATTATAAGTTTATGTTGTAAGAAACAGTGTTTAAGATTTTAAGAACAAACATTTAATTTTTATAAATAAAAATTCAAAGATCTTAATTTTTCTATTTTATAATTGTATATGTATAATTAAAACACTTTTTTTATTTTATTTATCGAAATTTAATTAAATAATTTAATTCTCTATAAATACACTCTATAAATAAATACATATTTATAGTGTAAAAAATAAATATAAAATAAGCTGTATCAACGATTTATGTTTATCTCATAAGATTTTATCATATAAGTGTATCTAATATATAAATTTTTTAGTTATTGTTTTTTAACTTCTTAACATAATTTAAAAACTGAGAATAATTATTTATATAAATTAGAAATTCTCTTAAATTATTTTTTATGAAAATGTATATTTAAAATAATTAAATATAGTTAGTATATTATAATTTTTAAATTTATGAAACCACAGTATTATTAATCAAATAAAAGTATAGAATAGTTATATATATTAAATATTTAAAAATTAAGAAGCTTAAATTTTATAAATAAATATGTATTAATATATTTAAGTTTTTGTATCATTTGTAAAACTAAAAAAACTATTAAGAAATAAAAAATATTTAATAGATTCTAAATCTTTGATTTAAAACATGCGATAATATTTACAAAAAGAAGTAAAATTAGGTGTCATTATTAGGTTATTGGTAACTATTTATAATTATATTTTATAATATAATAGTAATAAGAATTTGAAATATTTAACTTACACACACACACATATATATATCCTTTTTTTATTAATACATTCATTGTAAAACTTTTATACGTGCATAATTATGACGTTAGTGTTTATTATAATATATTTAACTAATATATAATGTTTATTTAATATATATATTGTATTTTATTAATAGATTTTATATCACTTTTACATCTAAAATCATTTAGATCACAAATTATGGGCTCGTGAATTTTACAAATAAATTTTCTCATGACCTTCAAACTTCCGGATTCGCTTTCTCTCTCTCTCTCTCTCTCTCTCTCTCTCTCTCTCTCTCTCACTCTTTCTAAGCGTATATTTTCATTAGTATGAGCACAAAATACGTAGTTTGAACCCTCGGTGCATTATTGCAATTCAAAATTACAGTCATCATTGATCGTGTGGTTCACTATACAAATGATAAAATGTTCTGAGATCAACTGCGAATTTGTAAGTTCGACGAATGGTTATAAACTCTAGTGAAATTTCATAATATCAGATTACAAAAATATAGAAGTGAATTTCCAATTATTATAGTGTTGTTATTATTATTGTTGTTGTTGCTGTTGTTATTGTTGTTATCATATTATTATTATTATATGCGTTATAATTGATTTGCTTCCTTTTTCATATAATAAAATTTATTATATCAATACCTGAAGAAATAGATTTACATTTTGAATATCAATTATAATCAGTTAAATAATTTTAAGAAGATATAAGAAAAAATAAAGTTACAAATAATCTAGATCTACTGTAAATACTATTTTGCAAATTTTTGTAGGAACATTCAGTTGTTTTACAATAATCTTATGCAAAAGTAGTTAAATTTATTTTTTAAATTAAAGAAGGTTTGATTCAGAAAAGTTTAGAATTAGAATATGAATACATCAGTTTTTTCAAATTATTTAATTTAGTTAATTATCACAAAATGAGATTAATTTGTTTATTTTTAAGTTATGTATTTATATTTTTTAAAGAAATAATTTAATTAATATTTATAGTTATGTATTGATTTTCTGAATTTCTTTATAATTGTGTAAGGAAAATATATAGCAACGGTCATTATTTGTATTCCACATAATCTTACATCGCTACTTGTGTAAATTTATGTTTTTAAGAGGCATCCTCTAAGTATAAATGAAATAAGTTCAGATGTTTAAACTAATTTATCGACGTGATTATTCATATATATAAAATATTTCATAATCAATTCGTACAATAATAATCCGCTACGTAGTGACTTTTCATTTTATTTTTAAATAAGTTCATGAAAGTAAATGTGAAACCGAGTTTAAATGTATTAAATTTACAATTTTCAATAATAGATTTCTTTATTATTTGAAATACCTTTGTAAGTATTTAAATCGCTATCACATAAAGAATCGAAAATTTTAGTATCATTTAGTTTCCTATTTTAAATTTAATAAAATATTTAATATTAGTTTATAATTTTCTGACAATAGTTTATGGTTCATATTACTGTATTTTGCATACATATTATACCAATTTAAATATTCAACTATTTACTTTATAATTTATAATGAGAATTTTTTATTGCAATGAAAATTATTATATTTTTATAGCTATTTAAATAATTTAAAAGAATGTATAGCTGTGTTTCATCAAATTATTATTTTTGTGTATTTATGACGTCATTGGTATTTGTTGGTTAAGAACTAATATCATCTAAAGTTTTTTAAATTTAAATTGATAAATTATATATGACAACACGAAGATTATTTGTATTTCTGTGATAATTTTTTTAAATAAGTTTTTGTATAACGATTTAAATAGATTCTTAATTTCTATACGTTATTTAGGAGAATAATCAAAATGCAAAAAAATTATGAAATTGAGCTATCTTTTTTTAATAATATTTTTAAATTATCTATTTGTGTTGTAAGGCCAAACGTACATTCTTAGTCTACAAATATTTAGTTGTAAAGTAATTTCTGATGAAGAAATCTGATCTATGCATAAATAAATCTAGAAGTTATTTAAAAGTTATTATTTATTTCAATTGCTTTAATCCGTTTCCTTGCTACGATAAAGTTAGTTGTGATACATGCAATACGCTAGGGAAATCCATCCGTCTATACCAAAATAAAATATCTCTTTTTGGAAAGTTTATAAAAAAAAATTAATTAAAATTTGATTAAGAAAATGTAATTTATCGTGAATTTTTAAAATCATCCATATTCATGGCTGTAAATCATTACTGCCTAAATTTAATTTGCTTAAATAAAACTTTGAAAGAAAAACGATCGGAATTAAACAATAAAAAGTTGAATATACACCTTCGCTCCAAATCTGATGTTGAAAACTTGGTCAAATGTTACGGAGAATGATAAAAATTTTCGTTCATTTTATCACTTCTTTTGACCCCTATAGTAAGCTTTTATTGGAAAACGTTAATACATCTTAAATATGTTTAAAAAATTACTTCAAAATTGAATTTTGGTAAAAGATTGAGATACTTACTGTATATATATGGAAAATAATCCATTTTTTCATCGAAAGACAGGGAAAGTCCTTATTTCCAATAATATATGGATTGAGTAAAATTAGTTTATAATTATTAGGATATGCGAAATACTTGAATAAAAAAGAAAGTGGATTTTTATACTTAAAATATCAGTCATTAATACTTTAAATTTAATAAAAGTTCTATAAATAATTATAATATTATGTAATTAATAAGTATCGATATAAAATTAACCAATAAATCGTAAAAAGATAATAATACGTGAAAATTTTTTAATAAACGAACGCACATGATAGTGTGTGGTCAAACAGTTTTGTAACGTGCATTTTCCCACGAAATTTGGATTAGTTCTTAAATGTATTTTAATCGTATTTATTATAACTAATTTAATAAAGTATTTTTACAATAAAAAACCGGTTTAATCACTACAATTTAAAATGAAATATAGTAATTTCTTTCACAAAATTTTTTTAATAATATATTATATATGTAATTTATCATTTTTTATATAAATAAGCTTATTAAAAATGAACTAATTTTTAAAATAATATTGATAATAGTTTTGAATTATAAAAAGAAAATTTGCTATATAAAAATATTATTTAACATGATTAACTATTGAACAAAAGTATTAAGTTAAATAAAAAAAAATAATTTAAAGTAAATTTTTATGTAAATAATTTCTAATTTGTTCTATAATTTCAATTACTTGTATTTAAGTTTTATTTTTTTGCGACATAAATGTATGTATACACTACATTTACAAGGACACAAAATTTTAATAATATTTAATCAATCTTTGTATATGTTAAGCTGTAACTAATATTGTAAATTTTTGTTTTTAATCTTTACAGGTTATTTTGGAAAGTATTTAAACAAGTACAATGGTTCGTATATTCCACCAGGCTGGCGTGAATGGGGCGGTTTAATAATGAACTCTCGTTATTACAACTATAGCATCAATATGAATGGCAAGAAAATAAAGCATGGTTTTGAATACAACAAAGACTACTATCCTGATTTAGTAGCCAACGATAGTATAGCTTTTCTGAGACAGAGCAAACACAGTTTCACTAGAAAACCAATGATGTTGGTTGCCAGTTTCCCTGCACCTCACGGACCTGAGGATTCGGCACCCCAATTCTCAAATCTCTTCTTAAATATAACCACACATCAGTAAGTTTAACAAAAAACAAAGTTTCTTATTCTCATAAAAATATATGATAACAATATATTTGTATTAATACAAATATTTTAAAGTTTCGTGATAATATTTATGGATTATATAAAATTCTTATAATTTTTTATTTAGGCTGGGATAAAAGTTTATATATTTATAAAATTGATTTATTATATGTTAAGATAGTCTAAGTTATCGTTACAAGTACCAAAAAGGTAGATATTATGAATCGAGAGTAATAAAATTTAAAAACTAGAATATAAACCTACTTAGTAATAAAAACTAATCAATTGATAAATTTTTGCATATAAGAGACGAAGGAGGAAAAATATTATTCAAAGTTCTATAACAATTATAAATTATTTTCTAATTTTCTAGACTCCATTACCCCATGTCGCTCTGACAGAACTCAACAGTGTATTTGATATAAGGTACTAATTTTGGGTGTGATCTTTTCTAGTATTGTAACTTTAACTAATACGCGTGTTTACGGAATACTTGTAAATAATGATTAAAAGTAATCTGCTAACATTGATCTTGAATTTTAATGATATTTTTACGTGGTAAGTCACACATCTTCTACTGATTTAAACAGGCTTATTTTTTTAATACATCAGTCACATACATGAGTTAAGGTTAAGGTAATATGAAATAAGTTTCGCGATAATTGTCAGTTCTTCGTATACATTTTAGCTTGTTACTAATCACAGACTTCTTTTGTAAAACACGCGAATTTTCAAAGCTTATTTGTAAGTAATGATTAATTTAATTTCAAAATTTTAAGCTATTGCTAAAAAATACTATTTCTAAATCACGCAAAAGGTTGCATTTGACGCATCTTTAAGGGTTCCATATTGAGGAACATTGAACAAGATTCAATTACTTTTTTCATTTTATAAGATTAATATACAAGAGATAAGTGGCTTTAAAAAAGGATAATAAAGAATTTTTCTACTCTTTATAAAGGTAAATTCAAAGATATGATAAACAAATATCACGACTAAAGGTTTTTCATGTGTAACTGCAGAAAGGGTATTATGTGCTTCGTGTATATTATATCCATAAACTCGTTACCACCATCCGTAACTTTCTCATTTTTTACAAATATTGATCTTTATAATACATAGGTCTATCGGTATAACTTTATTTAAGTTGCTACTATAAGAAGAACTTGTTTCTTAGCAGTAATTAAATGATAAAGTATATCTACACGTCATCTCAGAACGTATTTCTTAAATTTCTATCGTTTTATTTAAGTTTACAAGAAAGTTACAGAATTTTTTGAATTCTTAAGAATGTTGGACACTCTTGAAACATTTATGTGCAGCCATTCGTTTCTCAAAAAATTACACCTAAGAAACAATATTGTTAGGATGTAATTACAGGTTTATATATACTGTGGGATTGATCGTGCTTATTTTGTAAAAATGTAGATTCTGTAGAATTACATTTATCTAACTGTACGAAATAAAATTCAGTCACGTACTAGGATAGTAGTTAAGTCGTAAGTCACAGAAGAATAAAAGAATATACTAAAGTTTAGCTCATAAATGAATAATAGTTTCAGTTAAGCGTTACTGTGGACAGTATCAGTCTTATATATTCATAATTCTAATAGGGGAAGTTTTTCTTGTCTTCATAAGAAATGCTGAATCATGGATTACAAGATAAATTATATGAGGAAATACTGGTTTAATTACGTGCACATCAAATACTTGTATCGTAGACACACGCCACGCACACCATCGTTTTCAAAAACATAGAAATATAACTTGTTGCTGCAAACATTTCAACATATTTTATGACATTCGATGTTATGATAACGACCTCAATCTTTTGAAACTTCTAGCCCGATACAACAGAAGGTGGCTCTGCCTTCATTGGATCCTAGCACAATTTTCAGTTACGAAGAGGAAAATGATGCTTTTTTTTAAATTTGGTACTTGTATTTGAAGAACAATCACAACTTCTGCAATATCCCAAACAGTTAAAATAAAATTCAAGAGATTCATCGCAGCTTAACACCTAGAATAACGTGAATGCCTTCACAGTCTAAAAAATTTATTTAAAGAATATTTTATGTCACCTTATTTATATTTCTAATATTACTACTTGTTGTAGTATTATCTAATGTTTTATCAGAGTTCGATACAAACTCAACATATTAAGCATGGGAAATCAATCAGTGCTATCAACTTTCTGTATTATAATAAATTTTTTATTAGTTTCGTGTAATTAACTTCACCACTCAATGATTTTATGCATTTCAGTCTAATTATATTAAGAAAATCTGAAGAAGCAGTGTATCCTAGTCTTCCACTTCAAACTCTTGAGTGCATAGATACTTTGTCGTAATTGGTCGCAAAATAATCTTATTTTTATGATCAATTCCTGATAAATATTAAAAATTACCTAAATTCTTACAAATGCTAAACCTGGACTTCTAGAATTGCTTCTTTAATATATGCCAACACTGGGTACAATTATCACTCGTGCTCTTTGTTTTTCACGAGCACATACGCCATGCACGATATCAAATATTAAAATCATATTATATCAGATATATACGCTTTGTGATTGTTTGAAATGCATAATATTATTTAATGCTGACCTCCCTTACTTCAAATTAATTCTTCTCCACTGATTTCAATCACGATAGCACTACGTTTTCACCACAGAACCTGTTTTGCTCTCAAATATTCTTTTCCGTATCCTGAAATTGTTATCCCGTAAATACAATATTTACGTAGCTATTAGTTGCTAGAAACTAAAAAATCGATTAGCATACATTGTCTGAGTCCTTCCAAAGGTTAATTATTCTTTTATTCTTAAAGAATTAAAAAACCTTCGGGATAATTTTTTTAAAGGTCATATGAGACATTGCTTTTAAGTATATATTTTAAATTCTATTATTTTAATAATATTATTCTATTATCATAAGTATATATTCTAAAGTCTAATATTTTTTTAATGTAAAAAAAATTCTACGAATTTTATATTTTAATTTTTATTATTTAAACCTAAGCTACATTTTTTTCGAGATTAGGATAAAAACAATTATAATGAGTAATATAATGCTATTACATTAATTAAGCAAGCTATTAAAGAATTGGGTAATAATATTACAATTGTCTTTTAATTCGTATAATATTTAAAATAAAGTGTATTGTCTGGCTTATGCTCTAAACATATTTGAAATAGTATTTTGAAATGCATATAAACTTAAATAACCATATTTGCAGATATTCAATTTTTAGAAATACCTAAGTAATTCAATAAATTTAAAAATCATATTTCAAAATAATATTTTGAATAATTTATATATTTTAAATAAGAGATATTATTCCTAATCAAAATTTTTATATTTTAAAGTCAATAAAATTATATTTACTTAAAGTAACTATAATTTTTAAAATTAAACATAATTAAAAATAATTTCTAATATATACTCTGGAAATAAGGCTTATTATGAAGTATTAATCGATTCTCAACAATCAATTACAATAATTGAGTCAATTATATTATTCGAATAATACCCATATGGAAAATAAAAAATAATTATAAACTATATAAAATAATTTAAAATTTTATAAAATTACTGTAACTAATTATTGACTTATTTCAAGATCAAATTTTAGTCTGGAGACTATAAATGGTACTATTAAACTATAATAAAAAAATATTAGTTATTTCATTTTTAATTATAATATTTTGTATTAATTAAATTATAAATTATTTTATAAAATTTTGTTTATTAATTTAATTTGTTTTTTGAAATTTTATTTTTAAGGATCGATCGAGATGTTTAATAGTAAAAACATTTGTTAGATTTCTATGAATTACACACAATAATTATATTTTAAATTTGTACTTTTTTGTTTTACGAAGTCTAATAACTGCTTACATTTATATATAATTGCTCTATTAACAACGCTGTTATGAATTACTTCTGTAATGTTATTTCTTAGTTTACTAATAAGTTTGATTGCAAATTTTGAAAATAAATAAATAAAATAAAAAACTGCTTTATCTATGTCAAATGCATCGGAAACTTTTAAATACGTTCGCTTTAATATTTTTAATAAAATATAAATTTCAAAGAGTTTTATTTTATTTTTTTTTTAAATATCAATTTTTTCTGACAACGTGCATTTTTTTACTCTTGCATTTCATATTACATTCGCTTATTACCATTATATTACCATTAGGTATTATACTTATCCACACACATGTCAATATTTAAATCAGAATTTATTTTCATGATTTATAAAATATTCAATAATAACTGCACATTTTCATTGAAAATACAAAAAATATTATATGTACTTAAAAATTTCAATATTTAATACCATTTATATTCGATTAATTATTAAAATCTTCCACTGTTTACATCTATTTTCCTGAAAAAATTTTACGATTTATGCATTTTTGTTGCTTTGTGTTTTAATTTTCATTTTATCATTTTTTCAAATTCATAATATTGATTCACTTACAATAAATTTTTTTTTACATATTCCATTATTTTATCTATGTAATAAAAAAGTCAAAGAAACCTGAAAGAAATATCTGTAAGCATATTTTTGTCACGCTCCGTCGAACACGACATCTTCGTTGTGTAACAGATCTTAATGTAATAAAAAAATTTTGTTTACTATGATTCTTTTTAATTTTTTCTTTGTTGTTTTGTAAAAAATCATTAAAATTTAAATTTTATAAAAATTGAAATTATATTAATGTTGAATGTATGATAGCAGAGCATTTATCAGAGGATGATGATGCGTGTATAAGAGATTGGTTTAATAAATATAAAATAGAAATATATGTATTATAATTATATGTACTTTTATAATTATACAAACGAGCACTCTGAATATACTTTTATATGAAATATACAAGAAGATACAATACTGAGTTTTCTATACTGGTAAAAATTAAGAAAGCGTATATGAAACTGACTGCATACGGACAATAACTGACTACGTAGCAAAAAGGGTTACCTGCGTCGTATTGCCTAGAACAGCTGCCGAAACATTTCGCATGCTGATTGACGCATGTATTAAAACAGCAATGCTATTGTATGTGTACTAAGAAAGAGAGTGAAGAACTACACAGTGCAACACCGAAGCACATGCTGTTTTCTCAACCATTAACAACTTTATACACTTTAAGTATGATTGTCACAACAAACTGATATTTGCATTTATGCTATCTAAAAAGTTTTAAAAGAATAATTTTTAAAATATTAACTAAACCTGTAAAAAACAAAAAAATTTATATGAGTTTTATAAATGAAAATAAAAAGTTATTGATAGATGATGATATTGAAATGATATATTACTGGTATATACTACTATTCATTCTGGGTGAATTAAAAATTTAAATTATAAGATAGATTAGTAAATATAAAATTTATTATTTTATTTACGATATTTAAGTTTATTTATTAATAGATAAATAAATTCAATTTAAATGAAGAAAATGTTTTTAATGAGAAATAATAGTAAAATTGCAGAACCGCATCAATAATATTTAATGTAATGAAACTTAGAGATTAAGATTGTAAAAGAAAGGTAAGATCAATATCTTGCAATGAAAAATTAATTTTAGCCAAAATTGAAGAACAATTAGGAAAACTATTAAAGATTTTTTAAAAGTGATTTTCTAAACAGACTTGGCTAGAAGTAAAAATGGATTAAAAATAATTATGAACTTTAGAGAAAAGATAGTATACTTATTGAAAACATTTTTTATATTCAACGAAATTTAGAGATGAAAAACCTATAATTTGAAAAACCTATTTTCAAATAATATTGAAAAACCTATAAAAAAAAATAAAGACAAAATGAATATTAAGTACTATTGACAGATATGAATATATTAGAATTTATAATCATGACGGAGATAAACAGAAACAAGAAATAACAGCGAGGAAAAGAGCATATAAAAATAAAATAAGAGATAATGACAGCATGAACTTATTAAAAGACTGATTAAGAACATTTTTTAAATTATGAAAAGAATAATATCGGAGAGAAAGATTTAAAAAAAAATTTTTTTAATATCATATTATAATCATTATTTTCTGAATGATATGGATATTTCAAAGCACTTCGAAACATGACAATTATCGAAACATGTACAGTTATCTGTGTTATGTATATCGCTCGTTGCACTGTAATGTGCATTGTTATGATTTAGTTACATTTTTTTTTAATATTTCGACGAGTATAACCATATTATTTTTTAAATTAGTTGTTTGTATTGATTATATTAAGTTTGTTTATATTTTAGTACACCAGCATATGATTATGCGCCAAATCCAGACAAACAGTGGATTTTGCAGGTAACACAGAAGATGCAACCAATACACAAACAGTTTACTAATCTTCTTATGACGAAACGACTCCAAACTCTTCAAAGCGTTGATAATGCAGTGGAAAAAGTGAGTGTAATACTTTTGTTTACATAAACTTATGACATGATTAAACGATCTATGAGTTACAATTTTTAATTATTTACTTTTTTATTCCGGTAATAAAAAAAAACAATAGAGATCTTTTATTATGAAATATAAAGTATTAATGCAAAATTTATCACGTACATTTATTTATTTGTATACATGCGTAGAAATGATCTTAATTCATAATTGTAAAAGAGTACATTAAAATAAAAAAGTAAATTTTGTGGTTCTATAGTAAAATCCTATAAATACTATTATTTATAATTTATTGAATATGCATTAAACTATTTATTAAATTATTCTATCATTTTATTATGTATATACATATTATATTATGCATCTGTTTTATTTTAATATAGATAGTTTATGTTAAAAGTGATAGCCTACATATAACATACTTAAAACTTAAATATTGTAAACATAAAAATAACATTTTTTTATCAGTAATTTAGTATATAGTATATATGCTTATTATTCGTGTAAAAAATATATTTCGTACTTATTAGCAATTCAATAGTTTGTATATTAAAAAGATAAATAAAAATGCAACTTAATTTTTTAACTTCATTTATATAAAAAAAATAAAAAGGATAGATTAATAATTTTTTTATACACAAAAATTATGATATAATTATTTTTTTTTAAGTTTTATCTAAAAAAATACAAAGAAAAAACTCGTTGATCTTTAGATTTATCAAGAATTAAAAAACTTGGGGGAATTGGACAATACGTACATAATTTATACGTCGGATCATGGCTATCACTTAGGTCAATTCGGTTTGATCAAAGGTAAAAGCTTTCCATTTGAGTTCGACGTGCGTGTGCCGTTCCTCATCCGTGGTCCGGATATTGAGCCAGGATCTGTGTAAGTCTATCACACGATGAACCTATACTCTACATAGTTCATTGATAGTTATATTCATATTTTTCCTATCCTTGTAACTACATTGTAGAATCGCCATTACATTTAACTATGTTGCAGAGTAGATGACATAGTCTTGAATATTGATTTGGCACCGACATTTCTGGACATTGCTGGTATCGAGATACCGCCAAGAATGGATGGTCGCTCTTTCAAAAAGCTATTTTTCAAGTAAGCTTCTTTTACCTTTTATATTATGACTCAATTTTTTTTTTTCGTCAATTTTTTTCTGTGTTATTTATTGTTAATCTACAATTTTTTATGTATCTATGAAACGTGAAATATTTTTTAATCTATGATTTAATTATCAGAAAAAAGTATTTGATAATGTATTAAAAGATACTTGTTTAAAGATGTGTTACGTAATGTTAAAAATTACTTCGAAAAATTTATTAGAATATTTAATATGGTTTGTTTATAATTACCGATGTAATTTTGATGGTTGTATATTTTTTTTAATATTAGATGAATATTTTTAAAATATTATTATAATTTCTATAAAAAGATACTATTTATTTATGTAATAATTTTTTAATATACATAAATTAATATATATAGAAAAGAATTAAAGGTTTAAAGAATATTGTATTATTTATTATTACTTGTATTGTCACAATATTATAACATTATTTGTAAACATATACACGAATAAAATTAAATTATTATTAATTAAATTTTGATTCAATTATAAAATTGGAGTCGTAAAAATATTAATTCATATCAAAGTATTTAAAAAGATAATAATAACTACTTTGATTAATATATTTGAAAAGAAAAAATGTTATTGTTAAGGAAAATTTTTAAACGATTAAGTTATTATATATATCATTTTTATAGTAACAAACCTGGGCGACATTCAAAGTATAAGTGGCCAGATACATTCCTTATTGAATCTTCAGGTCGTCGTGAAACACCTGAATCAATCGCTGAGATTAAAGCTCGCGAAGCAAAAAAACAAATAAAATTGAACGTCAATACTGCAGACTCATATGAACCAGATATATTAGATTATGAAAATTTTGTTCCTAAAAAATTGATTCTGAGTAAATTAAATATCAATCAAAACTTTTCCGATGGTGAATTTAAACATTTCAGGATGAATGATCACGGTAAGTTCGTATTTTTTATAATTAGAATTTTATAATAGAATGAATCATACGGGAAAAAGGGATAGCACGAAAACATAGTGAATGGGACTATAATAAAAAAAAGTATGATTATAAACTGTGAAAGTTTTAAAAGACATAAGACGAGTATGATCTTCGCTTTACGTTCTTACTTCGGAGCTGATATCTTTCTAAAATTTCTATTTTTTCCAACTCTTCTTAAAACCTACCGTTAGCCATATTTTTCTGAAAGCATAAATCGGTTTAATAAATTGTAAATCACAAAGTTTTCAAAAATTTTGCATCGAAAACTGACATTGTAAACATAGTATTAACAAGTTAAACGGAACTTTATCATAAATATAATTTTTTAATTAATATGAAATTTTAAGTTAATCAAATTTAAAACATAAAAGAATTTTTTGTGATATGTCATACTAATAATTCGCAAAAATATGTTCCAAAATTAAATTTTTTAACTAATAGATAGAAATAAATGTCAATTTATAATAATAACTATGAAGCTATAATAATATTTCATAAAACACACTTCTTTATGCCAATATGAAGTGTACTTAATTATTCATTATATAAGAATTTTTTTTAAATAAAGTTTTATAAAATACATAATTAAGGATACTTAATTATTCTTCTATATATTGTAATTTAATAAAGAGGAAAGTAATAGCTTTTCACTATTAAATATAAAATTAAGATAAATTTAAAAAAAATATTATATACATTGCATAAAACTGATTTACTTCATTTTAAATTCAATAATATTTAATGTAATAAAATGTCCGTTATCATTTAAATTTTAACACGAGTGAATAGAAAAATTACTTTGCAATTGTTTTTCATTATATCTGTGATCATATAATATAATAATTATTTTTTTTATGTAAAACTAAAGAAATTTTATTCGAAATCAATTGTTTTAATAAGCTAATTTTTTAAAGAAAGTCTTTTAATATTTATATACAAAATGAATAAAACTAAATAATTATATTAAATTAGAACTATTTTTTTCTATAAATTTGGATTAAATTTTTCAAATCACTTGTTCTTTTTTTCGTTATCATTAAATTTATTGCCAATGGCAAAAGTTATTGTCAATCTACAATTTCAAATTCTTCTACTTATGCATAATATTTATATCCATCAGAATCGTATGCAAAAGATAATAATTATGCACAATTCATCAAATACGCATATTACAATAAATTAATTTTTTACGTGTACAAAAAAAAGTATACATATTAAAATGAAATAGAAAAAACAATTCTTATAACTATAAGTATTTACTTTATATTGATGCTTATTATACACAAATCTGGATTAAAAAAAATCATTCTACTTTTATTTTTTTTATAATTCGTTAGGATTAGATGGCTAGATTAAGTTAAATTAAAAACAAATATTGATATTAATATAGCAAACCAAAAATTCTTTATTTTGTCAAATAAAAGTGATTTTTTTATTTCGCGTGTATCACTCAGCTGAACAAGTTGTTAGTTTTAATTCAAAATCAGTTAAATCAATGTTATGAGCTATTGTAATGATGGAACTATTAATACTAGTACTTGTAATATACTTATATTTTTACAGTGAATACCCATATTGTTTTCTTATAAATCATAGACTTCGATGTCTCTTTAATAATATATTTAAAATAAAAAATATATTTTATAATTTTTTAAACTTCTTACAGCTGATACCGGCATTGACAGTGAAGTACACTTGGAAAATGGCTTCATAAATTCAAACTATAATCAATACCAACAACGACATCAACAAAACCAACAATATAATATTCAATCACATAAACATGAACAGTCAGCAATTGAGTGTTCGACTAAAACGAATTGTCTACCCGGACAAAAATGGCGTTGTGAAAAAGAGGGTCAACGTTGGCGTCGATACAAGTGTCGCGGAGGAAACAGCCATGAGCAACCGTTAGAGCCAATCATGCACATTTCTCGTAATACTTTAAAGAAATGTGCCTGCTTTACACCTAACGGTGTTGTCTATACACGCCTTGAAACCAATGATTTTAATGGACAACACTTTGTTTTTGACAAAGAAACCAAATTTGTCGGACCTTATGAAAAAATGCAAGCAACAGCTTCTAAAAGAGGTATAGATTTTTGCTCTCATTTTTATAATAAAGTGTAAAGATCAAGGATTTTCGTAAATAATTTTGAAGTTTCTTAATATTTCATGCAAATCTTAAAATATATGAAAAAATATTTAACATATATTTGAACTAAATTTTTACATATTTTTAAATTAGCGTTTTTCTTCAACAAAAGAATATCCTTATTGAATAAGTTAAAATATTATCTTTTACGAATAATTACAAATAAAAAAGTATAAAATATATTTATATAAGACATAATATTCATATAACTATAAATATATAAAAATATATTTTTTAAATGTTTAAAAAGATTGTGTAAACTGTAAATTAGTACTTTATAACGAATAATACATATTTAATCAAGTTTCTGAATATTTACTTTATTAAATTGTTTTCTTATATTATTGTAATTCTAAGGGTTATGTAAAAATAATAAAAATAATTTATATCCTTTTAAAATATCTTTAAAAAGAGGATATAACGAATAAAAATTAGAACAGACTATATCCAAATAATATTCCATATAAGAAACTGTTTTGTAATTTATGCTAGTATATTTTCTCAAAATATAAAGAGAAAAAGAAAAAATAAACTGTTAAAGAGAAAATCAACTGTTTTAATTATCTGAAAATAATAAAATTTAAAAAATTATGATATCATTTACACAATTATTTAATGATAATTTATTTTTTTTATTAAATTATAAAAATTGAAATTACAATGTATTCGTTTTCAATTTTATTTTCAATTGTATTTTTATGTTCAAATAATGTAGTATTTAAGTTCATGTTTTTATATAGTAAACTTTATGATTAAGCAAAATGTTATTAAAATGTAATTTTACAATTAATTAAGAAAATATTTTATCATTAAAAAAAAATTTTATTATTAAAAACATACGAATTTACGCCAACGTTTAACATATCAAAATAATATTATACTATTTAATATTTTAATTGATATTAAAAATATCATTGTTAAATTTAATTTTATTCAATAAATAAATATAAATATTGAATTTGAAATGAAACCGAAATGAAATTTTAATATGTACATGAGTGTACACATAAATGAATTTTATATGGTATTTTTTTATAAATATAATAGATTAATTAATTTTTACAAAAAAATTACTGTTTCATTTGTAAATTTACTCTGATCTGTATCTCTAAAATTCTTTTAAATATATAAAATGAAAATCATGTAAAATATTATATAAAAAATATAAAAAATAATTATATGAACATATTATTATCATTAATATTATGAATACTTTTATTTATTTACAAATTTATACATTTTTATTTAAAATGTTGTACATTACTTATCGTTAATTTACATTTCATATCAGCTAAACTTATTATGTAGTCTCGTTCTATATGCAACATAATTTCTATTATCCTCTTTTTTCTTTCTTATTCGTAATATTTCCTTTCTATATTGCTTCTCTTCCTTCTTTTGTCTCTCTTTCTGGAACTTGTATAATATATCTAAATTTTTTTTCTCTTCGTTTTCGATTTCCTCTCTACCTTACCAACCTGAAAATTTAGCTCCGTATAGTATTATATTTTTTTATTAATTTATGAAATATTTTTCTTTGAAGTCTTCCTTAAACGATCTTTTCATGTTCCACACTTTTTCTAATACAATGTTTGCTCTTTCAGCCATAAATTTGATGGTTATCTTCTTTAAATCTGTACCCTAAATATGTGACTTAACACCTAATATTAATACAACTACACCGTTCCTCATTAATTTTTTCTCCCTTTAATCCTTTAATAATTCTCATCATACCCTGCATTAATGTTTTGCCTTTACGTTTTAATAGTCTTTCCTTTTTTTGTTGTATTTTTGTCCACCCTGCATTAATTCATTATTTACTTTATTTCTTCATCTTTTCTATTATTCTCGGTTTCCTTCTGAATATTTTCTCAAATGGTATCTCGCATTCTTATTATCTTTTTTTTTCTTAGTATACGCTTTTAAAATGTACTTACCACTCTACATTTTTAATTTTATGTTACTTTTCTCTTTATTTTTTCAACATTTCTTTATACTTTTTTCTTTCTTCGATATATTTTTCTCTATAACCTCTATTTTGATTACTCATATACCTCTATCCTTCTATTACTTTTACTTTCTTAGTAATTGTCGTCAAATTTCATATTTTATACTCTCTGTGTTACACTTCTTTCCTCGTGATTTCTTTAATTTTAATTTTTGTTTGTATACATATATAAATTATAATGTTATTTCAATATTATTTTAATGTTTTATTATTTTTCTATACTTTTTTATTGTTTTGTCTATCTAAAATATCCTGTAATCCTTTCGTTTCTCACTTCCTCTATATCTTCAAATAATTTAATTTTCAATGATTGGTAATCAGATTAAAATCTGCTCTCTATTACATTTTTTCAATTTAATCATTTACTTCTACATTTACTACTAAGTTCACTACGGATGTTGTTTTTATATTTATATGTATAATTGCCAACCTTATAGAAATATATATAATTATATATTCTCTTTTTCCATTTAAAATGAAAAGTTTCCTTTTCTCTGTCCACTCTAACAATTCTTCGAAAAGAACATTAAAAATTCTTAATTTTTATTAGGTAAAAGAGATGAAAATTCATCTACAAATTTATTACACTTCGAAAATAAATCATTAAATAACGATTGGAAACAAGATCATTCTTATTATTTATTAGATAACTTTGATACTGAAACTATAAATGGACTGATAAATAATCATTTAAACGATGACGATATACTTACAAAGTATCAGAGAATACGCAGAAGTACAAAAAAAAAAAACAGTATTGAACATGTAACTAAAATTATGGAAAGCATCAAAGAAGAATTAAACGATCTTAAGGTAATAATTATAATTATAAAATTTTTTTACTTAAAGTATAAACATAATACATTGTATAAAAATAATATATCATCATAATTTTTTCAAGATATTTCTATATATATATATATATATATATATATATATATTTTTTAAGATTTAAAAGAATATTTTTTTTTATAAAAGTTAAAAAAATAATTTTATTTACAAAACTATGAAAATTTAGATAAATAAAATAATTATCTAAAACTTAAAATTATTTCTCTTTCTTACTGAAAAGTAGTTATGAAAAAGAGGGAATGCAACTATTATTTTCAAAATATTATGACAAAACAATAAAAATGAAATTTAACGATTTTATTTAATAAAGATATCTCGTAGTAATTTTTTTATAGAAAAATAATATTGTTGCAATTTCAAATTATTTATATTATATACAAAACTTTAATATAAAATAAAATATTTAATAAATTTTAAAAATATATTTCATTCGTTCGTTTTTAATTCTGATTAAACTATACAAAATTCAGATAATTTCTTCGATTAGATATAATTTTAAATAAGTAATTTATTAATTTATTATTGATACGATTAATAAAGTGAAAAAGCAGATGTAAATCAAATATATGTTTTAATTAACATGAAAAATAAAAACATTCAGTGAATCAATAAACACAATGAGATCATATTTATCATATAAAAATTAACTTTTTAATTAATTTTAATTGAAATTCAAATTTTTAAACTGTAGACAAAGAACTCCATTCCAGATAAACAATTTATATCTAAATGTTCGATGCATCTGCATGGTGATGTAAATTGTACTCAAGTTGTTTACAAGGATCCAAATGAATGGCATATATCCAGAAAAGAAATTGAACAACAAATTCGTACCATGAGAATACAGCTAGAGACCTTGAAGGTACTAAAATATAACTATTTTTTTCTGTTCATTTCATCTAATGTTTATTTTCTAAAATTTAATAGTCTCATTGAAAGAATTTAATCCATTCAGGAAATTCGGCGTCATCTAATACTCAAACGTCCTCAATTAACCTATGCAACAAATAGCAAAGAGCAAGATTTGTTAAAATTTAGGGATAAAGCAATAGACAACTTACAGCAATATGAGATACAACCACATTTCAATAATGATAACAGGTTTTGCAATCATTCAAACAGACATCATAGAAAACATCAAAAGAATTTTCTCGGCATAAAGTTACCAAGTAACTCGAGTTCTATTGCTTCCAATATGACTCACCTTCTTGATTCAAAAGATGTTCTTAGCGGTTTTAATGAACAAACAACAGAAGTTGATGCACTTTTGTTACCAGAAATAGAAAAATCTACAATCCTGGCAACTCCAAAAGTAACAAGAAATGGTCGTCGACAACAAATTAACGAGGGCTCTGACGAACTGCAGATCAATGTTGACATAGAAATCGAGAAATATCGGCAACGACGTAGAAAATATCATTCTCGACGCAAGAACAATACCCTTCTAACAAACAGCGTACAAGATGAGATTGCAGCGTCTGAAGTAACGACTAAACCAACAGTAGAAGTAACTCCATTGGAAAAAAGTTTTAGAAATGATAGGGAACGAGGAGATAAATATTTTCAAGTATGAAATTTTTATTAATTATTTAATTTAATATGAAAAATATAAAATAATTTACAATATAGTAGAAGTTGTATATTCATTTTTTTCAGTACCGTTAGATTTTTAGTATCTTTCTATTTATATATTGATAAATGAAAAAACTTACTTTAATTTCTTTGATTAATGAATTATTTAAAAAATTTATTATTGAGAATTGATTGTTCAAATTAAAAATAAAAATTTATGACTTAACGTTCACCATTTTCCCAGAAACAACGAAATGTTCGTGACATCTGGAACGTAAAAAAAAAAAATTATAAAATTTAACCAAGGCATAAGATTTTTATCAAGCGCTATTTAGTTCTCACTTGCATTTATGTTGAAGATCTCCGTGAGTTTATGTTCAGAGACATACTGGCCGAAGTTGACATGACTAAGGCGAAATGGGCTATATTACCGTCAATGATACTCAGATAATGAATCAAATGATGCGGCCAACGCTACTAATTGAAACAAATAAGGAATCAAGATTTGGACGGATGTGAGATCGTCAGATGCTACAACAATATTTGTGCCGGAGTAACCTGTAGATGCAAAATAATGTGGGTGAGAATTTGGCGCAATAAGATCTCAAATGCCTTTTCTACTATCTATTAAGTTAACAATGATGCAAAAAATTGTTTTCTAAAGAAGAAGAGTCTTTTCTAAATCATCCTGTTAGGCAATGTATCAAACCGTAATGCGAGATAATAGATAAAATGGTTGATTCGTTACTTTTACCTTTTAAAAAAGTATATAAACAAGTACATGATTTGTGACATTTTGGAATTAAATAAATCCAAATCTTTTTTCTTTACCTCGGCGTTAGATCTTGACTGAAAAGTTATCTTATAGGAAAAATTTATCTAATTGTCGGACTTTATAACTTAACAGAAGAATTTCTTACGTCTTCCATTCTTAAGCAAAACGACTATTTTGAGAGATATATATCTTATCCCCGTAGATGTACATGATATTTAATTATACTGTGCAAAGCTTTTAAATCGGCAAGTAGTAATAACAAACATCCGGTATTATTCTAAGCGTGAAATAAAAAAAATTATCTTTGTATGTTTTATCTCTGTGAATATATCGTAATGCAATAGATATCTTGAAGTTACTGCAATTAGTGGAAATACGTTTACAGATAGGCATGGAAGAAGTGAATACTTATCGCCTTTGTATTAATAGTTGGATTAGTGGTACGGGCGTGACCCTGATGAGTCTTGATTAACTAAAATTGAGATTTGTTAAGTTTAAGTTATGAATATGATTTAGTTCTGTATTTGTATCCTGACTTATTAATAGTGCTGTGAGCCATGAAAGCTTAAGCAGACATTGAAGAGAAGCATAAATTCCAAATGGAGAATTTTAACGATGATTTAAAATAGTTTTAAATTAGTAGTTTATAAAAAGTAACTCTTTGTTAACTGGATCCGATCATTATTGTTGAAATAATCTATTTACCTTGTATATTTAAATGGATTGAGACGAAATGTACGGTATTCAGTGCTCGCCTTCATTTTGAGAAGGCATATAGTAGTTTAGTAAAAATTGAAATAGAATTGATGCCAAAGAATAAAGATTTATACTCACCTCTTGAAGACTTGTCCAACTGATATTAAAGTAAGTGAATAAAGTCTAATCGTACTATCATCTCATTTAATGTCTAAATACTTTGAGTTTCCTCAAAATTAATTGCTCTTAGGCTCTTGACCTATTATATCTAATATGAAATTAATGTATTGCATATCTCAAGGTTTCATACAAAGAAAAAAGATGAAAGTTAAAGAATAATCATGTATTTTATTTTCAGTAACTTGTACACAAAAATCTTATGAAATTATAAATATAATAATATAATTATAAAAATCTTATATCTATTCAGTTTATGAGATAGCGGTCTACTTGAGTCTAAAAGCAAAACAGTAGATGCTGCAATTCGAATACTCATGATAAGCTTGTGTTCTTAATAAAATTGAACACCACACGTCCCTGAACAACTCCTAATCGCTTAGGTTACTACAGAACGTTAATTACTTAAAGTAATAATGTCACCACAGAGTTGATGCTCCTGAATATAGGGCATATAAAATTTTTCTAAATTAGGCACTTTCTGAATAAACCACTGGATCTGATTCTTTACCAGTAAACTCCACATATCTTCTTTTTTGTATATAGATAAATAGCTCAATCAGGTTATGAAAGTCTTTTGTGAAACTTCACATAAAAATGTACTTATATAGATGAATTTCAAGGCGTAATTGTCGTTGAATATGATCAAGTTGTTTCAGAGCATAAAAACCGAAGAGTGGTTTGGTTTGTTGGTAAGATTGACCGATTCCACAAATAAATAACGAATTGATCAGATCATCTTTTACTTATGCAAACAGTTATTTACGTTTGGATACGTGTTATTCATAACAAAATAATTTGTTAATCATTCTATAACTCATATAAAAATCTGTAACCTTGAAATAATCACTCAAAAAATGTATACATATACAAAACTTATAGAAATTTATTTAGTAAAAGAAAATACATAGCATGGCACTTTAAATAAATATGTCACAAAGATTTTATAATTCTAGAATGACTGTAGAGTTGATCCCTGTAACGAGTACATAAAAATGGTATTACTCCTACATAAAAAAAATTTTTAAAATCAAAGAACAAAATACTTCGTTTACTGTTCCCTGAAAGTTGTAAAACATCATCAACAATGGGAAAACAAAAAAATTAAATTCATTCAAAAATGATTACTCATTTAATGGAATATGAAAACGTTTAATATCCGTGCTTAAAGAAAGGTGGTGCTAATAATGGAATTTAGCATTATCATTTTATACTATCATTTTTCAAATGATCTCATTCAAAATTTCAATTTAATTAATTAGTTAACTTTTACTTTATAGCTATTTGTATTAAACGTATTTTATATTTTTTAATACAATAGAATATAAAAAAATTGATCTAGAATTAGTCTTTTATGTTTTGATAAATAAACATGCTTAGAAATAAAGTAAATTGGATATTATCTGTGGAGATCATTCATGGTATCTATTGAGATACTGCTTAACCGAATTTAAATATCGCTATTCGTTGCTCAGGACGCGCAATAGACGTAGTTATTGAGAAAATATTGTACAGATTCAGAATATAATTATTTGTTATATTAAACCAAAGTGCACGAACTAACAGAGTTAAGCATTTCGTACGCAAAATAATGAGATCAATAATTAATATTTTACACGATAAGTTAGATACCAGAAAAGATTATATAAATCAGAATTCTACTATATATATAATTGCTTACTATAGACAAAAAATATATATAGCAACCATTCTTCAACTTTGAAACAGTGTTTGGATCTCTAAGAAAACTTATCAATAATTTTGCATCAAAATAGTATTACTAATGAAAACTGGATTCATTGCTAGCGTTAGAAATTAAACCTAATGACTAGGACAATAAATTTTCCAGATGAAACTGCTTCGAAAAAGGCAAAATTAATCTTATTAACCGGAAATGTCATGGTCGAAAGAATTAAAAAAAGAAATATTAGTTAATTAAGAAAATTGAAAAAGTCAGAAACTTCGTGAAGTCAGATTCTTATTACAATTCTTCCCTTAGAAACATTTATACACAGTAATAACGATTTCCATGGAACAAACTTTCCACTTACCGATGAAACAGTCGTACAGCAGGATATAGATCACCAACCTACGCCGATGGTAAAAAAGGCGAGGGAATTGCAGCCTCCCCGGGTATATACTAATCCTAATATGACAATTTTCGGATTTCTAGAAATCGATTACTGTATTACAGTTTAAATTTCCCGATCATATATTTAAAATGTTGAAAACACTCCCGAATAATTTCCAAAAGTTGATACTTTAATTTTTTATATTTTTGAAAATATTAATATAAGTAAATTTATATTATTATTTAAATATTGTGTATTTCTATTACGTAATAAGAAATAATTTATATATTAAGATTTAATTTTTAAGTATTTTAAAGTTTTTATGAAATTCATTTTAAATAGAAAAAATAATAATTTGACCAATATTTTTGGAATAATCAAGAAGTTCTTTGAAGCTCATTATCATTTTATAATAACTACTATTTATTATAACTCATTTTCATTAAATAAAACTATTCAGCAGTTCAATTGTATTTAATATTTACACTTTCGGTTTAGTTATTAAGTACTAAATACTACAGAATTGTATATTTAAATTTGAACGACTGATAATTTAATAAAATTATTAATAATTTACTCTATGATCTTATAGTTACTAAGAATCTCTTCAACAACAATGAGCAGCATAAAGAAAGTCAAGGACTCTTCGAATAATTCTCTTACAAGAAAGACTACTAATAATTTTTTTTTGAAGTCCACTAATGACTTTTCAAATTCATCAAATGGTAATACCACTAGTATTACTTTGAAGAATTCAAGCGTAGTTAATAACACTGCAATACCAACAACTTTCATGACTTCAACGATTTCATCAATACCAAACACAACAAAAACCATGATTTTTAATTCTAGCCATAATGAAAATTCAAAATGGAACATAAGCTTGAGAAACCCTTTAAAAGCAACATATCAAATCAGACCAACGGCGAGTATAATCAATCATAAACAAAAAGAAAATTTAATCAGAAAAGTGGATAAGCAACAGCAAAAACACCAAGAGCCGTATTCTGTTGAACCGCCATTGGCACAGGAACTACAACATAATTGTTTTTGTGAACCAGATCCTTACATCAGGTACATATAATCTATTTTTCCAATAAAAGATATTCAAAATTTTACATAAAATTTTAAGCAAAGAAATTTTTTTAACATAGATTTGCATAATTTTAGATAATATAAACATTTGATTTTTATTTAATTAAATTTTATTTTATAATATATATCTTTCTTATGGTGTAAAATTTACTTGATAGTCTTTATCAACGATTTTTTTAATTAAAAAAACATTTTTTAATTTCCATAAACTGAAAAATTTAATAAAATTGATGTAAATATAACAAACATTTTTTAATAATCTAATTCTTGAAATAACTCGAATGTTTCGCAGCGTTAATCAATGAAGAATTGCGGCATCAAAAATATGATAAAGCAGTAAAAATTCATAATAATTGTATCAATGTGCAAAAAACAAACAATCATTTAATTATTACATCTATAAATTAGTAATTAAGAGAATATAATAAAAACATTAAGCCCAATTTATTACAAATTGAATAACAATTAGTATAAAGGTGGTTATTTTTAGACAGTTATAAAATCTTGAGACTTATTGCTAATATTACTATACGTTTAATAATTTGTCAAGTGTAATACAAATTATAAGTTTTTTTATTACAGGATTTTTGAGTTTTAATTATTAGTTGACTGTAAATGTAATCAGTTAAAAAACCAATTTAATGAAAAACATTTCAGTTGATCAAATATGTAGCATAGATATTTTGTGTTAAAAACAAATTAAAATTTCTGTCTTAAAAAATTATTTCGTATTTTTAATGGATATTTCTTATTGTTTCTTAATTATATGTAAGAAAATTATTTTCTTATATATATATAAAAATTAAATTAAATTTATTTAATAAAATATGATTAAATTTTATTTTTAATCAAAAAAAGACATTTTTAGATTTCTTAAGTAACTCTAAAAAATAAAATTCTAATACAATATTACTATATTTTAAAGATAATTAAGAATATAAATAAGTAAATTAAAAATATTCTTATTTTAAATGATGATAAGTAATTAAGTAAAACATCTTTGAAAACAGAGATTTTATGGTTCTAATTGATATTTAAAATAAAATTATTTAAAACAGATAAGACAAAAAAATTAATATTTATGTAAAGTTATGTCATACTTGTAGATATCAATTTTATAAAATTTTAATTTTAATATCTTATAGATAGCTTAAAGTAAAAATTTCAATTTTCTGTAAAATAACATCTGGTTCGTCTGAATAAAATGAAAAATATCTTTGAAATAAAATCCACTAATATTTTATGAAGATTCATCATATTTTAAATATTTCATACATACTGTATTTTTTATACATACTGCCTATTAATACTGTATAAAAAATTGAATTATAAAAATTTTTAAATTAAAAACAATATTATTATATTCTATTGTAATTTCAGAAGATAGAACAATAAATTTGAATCTCTTACACAGTACCCATCAATTCTTAAAATGAAACCATTACTAAAATTATTATAATTGCTATATTTAGGAAAAAAATTTATTTCTTTAATACAAATATATTCCTAAATTAAACATTTAAATTTAATAACAATGTAAATACCTTTATAAATTTTAATTCTGAAAAATAATTTAGGATTAAATATCATATTTTATAAATCAAGACCCATAATTTTAAATTAAATTATTTTAATTAAACCATAAATTTACAGATAATGTTTTTACAATTAACATTTAATTACTTGTATCTATGGGTCTCTATAAGTGCAAAAAATGCAATCAACAAGTACCTAATACATACCTGTTGCACATTGCAATACCCTATCTATTAATATAGCATACAGAAATAATCCTTTAAGACTTAAATCTATTTTGCAATTAATCCATTATCATTAAAATAATAATAATCGTCAGTACTGATAATGATATATATTTTTTTTATTCAATGTTTTGTATTATCTTACGTTTGATTAATATTATACTTATTATATACTTATTATACACTGCTTTGTTCTTATGCTTTCTTCTTCTTTTATATATTAATTTTTACTTCATCCAAATCGAATATTTAAAATATGGAACTTTTAAAAAATTTTCTGTTTTTACAATTTACTTAAAATGTATTAGTTTCATTTTTTATGAACTAATATTTGTATAAATGTTTTTTATACATCAAATTCAATAAATTATAATTTATTTAAAAGTTGAACATTTTTAGCTTAACAATTGGTTGTTCATCTGATTATTTGGATTAGTTTATAATATTGGATAAATCAAATTATCGACTATTCTCATATATTAATTTATACCCAATAAATATTTATTCTTTTTTTATGAAAAGGGCATTTTTTAATTTATATATATTTGGATATGTGTAATTTGTTTTTAATTAGAATCTTTATCATTTAGATTTGAATAAATTATTTTGTTTATTTAAATTTTTTTCCTATTACGTTTAAAGTTTAATGTTGATATTTTTAACTGGATTGCAATGCAGAGCTTGACAGGGCGCACTGTAAGTGATATCAGTGCAAGATTAATAATAAACAGTTAATAAATGATTAAAGAAGAGAGGAGAAAAAGCGAAAGAGTAAAAGAAGCTATAAAAAAGGCAGAAGAGAACGCGAACAAAACACATTAAATAAATGAACATAAAAAAGATAGAAGGAAAATAAGCGAGTACAAAATTTACTATGTAGGTCGAGCAGGGAAAGTAAAAGAGGAATCATTAAAAAAAGGTTCCTATCAATGAAAAAGATACGTAATAATAAAGATAAAGATATAGATGCAATAATTCGTAGTGCTTCAGCGTTAATAAATAAAAAAAAATGAAATATTCATATACAAAATAAAATAGAACAATAGAATTATAGGTCAAAAGTTCAGACATAAAAATAAGAAAAAAGAACATTGAATCGATATATACGTTGCGGTAATTTTGCTAAAAAGCTAAGAGAGATTAAACTAGCTTTTAAGAATTTTCAAAAATTACATGAAATATATATATATATATAATATTATAATACAATATTTCCAATATTTATTGTTTTAAATATATTAGTATTATTTTATTTTATTTTGTATATTATTTATATTTATGCAGGAACACATGAATAGATTGAGGAAAGGTTGTGGAGTAGTTAAATAATAAGTTTATTTTAACTATTATAACCGATACATTTACACTTTGTTCACCTATAGTATAATTATACTATACTTCGCTGAGGTCACTTAATATCTACTTAATCGAATAATCTATATTTAGTTGCGCTCGTGATAGTCAGGGAGGCTTCCCCTAGACTGATGAGGTCGCCAGGGGTCAGCTTGCTGAGGGCATTCCTTCGTACCGCCGCATGTCGCTCCGCTTGTTGCACACGCGTACGCATACTTCTCGCTATCACTCTCACACTCATACTCTCTTTCTCTCCTACATTCGGCCATTCCTGACATATCACATGACCTCATGTGATGCCGGTTTAGTCTTCATCCTCTGACTCGTTGTCGGTGAAATCACCTTCTATATATTTTCTCTGTAGCCGATCCATGGTTTCATGTAGTCAGCAGCAGTGCTGGTCACCAGACCTTCGCCATCGCTGATCCTCTCAACATTGTATTGGCCATGCTTCCTCTCCGCGATGACTCTTTATGGGCCGAGGAACTTGTTTGTAATTTTGCGCCCTGTTACAAATTGAGTCCTTTTAATTGCGATAATGTCTCTTTGTTTATATGTAATCACCTCTTTTCTCTTTCTATTGTAAGTCCTACAGTTTTCCTCCTAGAGGTAGTGAATCTGCTGGAGAACTGTCGTTCTTAGTTTCTTTCGCTTTTGAATCAACTCAGACCTCTGAGTCTCTCTCAGCATTTCCATGATTTCGACATCCTCAGGACTTCTCATCTCAGCCAAAGAGAAGCTAGTAGGGAGAGGTGCCTATTGCTCTTTATTACGTACTATTAATAGCTCATTGAATCCTAATTACATATTTAAACAATTTATGCAACTCTTCGGAGGCCATTTTGGCCGTAATTGTGGCCACTATATCATTTACTCGTTCAACTTGCCCGTTGCCCTTGTATATGCCGGTGGTGATTAGCAGGTGTTGTATTTCGTACTTCTCGCAGTGCTCCTGGAACTCCTTTGATGTATAGGCTGTAACCCTGTCGCTGATAATGCGAACAGGGTTTCAAAATTGCTGCTGTACGATCTGCAATTTATCCACCGTTTTTACTGCGCCTATAGACTTGGTGGCGAAAATCCACGTATATTTCATGAATCCGTCTACAACGACTAGCATATTTTTGTAGTTTTGCTAGTCGACTGCAGCGGATTCACGTGGTCCACATGCCATGCATTCAGTGGAGCTTCTTTTTTTAGGAACCGGATTGAGCTTTACTTCTACTTTGCCGTGTTTACGTGCTGCCAAAATGTATGTCAGGCAATTGACGATTACCGCTTCTACTCGCTTCTTTACATCATCGATACTGCATTGTTTATTAATGGTCTCTAGAGTCTTCTTAACTTCAAAATGGCCGTTGTCATATACCCTTCTTGTTATTTCTGATCAAAGATCTTTTGGGATGACAGGCGTTTGCCCGCTTCTAACTTCTCAAAAACTAGGTCGTTTTCGATGACGTGCTGTTTATACGGCCCTCTCTTTAGTAGCACTCTCACGGCCTCAAGTTTTGTATCCAATTTTTACGCTCGCTGTAAACGTTCGATGAACGGGTCCCACAGAGTCATAATACTGAGCTTGCAGCTTAGTGCATCCATGCCTCATTCTACTTCCTGGCCTATGTTCTATTTTATAATCGAACATTTCTATTAACATGGCCTATCGGGTAACTTGGCCTCAATTATGTGCAGCTCATCTGTTGAAAGGCAGTTCAATCGATTATAATTTTGAATTATTTATTCCCTTCATGTAAATATTGAATTTCTGCAGGGCCTTAACTACTGCTAGTGCTTTCAGCTCGTACTATGGTAATTTCTTTCACCCGCGGTGGTTTGTCTACTCGTGTAATACACTGGATGCATTTGATAGTCTTTTGGACACCGTTAGAGAACCATGGCACCATAACCATCCTTTGATGCATCAGTGTGCAGCTCCGTTTCTCTAGTATTGTTGTACAAGTGCAAAACTGGTGCTGACAATAGAGCTTGCTTCAATGCCTAGAACGCCTCTCTGTGTTTTTCGCTAAACTTGAACTTGACGTCCTTCTTTAAGATGTTCGTGAGTGGTCTTGATATGAACACATAATTGCGGATAAATCGGTGCTGTCCTTAATGGAGTAATCGATGTATTCGACCCGTCTTCTCACTATCTGTGATTTCTTCCAGTTAAACCTTAGTCGGAATTTCTCTGCTCTTCTCAGCACCAACTGCAGGTTTCTTGCTGCGTCCTATTCGTCTTTCCCCTTGATGAAAATGTCATCTATATATACTGATCACAATATTTTTCTTACCAGGTCCTTAAATACTCTTGCGAAGTATTTCTGAAAAATGACAGGTGAGTTACAAACACCAGAAGGTGCTACTGTGGACTAGAATTGTCTACACAACACCATGAATGCTAGGTACTTACGGCTCTGCTCTTCTACCGATACGTGGAAAACCCCATCTTTTAAATCCAGTACTGTGCTTATTACCGAATCTACAGTTCATCTCCAATACATCTTCCACTAATTCTGTTAGAAAATGTCATTTTTTCCACTTTTTTGTTGACCAACACGTAGTAGATGCAGACCCTTGATGTGCCGTCCTTCTTGGGAGACGAAGCACTCAGCTTGCCCGTTCCAAGTTGTTTTTGATAATGACGCCCTCGTTCATCCATTTGTCTAACGTCTTCTAACCTGTACCCTTGTCCCATGGTGAGAGCCTCCTTTGTCTCTAAGCGACTGGTGTCAATTCACTCAGCTCGATTTTCAATGTAACTGGTGATTGATAATCTGCCTGGAGTTGTGGTGTACGTTTACGTAGCATCTCCAGTACTTTGTTTCTGAACTGCTTGCCTATGTGGACCACTAGCTTTGAAGACACGTCCTTGATCTCCAAGTGCACCTGTAATATATATATATATACGCTACCCACCAGCAGCTCTATCTCTGGCCCTTCCTTACTTGGTCTCACCACGGTTACGTCAAGGAGTGAATTACCGATGAATACCTGTGATGGCAAGTTGTTCAATGTATTACCAAATACCGTATGTTATAACTCGATCCATTTATGACTGTTGGTACCTTGACTGCTCCGATCGTTTGAATCGGTCCTCCTGCGTCTTATACTGTGGTGGGATCGGTTTCGAGCTTAAACTTGCGTTTACAGTTGATTCTTTTGAATGCGTCTTCATTTAAATATTTCTATCCGCGCCGCTGTCCATTTGACATTCAATCTTCAGCGTGTTGGCACTTTAGCCAGTCCGGCGAGCTTCAGTTTCGTCTTGATTTTCTCCAGCTCCATCTTGTCTACCTTAGATTTTTAATGTTGTAATTCATAATAAATTCGGACGCACCCCGAAAGGCGCATCTGATACGCGAATAATATTATTGATTTACAAAAAAAATTAAAAAAAAAACTAATGGTCGTTTTATATTTCTGCGAAACTCGGCAACCATTAATACGTAACTAAATCTGCAGAAAATCACAACTAGTGTAATAAATTTAAGTATAATCACTTACGATGGATTAAAACAATATAACGGTTCTAAGTTCAACTACTTACAATAGTAAAGTAATATAAGATATTTACTATAAACATCTATTCTCACTCTAAAATTTTTTGCTTAGCGAGTGCCTGGTTGTCGCCGTCGGTTGGCATGCGACAAAACCACCTTCTCGTCGGCGACACTTTAATTTACCGAACAATATTTTTACACGTGCACTCACTTGGCTTTTTCACACACAGTTTTCCCAGTATTATTACCAAGTATTTTCACAACGTTTCACGCAGCGTTGTCACACAGAATTTTCTAACGTTTTCATACAGCTTTTTCACAGCGTTTCACACAGAATTTTTTGAACATTTTCACACCGCTCTTATAAGGCGTAAAAGAGAGTTAATACTAAAAGAAAATTTTGCGTCCAAATTGTTCACTTTGAGTTTTATGCACAAAAAAAATTTTTAATTCTAATTTCAAAAATCCTTATTAATCCCGGACGAGCCCACAAAATTTGTAGGAACACGTGAATAGATTGAGGAAAGGTTGTGGAGTAGTTAAATAATAAGTTTATTCTCACTATTATAACCGATACATTTACACTTTGTTCACCTATGGTATAATTATACTATACTTCGCTGAGGTCACTTAATATCTACTTAATCGAATAATCTATATTTAGTTGCGCTCGTGATAGTCAAGGAGGCTTCCCCTAGACTGATGGGACCGCCAAGGGTCAGCTTGCTGAGGGCGTCCCTTCGTGCCACCGCATGTCGCTCCGCTTGTTACGCACGCATACCCATACTCTTCACTATCACTATCACACTCATACTCTCTATCTCTCTCTCTCTCTCTCTCACTCCCACATTTATTTATAAATACATTTTACTAACTAAAAACACGAAAATATTTACAATAATATTTCAATACTCTTCTAAATAATGGATCATAATATAAAATTTTATAAGAATACAATTTGATCTTATAATTCTTGAAGGGTAATACTATTAAAATAGAATTTAAACATGTAAAATAAGCTAAATATTAAGAATTTTTTTACAAAAAAATAGTTACTGCATATACAAGAGTCAATTATCACAATATCGTCTCTCTCTCTCTCAATTTATAAATCATTATAATTAATAAAAATAATTGTAATTATAAAAAGCTTCATATAGATTACACTGTATGTGTATTATTATCGTATTATGTATAAAATGCAGAAACTTGAAATCATAATGCTATTCTGAAATAAAGATATATTTTTATTTCATATCTTTATTTTAAAGAATTATAAAACATTTCTAAAAAATTTCGATTAAAAAAACTATTTGCGTAATCGATAAAAAATTATATTATTTACAAATAATTTAGGTCATTAATTTAGAATTTTTATTTTATACATGAATTTAAAAAAAAGTGTGTTTCAAATTTACAATTTTTACTAACGTGGGTAACTGTCATATCTTAAGTCTCTTTTGATATTATACCAACGCAGCTTTACTAGAGATAAAATTCTTTTTCAGTTTTTAAGATTTTAAATTAGAAAGGTATAATGCCTTCTATTTATCGTAAAATTGTTGTTTAAAGCTATTCAAGTAATATATCAGTTTATATTTTCTTTTAATATGAAATTTATTTCATTTTTATTCCACTCATCAAGTAATGGAAGGAGCCGAATAAGCAATAGAAGAAACAATGAATATTAATTCTTAATTAAATCATATTAATTACTTCCATGAATTATTAATTATATACAAATATAATTTACCAATTACAAATGATAATTTTTGTAACATGTATTTGTATATCTAATTCAGTATACGATATATTCTCAATATCTTGAATAAGAAAACTTTTAATTCATACCACTTGTTCCAGTTTGGATCTATTTTCTGACTATTACGAGCAAGTGTCATTGTGACAAATGCACTTTTAAGATCGATTTCACAGTCGATGTTGGCGAAGTCAATGTGTTTTGCTTAAATAAATGCATTCTAAGTACAAAAATATACATCCTGGCCTCTCTATCTATTCTCTCGCACCTACGTGCTTTAGTCTCTCTCTTTTTCTCTCGCACCTACGTGCTCTAGTCTCTCTCTCCTTTTCTCCGATGCCACGCGCTCTCTGCGCTGGCTGCTCTCACTGCTTCTCTCACACGCTCGCACGCTCTAGCCTGTCTCTTCTCCCTCGCACCCACGCGTTCTTCGCGCTGGTCTCTCTCTCTCTCTCTCTCTCTCTGTCTCACTCACACGTTCCAGCCTCCCTCTCCGTCTTTCTCGTTCGCACTAGAGGAATAGGTCTGCGGTCGGACTCGGACTTCGCGGAGGAGTCGTGGCGATGGGAGTTCACCGTGAGAAAAAATCGATACCGCGAGGATGTCGCGACTCCGACACAATCAAAAGCTCGAGCGGTGGACAGCCGCAGGGACCGATTAGTTAAGTAATGCTCACACGCGATGCTATAGATGCGATAACTGCATAATCAAATAACTTATAATGTAATAATGATTAATGTAAGGAAGCGTGAAAAATAATATGTTCTAATTCAATTTGTATGATATATGTAAAATAGCGATACGTTTAGTAATAAAATACAGGAAACCTAAGAAAAGCGAAAACATCCCTAACATCCTAATACGTTAGACGTTGTAAAGACCTTTTTTCCTTCGTCAGCCGGAGGTTTTTTCAAGTCTTAGGAAGCGAAGACTAAAATATTGTAACGAGCAGACGTGACAAATGCGAGCGTCAAGCGCATTATCAAAATAATTGTAATGGTAAAATTGTAATGGTTAGGATTAGATTCTGAATATGCGATAACATGCATAGTAATAATAATTCGCGAAAAGGTGAAACGAATAGAACAACGAACGTCGCCCGTAATTAGGAGTTCACCAAGTACAGTCCGTAATAAAACTTTGTCGCCTAATAATACAATCCGTTGTAGACCGACACCCGAAAGGTTTTCCGCGACGATTCGAAAGATTAACGTGTAATGTAAAGCGAAATTGTAATAATTTATTCAGATGCTGCGAAAACAAAAAAGGGAAATTCGACAGAGCGGAGAGCGAGTGAGCAATTATATCGTAAGCATAAGAAATTACAAAAAGGTAGGCGAAAGGCTAATGGCCAGCTTTCTGCTTTGACACGTAGATCGAACAGAACTTTCGTTTTTGAATAAAGCATTTCTAAAAACACCTGCATTTCTCACTCATACACTTCACTACTCCCGAATATTCATTGAGATTCACGCGGTCGATTACAATGATTCTTTTTTTCCAATACCTTCTACAAAAGTCAATAAAATATACACAGACCTTATTTTTGCGATATTTTAAACAGTTGGCTACTTATCGTAAATAAAACATAGTAAATTATACTATTTGAGTTTAGTTGTTTAGTATACACATTCCATTTTTTTATATTTTACAGTACTGCCAAAATCAATATAAAAAACAAGGATACCCTTTTTGAAAGCAATTAAATTTATGTGATGCTATGTAGAAATATGAAGTTTACTAAAAAGTATATATTATGTACACTGATTCTATAATTACCATGTTATTAATAATTATGTATATTATCTATACACTAATAATATAGGTGTAAAATAAATTTTGAGTAGTAAATTCCAAATGAGATAATGTATTTCATAAGTTTATTAATGTTTCTACAGAATTTATAATCGTTATTATTTTTTTTAACTACATGTAATTTTTTCAGTTTTACTTCCTATCGTGTACAATTTATTTAAATAAATAAAAAACTAAATTGTGATAGAAAATTTATTTAATATATGTACATTTAAATTTGATCGATATAATATTAATTTATAACGGTATGAAATATTCAAATTTGTTCTTTCTTTAATCTTATTTACACCTGATTAGCATTAATATTATTAGATTTATTATAAACTTTTGATTTTTATTTCGTTCCTTTGTATTTTCATTTTTAAAGAAGTTCCTTAAATTGAATCCAAAATTAAATTTTTTTTTTAATTACTTATTATGTTAAGATGATATAAAATTATTTTGCTTACAATTTGTGTACAACTTAAAAATGTTCTGTTTTAGAAATTATTACTTAGCTTGAATAATTTGTGTATGCCATTTAATCAAATAACTCATTTTTTGAACTATAAAAATTGTTATATTTTGTATTTATAATGGTATAAAATAAATTATTTAATCTACAGAGATCAAAAAAAAATTGCAAAGGATGAGAAAAGAAGACTGAAGGAAGAACGTATGCGAAAAAAAGAGCGCAAACTTAGAAAAAAAGCGAAAATGGAAAAAGAGTGTTTAACGGAAAAAATGAACTGTTTTGAACACGATAACAATCATTGGCGTACTGCACCCCTCTGGAATGCTGGACCTTTTTGCTTTTGTATGAATGCCAATAATAATACGTATTCATGTATTCGTACTATTAACGCTACACATAATTTTCTTTATTGTGAGTTCACTACTGGATTTATTACCTTCTACAATTTAAGGATTGGTAGGTCATTAAAATTTTTATATTTTTTAATTCTAAAATATGAATATGTATGTTATTATTGACGCATATAAATAGTACTTAATTTAATTTTAAATTTATAAAATATTTTCCAATTCCATTAAAAATTAAATTCGAAAATATTTAAAGAAGTTTTATGAAAATCATAAAATATTTAATTTCTTGATAGATCCATTTGAGCAATGGAATAGAATTTCCTCATTAAATTCCATGGAAAAATCATACCTTCATGATCAACTGCAACACTTGAAACGGTGCAAAGGTACTCATGATTGCACAGTAGGTATTGCAAAGGAAACTATAAAAGATACACTTGTGCAACAACAACAAAGATCCATTTTTAAAAGAAAATACTCGGATAAATTTGGTATATAAATTTTTAAACGATATGATTTTAGACACGAGAATATTTAATATTTTTAAGAAACTATATTTTTTCCTATATTTAGACGAAAGCTTTATTCCGTCAGCATTACAAATAATTAGTGACAGTGAATTACTTCATTCACAAAACCGAAGACGCAGAAAAAAATGGCCATAGTAATGCAATTTTTATTATTTTTATAAAATTGTGCTTTTAATATTAATTAATTCCGATAAAATATTTATTATTTTTTAGTTCTTGGAATAGACATAATCGAAGTTGGCAAAGTAGCAAGCGATTCGAAGATGTGACAATCCAAAAGAGGCATTGGCATCGCACATAACCATTTTATTAATCGATCGTTAATTATATTATATTTCTATTAGCAGTTTTACAGAGTTATTAGTGAATTTCTAGTTTTCTTT
Organism: Platyscapa corneri; assembly: GCA_018907185.1. Taxonomy (NCBI): domain Eukaryota; kingdom Metazoa; phylum Arthropoda; class Insecta; order Hymenoptera; family Agaonidae; genus Platyscapa; species Platyscapa corneri. The sequence goes on from JACCHW010000112.1 coordinate 750,755, forward strand.
AACATTATTTTAATAACTAAAAATAATAAAACTATAAAAAATTACAATCTCTTAAAAAACTGCTTTCATAGACAACAATTAAAAATATATCTTTTATTCTAGAAATTACTACATAGAATATGAACATTGTATACAAGAAAATATACAAACACGGACAATTTCAACTAATTAAATATTAAAAAGAACAGTTCATAACTTCGATTATATATTTTGAAACCCAAAAATTCAAAAACTTTATTTCCGATATTAAATTTCTAATAATACTTTAAGGCTTAAAATTAAATATAAATAAATATATATTAATAAAAATATTGTCCATTGCTGTCCACAATAACTTCTGTCAATACACGTTTTTTTGTAAATCTCACTTGGTTTAATCAATAAATATTGTGAATAAAACAAAGCATGATTTTCTCAGTCAATAATACTTTAGAGTGATGTAATGTCTTTAACTGCATTACAATATTGAAAAATCGAAACAATTAATCATTATCATAAAAGTTTTGAAAGAAAATAATTTCGTAGTGTTCATAAATTGATTTTCTTTAAATAATATTACTGAAAAGTATATCTTTCTTGATATAAAAAAATTAACTCAACTTTAAAAAATTTAACGAAAACATATATTTTATAAATCAAAATGTTTACTTAATAAATGTTTAATAGATCTGAAATAATTTCTTAGTTTAAAAATAGCAAGTAAAAATAGTATTATGAACATGTAAACACGAATATTGTAAAGTAATATACTGCAAAAGTGGTAAAAATTAAGTAATGTATTGGCAATTAATATTTTATTCAGAACAGATATAATGTATTAATGACTTTGAATTGTAACTATTTCTTATTTGTTTTTTTTTTTTTTTACTATTTTACCATTACAACTAGATACATGTATGTTTTTGTATGTATAACTAAGTATGTAAATCATATTATTTATATTTTTTTAAAATATATAATCTTAGTACTAAAAAAAGTACTTTTAAATATATTCAACAAAAAATTTTTTCTATTTTATACTCGCCTCAACAATTTGATTATTTTTTTTATTGAAAAAAATAATTGAATTAATTAATGCTTATAAATTAAAATATTGTACTTATTGTTCTTATCTTATGATATGTAAAAATTGTTAATATGGGTATATATAAATTAAAATTCTTAGTATTCTTATTAAAAAAAATATTTTTAATATTTTTATTGTAAAATTTATAGAGTGCACGTTCACATATCTTCAGTACTAGAGGTTTATCATGGTTTCAGAAAATTGAGTTTCTATTGTTAATGAATTTTTATGATTTTCAATATTTTGTATATTCTTCTGAGAATATGTTTCTTCAACGTATGTTATTCAATGTATATTATGTATATTCTGTGAGATATTTTCATATTAATTATAATTATTATTTGATAATGGTAAGTACACTGTTCCTTTAATTTTGTTAAGAAAAATTTTAGAATTATAAAATTTGTACATCACTTTGACAATCAATGTATAAATAAAAAAATTAATTGTTTTAAATCTCTAAATTAATTCTATAACTGATTTGAATCATTATTAATAATAATTTAGTTATATATTTGCAAAAAACGGTTTCTTTTACTATTTTATTTACAAATTTATTATTAAAATCTACATAATAACATTTTTTTTCCATATAATAATAAAATAACGATATAAATCATTTAAATTATAATTATTTATTTTTTATGAGTTTATTTTCATATTGTGAAATAAATATAGACTAAGATTAAAAAAAATTGTAAATATAAATAATTCCTATAAAAATCTTTTTTTATTACACAACAGAAAAATTTATCTGTTTTTATTAAAAAATATATAATTTTTAATTTAATGTTACATGTTTAGTGGATAATTTTTAATTTAAATTTCTTCTAATTCTTTATGTTTTAATTACATATTAATAAAATTAATTTTTACTCGTCATATATCATATTACTATAAATGGTATAAGTAAAATATAAGCATTTATCAAATCTTGCTTTTTTCATAAACTTTATTTTTTTTAAATTGCCTTTTTTTGCTTTATTTCTTAATATATGCCTGTAAAAAGCTTGGCAAAATAAATTTAATTTTGATGCATAGTAGGTTTAGAGGTTATAAATTAAACATAGGTTTAGGGTTGTAGTTAAATGAAGCATTTATGTTTTATTTAATTTTTTGGCAAATGACAGATTTAGAATTATTTTAAAATATTTTACGGATGTAGTAATTTTAGATCAAATCTTTTTCAGACATTTTTCTAATCAAATATTTGTATTAAAGTTTTATAATCGACAATTATTCGCTCATCAAATAAAAATTGAAACGTAAAATTGCGTAAATATGTTACTAGGATTTACACACGTATTATAATATTAAAATAATAAATACCGAGCTAAACAAATTCTTAAGTTTATTATAGAATGCGCAAAAAAGTTCGGAGGTATATAACTATAACAAAATTTTAGTACAACCTTTATTAGCCTTATTTAGATTAGATAAATCTGTAATTTTAGAAAGTTAGAAACAAAACAAAACTTAAAATTCACGATGTTACTGAATTTAAGTATGGATCAAAAACAACATTTACTGTTCCTTACTGAGCAATCTACACTAGGTAAAAATATAACCTTTAATCTGTTTGTAGTAAATATTATAATTGAACTTATTATAACAAGACAATTTTATATTTTAACCATTTAGTATTGCAAGATTTTTGCAAATTAGCATTTGATTATTTACAAAAGGGACCGAATTTAAAACTTTATAGTACTGCTGCACGTACGTAATTTCTAGAATTTATATAATTATGAAAAGTATAACATCTAAAATTGTCATATAAATATTAATGAATTATTTATTTAAATCTTTATTAATGATTGATTAAATGTTAAACTTATTGTAATAAAATGTATAAATATAATTATATTGTTTATGAATTTGTGTATACATTAATTTATTATTTAATAGTTAAAAAATATTTTAAAATAGAAGAAAAATAATTATTAAATATTTTATTGACTTTGTCTTTCATATTTATAGAAAAATTACAGGTTGAAACTCAAATTATTAAAAACTCGGTTGAAGGTCTTCTTAATTTATTATTAGAAAGTTGTAAATATAAGGTAAGATTAAAATTTATCAAATAATTAAAATTTTATAAATATCATATTATTACTTTATATTATAATATACTTATAGCTGGAAAAAGATAGTTTTCAAGAAATTGTTATAGGATTAGGTTTTTCAAAAGAACAAGAACTTTTATTGAGTAAATTATATTTAACAAAAAAGCAAGAACTGTCAAAAGCACTTTTTGATTTTGGTTTAAAACTATCCCAATATTGTAATGTGGAATGGAGATTCGAAGTTCAGGTATTACTAATTTATATATAATATTACTTTTTTTAAATATAAAGTATTTTAAAATGTAGAAGTGTATTTTTGTAATTTGAACATAAATTTTATTTTAACAGTTTATACTTAAAAAATATGTTTTATTAGATTGCATCTAGATCATTAAATGAACAGGCTATACCATTAATAACTTTAGATTTTTCTTTAAAAGATACTTCAAATTCTAATGATATTGAACATGTTTTGCTACAAATTGACCCAAATAATCTCTTACATCTTGTGCAAGAACTTGAAATAGCTGTACATGAAGGTCATAGCAGATATATACGAAGTATTGCAAGAATTGTTGATTAAGACATATTTGCTGTATAATTATAATCTTAAATATATATATGTATTTATTCTGAAATAAATTCTTTTTATAATGCAAAGATCAGAAAAGTAAGAATTTATTTTAAGCGCTATTTAAATATAATTTTCTACATATTAATGTTTAAATTAGCTCAATATTTTAAATTCACTTAAATGTACTATTGCTAAATACTTTAGACAAATTATAAAAGACATCAAGTAGTATCATTTTACCTTGAACTAATACTGGAAAATACAGAGGGTTTCATTTGAATATTTTATTAGATAATAGTATTAAAGTATTAAAGTGTATGCTAATATAAAAGAATAATTGGAATATTATTGTAGTGATTACGACTCAGTTTCATAAAGTATTAATATATTATAAATTTATCCTTCCATAAAAATAAAGTTTCAATAAATATGTTTATTTTATTACAATAACTTACAAATTCTTGATAAAAGTATTCAAAGTGAAACTAACTCCAAAAATAAAAAATGGATCAATTAGCATTTGCTGCTTTTGATAAAAGTGCAAATTACATTTTAACATCGAAGGATGTATCAATTACAATGGCTAACGTTATTCAGACTACATCAAGAATTGGTCCTCATTTTGCAAATCAGATTATGAGTTATAACAATCAAACTGTTGCAGACAAAGTACCATCCGAGATGCTTCATCTCATTGGTTCACATTGGTATAAAATATTTACGTAAAATATATTGGTTTGTTTATTGAACAATATGATATATTGTTATGATATATTACAATATTCATTTATGCATTTATTTTGTATTAGCATTTTATATTCTACACCAACACAGTTGTTTTACTATTTTTGCTTACAATATACTTATTTATATTTAATGCTTTGGTAACAATTTCACTGTAAATAAATAAAGTTTTACTGTGTATAAAACATTTACACCACAGATTGTACACATAAATTTTCACCTAATATTCTAAATATGGTTGATTTTTATGGTTTGCCCTTAATATTCATCCATCTGCTTCCTGTTTTTCCGCACTCTCACTAAGTGTATTTTTTATATTAAATTAATATCTTTTCTATCCCCTCATAAAATATATTATATTTATGTCTGAATTATTAATTTTGTATTTTATAATACTCTATAATTTTTTCTTGTGAAACTATAAGTCTAAATATTGTGTATATTGATTAAATGGATTTATATTTAAGCTATTACATCTATTATTAAATCATTTTAAGTTTATTGTATAATATTGCATTTAAATTACTTCTTTATAAATAATTTTCGATTAATTTTTGTTAGGTATCAATTTCCTCCACTGTATTATATTTGGCATAAGGTTTTAGGCCTAGTTATGATAGTTCTTGGAATAGTTGGTTGGGCTGGTAATGGAGTTGTAGTATACATTTTTCTGTTAACACCTAATCTCAGAACACCAAGTAATTTACTTGTACTAAATTTAGCATTCTCAGATTTTTTAATGATGACAATTATGTCACCACCAATGGTTATCAATTGTTGGTTTGAAACATGGGTTTTGGGTATGATTATGCTTTGATTAAAAACAACATAAATAAATATTTGAAGATAGTTAGATACAATTATTTTTCTAAGGTCCTCTAATGTGTGACATATATGCATTAATTGGCTCTTTATGCGGTGGTGCTTCTATTTGGACAATGACTGCAATAGCATATGATCGATACAATGTCATTGTGAAAGTAAGTTCCAAACTACTTGGTTTGATAAAGTAACAAAATTTTAATTATGCACATTGTATCTTCTTTATCTAGTTTTCTTTTTCAAAAATTGTTAGTACTACCAGTCACGTTAATTTTTAGTAGCAAAATTTAGTTAATGTTAAATAAGCATACAAGCAGCAAATATTCTTCAAAAGTAATTTTTTAATATGGCAAAAAGTTGATATTTTATTTGAAATTATATAACAAAAAAGGTTTTATAGTATTTAGAATATTAAACGAAACTTTTGGTGACGATATTCAAAGAACTAGACTATTGGTACAAATATTTTGCGGCAGTTCAATAAGACAAAAACTTACAAAAATTTAGGTGTACTAGCATATGAAGTTGTTGAAAACTTAAAAGATTATGTTTAATAATTACACAATCGCCATTAGAAAAGTTGCAACAATATAAAAATATCTTATAGCTCTTTTATACAGAATACAATTTGAGGCAGCCCAACTGCCAAAGATTTTTCGTCAAAAACAAAATCGTGTAATAACACTTAATATCTACTAACATTAATAATGATTCACGCATGCTCGAATGTATCATAATTCCCGTAGAAACGCATACTGAATCATTATAAAAAAAAAATAAGTTCAAAAAAATTATATCAAGTTCATTAATATGTCAACATCTTTAATTGTTTCTATATTATTACTTAGAAATTTCCTTGAATTAGCATCGAAAATTTGAATGAAATTTCAGAGATAATTATATATTTTATATCATAACTGTATTTTTATTTGATTTTACCTCTCAAACAATTCTTGGTGAAATACTACATCATTTTATGCTTTAGATCTAATTTCCCTGTAACATTTTTTTACTTTCAAAATCAATTTATTTTAATTTTACAAGAATAAATGATATCTGCAAAATTACAATCTGAACTCTGAATGAATCAGAATTAATATTAAAGATTCTACAAATAATTTTTGAGAAAGAAAATTTCTTGTTACTTTTTTATTAAACCACGTATATTTCTTATTGTACATTATATTTTAAAAATATTGCTATACAAATTAAGTTTTTATTTTAATAATTTTTAATAATTATTTTGTGACCGTTTATATTTAAATTATTTTTTAGCTTTTATTTTTTATATAATAATTTGTAGGGAATGTCCGGAACTCCATTGACAATAATGAGAGCAATTTTTCAAATTATAATTATTTGGCTTTTTGGATTACTATGGGCCATATTACCATTATTTGGTTGGAATAGGTAATTAAATTATTTAAGTTAACTACAATTAAATCAAAATAAAATTTTATAAGTTTTAAAAACTTACTAGATATGTACCTGAAGGGAACATGACATCATGTGGCACTGATTATGTATCAGATGATTGGTTGGGAAAATCTTACATATTGGTCTATTCCGTCTTCGTTTACTATACACCATTATTTTCTATTATTTACAGTTATTATCATATTGTTTCAGTAAGTTAAGTCAAGAATATATGTTAAGCATAATGATTTATACATTTTTTTATTAGGCAGTTGCAGCTCATGAAAAAGCAATGCGAGACCAAGCTAAAAAAATGAATGTAGCTTCCTTACGATCAGGTGAACAAGGTTCAGTAAGTGCAGAAGCAAAATTAGCTAAAGTAAACAATTAATTTTTATTTAATTAAAAATATAATAATTTCATGTTCTTACCTAAAATTTTGTTATTTTAATCATAGGTAGCTTTAACAACTATATCACTATGGTTTATGGCATGGACACCATATTTAGTTACCAATTATATGGGAATTTTTAACAAACAATATGTTAGTCCTCTTTTTACTATTTGGGCATCTCTTTTTGCAAAAACAAATGCTTGTTATAATCCAATAGTTTATGCATTCAGGTAAATAAATACTATATTGAATGAAAGTACATTTACTTACAGAATATTGTCATTATAGCCATCCAAAATACAGAGCTGGATTAAAGGAAAAACTACCTTGTTTAGTTTTTGGAGAAACTGAAGATAAAAAGCCATTAACTAAACAGATTCCTGATTCTACATCAACACATACAGCCGATGGCAAAGCATAAGCATTACTGTTTATAATATGAAATTTAAAAAATGTTCTTTTAAATCAATTATATAATTAATTTATATATTAATTACCAATATAAAATATTTATTAAATTAATGAAATATTACGTATATAAATTAATTTCATTATATTCTTAATTTAATTTTTCTAGTGGATAAAATTATTTTGGTAATATTTTTTAACTATATTTGTAATATCATAAAAATCATAAAATAAATAATAAATTTAATATATGAATTGAACCTGTTTTTCTAAATAAATAATGTTCTTGATTATATTACATCATTATAAAAATATTATTACGAAATATTTTAAAATTCAAATCAATCAGTCAGTGGCTAACTTTTTGACATAGAATACTTATTTAAGCATGTATGTGTGTGAAGAATAATAGTTGAAAAATAAATTAATCTATAGGAAGAGGAGGAAGCTTATTTATCAGTGTGTAGAATAATAATGCCTAATTACTTTAGAATGTTGATTTGTTTAATTATAAAAAAAGTTCTTTGTGATTAAAGGAGTAAAAAGACATTCGGTTTACAATTATACTTATAATTCTAATCTATTCAAATAATTACTATACACCATCAATGCTAGTACATATCATCGTCGATGTGCTGTACGTAAGATTTGTAAATCTTGAGGTATATTGTCTGAGACCGCCAATGTCCAATAACCCAAGAAGTGTAACCACTTAAGGAGTACTTTATGATTCACACATATAAAAATGCCATGGTAGAAAGTCCATTATGTAGTGCACCGCTCGGTTTCTATTTGCGTTTCATTCTGAAATCAAATATGTCGCATATCGAATGAAGGTGATAGAGACACAGAGCCTTTAACTGTAAAAAAACACTCGCGAATATTACAATTTTTTTTTACTTCGAAACTTTAACTAATGGGCAGTTTATCTATTTTTTTAAAATACACATGAAAATATTCGCTGGCCGCTAAACACGCATTTTTTCTCCGCTTTGCTTCACGATTATTTACATTAAGGTACGGGAGACATTTTAGGCCTTTTAAAAATTATTCAAATTATACGACATATCGATTAGACAGGAGCACTTTTAATAACAAATGAGTATTTTCTTATGTGTTTTGAACTATGTTATTTGTATAACAATTGCTTCATTTTGCGATCACTCAAAATCACAAGAGATTTTTAATTAAAATTTTACTGATGATTTTAAATAAAACTATTAAATATAATCTTTAACAATTACAATCACGAGTTTCAAAAACATTTTCAGTTTATAGTTGACATTTATGTTCTTTATTACAGCCTTGAATATATTCAATATTAATTAATAATAAATAAATGTTTTATTTCATCTTATCACAATAATTATAAACAAAACTAAATGCATTGATAATTATTATCGATCATCTGATCCTAAATCATGTGTGATTAGAATATGAAATTCATTAAATCAATTTTTTTTTTAAATATTTTTATATCATCTACTTATGTTTTATATTTTCATCACTTTAGTATGCACCCACAACCAACAATCTATACACAATCTATTGAAAAACGTTTAGTATAATAATAATATTAGTATAATAATAAATATCCATATAATGTAACGAGACAAAACAATTTATTTGAACTTTTTTCTTTAATTTTTCTATTCATATCTAACAATGAGTACGTAATGAAAAATGAGTATATCGATCACTGTACAAATTCGTCTGTACGCAATTTTTTAATAAAAAGCAAGATATTGACAGAATATTTGTTTCGATTGAATGTGCATTAACAAAATTAGCGATGTGTAATATAATTACTGATATAAACAAAGTAATTTTAATAGCAATGAAATATTATTGCTTTACAAACAAAAATCTACATCAGAAAAATAACTTACAACAGCGATAATTAATGTAAATTTCTATTTAGTACGGTATAAGATAAATAAGTATAATACTAGGACTTTGTTTTTTATATGTTAAAATTGTAAAGACAGTATTTCTACTTCTATATGATAAATTATTTAAATAAAATATTTACACACCGAATTTTAAACAATATATAAAATATACAAGTAGTAATAAAAATGTTTAGTCTTTAGCAACATCTTTATTCGAGAATTAAACATCACTGCCGTTTATTAAATATAGGATATTAAAAAAATATTATAAATGATGAAAATTTTGGAAATTAAAATAACCCGTTGATCTCTATTTTTGCGTAGAATTATTACAAGATTTACTAGAAACATTAAAAATGATAATTGCGCAAAGACACTAAAAAAGTAAAGTTGATGAAATAAAAAAACAAAAATTATATTCAAGAAAATGTCTTATTAGAAAAATTTAATGGTTATCTTTTAAAAATAATAGGCACAACTTAGTAATACACATATAAATAGAATTGGTTAAGGTCATCTTTTTAGTAGTCAGAGAAGAATTACTGAATAGGAAAATTATGTGCATTTTTTTTCAAATACAAATTTTCGGATAATAACAAAGGGATTCGAGTGAAACAGTAATTCAGGACGTAATATATTTCGATCGTATGTTAGACACGCATGCGATAAAGTAAAAATTTTTTTATTTCACAATTCTTACAATTCAAATTGAACGTGTGCATTGGTAAAGTTTATTCGTAATTTAGTAATCCACCTACGGGTGTACTCGCTACGAAAAATTTGGATATATTATGCACTTAATGTTCTTAAAACATAATATAGGAAAACATCTATTAACGAAAAACTTTCACATCGCCGTTAAATTATTTTCATTAACATTCTGAAGTTTTAAACAAAAAGATTTTGCATCAGTTATGTAATTTTTATACATCTCACCATTGATTATAAAATGTAAGAAGATAAATAGCTTGAGTAATTAGTTGAATTTTTACAATATTTACAAATTGGAAGATTATATCTTCTAGATGAAAATCTTCTCAATTTACGTATGATTATTATAAGATTTATTCGCATTATATACATTTATTATCAATTATTATAAATATTAGAAATTTATTTCTTATGACATCGAAAGATACTAAACTGAAAGCTTAATAAACTATATCGTTTTATCTTTATTAATAATACAGTGATCACGTATTTAAAATAAATTAATATAGATATTTGTTGTTTTCAATTTTTCATGCTGTAGTATATATACATACAAACTTTTACATGTTATAACAATGTAATATATAGTTCAATAAACTACTGCTAGTACTACTTCAAATTTTTACATCCTAAATAGTAGATTTTATATAATAATTAATTTTATAAGCTTCTTTTTTAAATAAAAAGATATGGTAGTTATACGAAGAATAGAGTACTTTTATATCGAAAATACTGTTATATTTATTATGATCCCATGTAAGAGCTCTCACGACTGGAGATAGAGTCCACAAAATTTGGACAAAAACAGAAGCCGCAAAATCGGCATCAGCAATGTATTATCAGCACGTATAATATGATTGAGAAGAAAAGCTAATCCAATTCATATTTATCGAAAGGGGGTCAGAGAGTTTGTGCTTAGCATTTTGTTTACTTTCGCTCGGTGATGTGCATTAGCAAAGTTGCTGCGTAGTGCTTACTTCTTTTAGGTGGTTCTAACTCCGAACAGGGTTATCCGTAATAGTTATTGCTACGTCACTCATAACGTATAATAACTTTTCAAAATTTCTAAATATATTACAGTATCTTTTTTTTAATATTTATTAAAATGAAATTCAAAAAAATAATAAAAAGAAATATAATCACATAAAATTATTTAAAAAAAAAAATTTTTATAGATTTACTATATAGAGCTTCTGTAACATAATTATATATAACAATTATAAATATTATAAATTTTAAGATTTATCAATCATTGGTATTATTGTTTCCTTGTGTTTAGGTTTATTCTTAGACAAAATAAACATATATTGATGAAAGCATATTGTTAATTACAGATTCGCGGGGACTGGAAAGGGTAGTAGATTTGAAAAATTTCTACGTGTTTATATTTTAAATTTATATTATTTTCAGCACCGCACTTAGACTATATTCGATTCATACGGGCGAAAACGTACACGTTCATTTCGATTACAAAACCGAAGTGCCGAATCGCCTCGCATCGCTCTATTTAATTATAATTCATTTACTGTTATTCGCACCTGTATGTTCAGACATGCAAGTTCGACATACGGTGACGATTCGGCTCATACAATGCCCGATTGCTCGACTTCCCGAAAAACTCTCGGGAAAGCCCGAATGTGCTTTTCTTGAATCCGGTCGACGTCGTCGTTTACGACTCGAGTTTTCCCGGCATCGCCTGTCTCCGGGGAAACCATTAATAATAAAAAAAGTGAAATGTTAAGAATATTTAGAGAATACTTGGATAGAAAAGGATTGAAATTGAATATCAATAAGACCAAAATAATGAAATTTAGAAAATCAGGGGTCAAGAAGTTAAAGTAGAATTTTTGTGGAAAGAACAAAAACTAACATATAGAAATTGTCGATTAGTTTACTTATTTAGTGTACACGTTTAAAGAAGATAATAACGATAGTTTACTCATCAAAATAATGGATAAAAAATCAAATATGATATGAGAAAAAATTTACAGCATTACACAAAGGCTGTTTAAGTAAAACTTTTGAATTAAAATGAATTTATTCGATACTTTAATAGAAAATCTACTTTTATATGATGTAGAAATTTGTAGTTGAGGTGATGGAGAGATAAAAAAAATACAGAAGAAATTTATAAAGTGAACACTTATTTAAACAGAAATACACCTGATGGCGTTATGGTGATAGAAACAAAAAGAAACAGAATAGAGATTAAAGCCAGATAAAGAACAATCAGTTTTGAAAATAAAATATGAAATAATGAAGGAATAGAAATAATGCAAAAAGGAAGAATGCATGAAAACAGTAGACTAAAAATAAAAATAAAAAATTACACAGCAAAATGAATAAATATCTAATATGGCTAGTCACGAATAGTTACATGAATCTTGTTATACATAGAGAGCAATTTGAAAATGTTGATTTGTTGTGAAACGAGCTAGAGAAAATAAAAGTAGAGCAACAGATGCAATTATGGATCAGTCACTTAGAAAGATCAAAATATACAGAGGGAATTTAGGACACAATAATAAAAGACATGATAAAAAATATGTGTGTGTAAAAATAGAAAGAAAAAGAAGATTTTAAATGAAAATACTAATAAGATTTAAGATGGATTATGAGATACTGGGAAACAAACACTGGTTGACGGAAGAAGAAAAAGTATGTAGAATGTGTAAAGAAGAGAAAAAAACAACGAGACGCATCATGGAAAAATGTAGTGCAATATAATTCAAGGCAAGTAGAAATAAACATGATTCAAAATGGGTTAGAAAAGATATAAGTTTAAAGTAGAAAATATACGGAGAGAGAAAGAGAGAGAGAGAGAGAGAGAGAGGAAAAACAAGAAAATAGATGAATAAGAAGTAAAATCTGTGTGCAAATTAAATTAATTTGTACGTTAAGTGTAAAGTCGTAGTGCAACTAGTTAAGTGTAATACTAAGTATAAATATGTTATGCATAGTAATACTTTAATTAATTATAGGGAAATTAAAATATTTAATGAAAACTTTTTTTTTAATTTACTAAATTGTTAAGTATACAAAAAGTGATAAAATTTAAACAAAAACATTTAAAAAAATTTGTATATTTGTAGATTGTAAAATGAGAATAGAGTTGTATTTATATGAAAAACAAATCTACAAATGAATATTGTAATATAATGTATTGTTCAATAAAATAAAGAACTAACCAACTAGTCTTTTTGCTACTTTATGCATTCAATAATTATTATAATTAAATTTTAAAATATTAAAGCTTTTTGTACAAATATTTTAATATATGAAGACTTACAATATCGTTTAATGAATTTATAATATCGTTTAATGAAAATACTGTACAGGAATATGTAAGAACAAGCATAGTCTTTACAATGAATAAATTTTTGAGATAGAGACAGAATAAAAAAAGAAAGAGGACAACAAATAAGAACAACAAGAGTAAAAGTAACTAATACTCACAGAAGATATTTTTGTATGAAGATAAGTGAGTGAAATACAGAAAGAGTGAGAATATAGGCACATACATAAGAGTGAATACAAAGGTATGACGTTTGCCCAAATTTAAGTAAAGGAGTACCCAGGAAGTCATGGAAACGCCTGGTACTTATAACAGTTGCTCCGTACAAATGTAAGGAAATAAGTACGTTCAAAGACAAAATATGAATGAATAGTACAGTAGTAGTGACTATTCACTTTTGCATTATTATTAACAGGTATAAGAAGGCCCATTGGCTTGCAACAGTCATGTTACTGACTATGTTTCAACTTTGTCGAAAAAGCGCAGTGGATCACACACGACACAACAAACGAATTAAAAACAACTTATTTCTATTAAAGGTTATTGCTTTTGATCTTTTTACTCTATCAAAAACTATTCATTTTGACTGCCTGCTTTGAACTTTTTAAGTCTGCCGAACTCAGGGTTTATTATTTGTTCTTTTTTTTAATTCTTTGCTAGTTGGAAGTTGTTGTCACCACCGTACATTCTTCCTAAGGTCCATTCCCAACAGAAATTATTGTAACAGGTACACTGTCTCTCTTTGACCAAAAATATTTCTGCAACTTGCCTATCCGAGCAAGTCTCATTAGAGATTTGTAGCTTACAGAAACAATCCTTTTAAAGACAATACCTTTAGAACTTTTCTCGTTTCTTCTACGAAAAAGTTCCTTTTATCTTGTGTTGTACATGAGGTAATAAACATGCTTATCTACCTGTCCGCTACCAAGCTCTAACAAAAGTTAAAATTACTCTATTTCTTATTTTATTTTCGTGATTTATTTATTATTATAAATCTTCTTGTATTAGTGTTATATTTATAGATATCTTATATTATTATTTTTTTTTTTTTGCTATTTAATTCAATTTTTATAAATTTTATTCCTATTTTATAGTACAAAAATTGCAAAAACAAGTTTCAATTTTAATTAATAAATATGTTTCTATCACTAAAATCTGATATTTAAAAAAAAAATGAATACAAAATATAAAATGTTACTAAATCAACGACCATTTTTTACACATCGATTGCATATAGGATTTATTTTAACTTACAAAATTAAATTACAGATAAAATATATAAGATTGCCACATGGTTCGGTTGATTGACATGCATTAAAATTCCTCTATATGTAAACCTATATTATATAGCCATCGTTAGGCACTTTGTAAAAAAAAATAATGGTAATAAAGTGGCCGATGTAAACAACAATTGTCAAACAAACTTAAATTTCAATAAGTTATTCCACAACAAATTTGACAACTCATTTTGTGGTGAAAACTGAGTCGTAAAGCCATTACAAATAATTAAATAATTAAGATCAACTTAGCAATATCATTTCTTTCTATATACAAATATGTAATATTTGTCTATTAACATTGATTTTGTGTTTTATTTTATTAAAAATAATAAATATATTTAACTAATTAGTAATAATTTAAACTTAATAAAATTTATTTAGAAACATTAAAGAACCAAATATTTGTATAAGGCTTAAAAATACAATTATTTTATTTATATTCCTTGCTTCAACTTTTTCTGTGTTATATATATATAAAAATTATGACACAAGTTGAGGAATTATTAACCCAGTTTATTATATTAGCTATTCGATCACAGATTCCTAAAACAGAAGTGACATTTTCTCACCGTTAGATATACTTATTTAACTTCTTCATTTAATTAATATTTACAAATTTTTTTTCAAACTTAAGTAGCTTAAATTCATTGTATTTGAATAGATTTTTATTTTATATCTCTATAAATTAAATTTTCGTCCTTTTAATTAAAAAAAAATAGTACAAATTATACTTTTTTCAAATTTTAACTTTCTTGTTTACATTTTCTGGTAATTTTTTATTTATAACTGATTTTATTAATTACGTAATTTATTTGATATACGTTATAGACCTTTTAAACGTGTAATATATTTGTTTTAATTTTTTTTTAGTTTATTTTTTATGTAACAATAAATAAGTACTTTTTTATTTTATGCGTTTGATTTATCATTATCTGTAAGTGTTGTAACACCAGAAGTAGTCGAGACAGCATCAGAAGTTCCAACTGGTTGATCTCCTGCACAAGCTAACGATGGGAATCTTGTAAACAGTGCAGCTCGATATTTCGGATGACTAAAAATTACAGACTGATATAATTTATTGTTGCTTATAATAATATATAATAAATAATTAATTATATATAATTAAATAAATAATTAAAAAAAATCTTGTAAAACATTTTATTTTATTTTAAGTATTATTAAATAAGAATATTAAAAAAATTATTGAAAAGTGATATTATCAGTTGATATTTTTTCATGGATATGCATATATTCAGTGAGTTTTTTTATTATATTTAAATTAATAGTAATCAGTAAATTGAAAGTAAATAAATGTTTGTATTTATTTATATTTCATTAAAATTTTTATAAATATCTAACTTTGTACGTCTTTCAAAACTTAAACTTATAGTCAGAGAGATATGTACTACTAAGACTACTAACCTTATACCGTAAACAATTGGATTATAAACGGCATTCGCCTTAGCGAATACTGATCCCCAAATAGTGAAAAGTGGTGTAAGTTTTGCTAAATCGAAAATACCAGCCCAATTGATAATTAGATAAGGTGTCCAAGCCATGAACCATAGTGAGATAGTCATTAGTGCCACCTAATATGTGTGTTTATTTAATACAAATTTGTTATCATATATAAATTGTAAAAATTAAAAAATATATTTCAGTATATTCTAGATGAGAGTTACAAGCATGAATTTTTTATGATTATTTGATAGGTATTTATATCTTTTTAATATTTAAAAAGAAAATTTATCTGCGTATACTCATATCTTATAACTTTCTAGTTGGAGAAAATATTAATTTTATTTATAATGACGATACGTTCTGAATACTAGTATAATCTTAATTGTAAATTAACTTTTTAATATATATATGTATATCAAACCTTTGCAAGTTTATTCTCTGAGCTCTGTGCATCGCCTTGCCTTAATGAAGCAACATTCATTTTCTTGGCTTGTTCTCTCATATTTTTCTCGTGCGCAGATACAGCTTTAATGATAAAATAGTAGCTGTAAATTATAAGGAAAAGTGGCAAGAAGTATACGAAAAAGCTATATATAACTATATAAGATCTAGAAATCCAGTCCTTGCTGAAATAATCAGTACCACATGCAGTCAAATTACCCTCGGGAACATAACTATAAAAACATCATTTGTGTAAATACATAAAATGAATTTTAAAAAATACAATAACATAAATATATTATTTTTATATAAAATTTATTACGAAGAACATATTTTTTCATTTATGATTAATTATTATCTTAAATTATATATATAATTTACTTTAACTTATTTTTTTTTATTATTCATCAAAAATTATAACAAATATTTTAATGCTATTTTATTTAACAAAAAAATTTATATATATTATTTAATGTTTAGTATAAATAAGCTAGTATATCAATAAGGAAAAAAAATGATAAAATATTTTTAGTTTTTAATAGTTTTTCTAAAGTATATTTTTTTCCAAACAAAAAACTCAAATTTATTGATTTTGTCGCAATAAATTTTTTTATAATAAAACTCAAATTTGTAAAAAAAACAAGTTATTTCAATTTTCCTCTAGTTCTTCTGTGTTAAATTTCATTTTTGATAAAATTTCAAAATAGCCTTTAAAAAACCTATATTTTATTTTTATGAAAACATTCATAGATTGCGAATATTTTTAATTCAATGTCATTTTTATAAAAAATTATTGTTCTTTATATCTTATAATCTATTTTTAATTTGTTTTTCTATAAGTTCTGTATTGTAACATGCGTGAGTAAGCAATATTATATATGTAACTGTTGTAATTTTATAATATGTATAATATTCAGAAACATTAAGTAATGAGATGCATTTACATTTACAATAGTTTTCTTTTAATTTATTTCTAAACAAATTATTTTTCGAATAAAAATGTCGACGCAGTCGCGTTAAATATAAGAAATATATAGTTGTCAATAATAATTGATAAATTTAATTAGTATGTATTTTATGAAATTATTTTAATTTTTGTTATATATTATAATTCTAAAGTATATATATTTTGGTTATAAATACATTTTCGACTTGTAATTTAAAAAATATACATCATAATCTTATATTTCTTAGGAAATTATTATTAACATGCTGCTTAAAACTATCTAATCGCTTTATATTTAAGAATAATTTATTTACAATACCAATATCAAAATTCTCAATTATATATTTACAAATAATTAGATATTCATTTTTTAAAAAGTTATATAATTTAATGCTTTCTTGCGTTTGAAAATGATTGATAAAAAATTTAAATAAATCAACGTATTATTTACTCATATTAAAATCATTAATTTACAAATTTTTTTTATGAAAGACGGAATAATAAGTATTTATTGTATTTAATTTATTCCAGTTTAAAATCGGTTGACAATTAAAATTTTATCATTACCCGTATGTTCTATAAATTTAAACAATAAGTTACTTAAACGAACTTTTATTATACGCCGTATATTTTGTTTGAAGTATATATAAATTTTTGTAACATATATATAATAAAGTGATTACGATTCCAGCCAAACATGGGTGCAATAGTCCAAATAGATGCCATAAGCCATATTCCAAGGATTCTTAGAAGTGCTCCATTGATAGTCATCGGTTTCGCTGATAACCTTTGACGATTACATTGTATCTATCAAAACGCAATCATGCACATTGTCCATATGGAAGCACATCCGAATATTGAGCCACATAATGCATAAACCTCACACATCAATGGCCCGAAGACCCATGTTTCATAATAACAATTATCACCTAAAATTAATTTTTTAAGTAATTATTTAAAAAGTATAACGATATACAAAAAAAGAAATTTTAAAATATAGAAATTTTTTTTCAGATTTAGAAATTATTTTTTTGTGATTATAATTTTTCTTTATAACTTAAGTTTCTTTAAATATACATTTTTTAATTAAATTTTGTAATATTAAAAAAATTCATAACTAATATTATATCATTATTTCATAAAATTTATATATACATATTCACAAATAAAAAATATAAATTTCAAAGTAGATTAAATTTTTTATTCTTATTTATTTTTGTTATTGATACTCAAACTATTTAATATTTTTTTAACTGATTCCTATTTCTAAGATTTTCAAATAGATATTAAAAAAATTTATAATATAAAAACTATGATAATGATATAGAATCTAAATAAATTTAATTGGTAAAATATTCATTGAAAAATAGTTACTTTTATTATATAAATTTTTTTCGATTAAAGATTTTAAATACTATACAATGTACACAAATGGTGATTAATAATTTAAAATACGAAAAAAATTTATGAAACTAATTTTTACCATAGGTGGTGGACATAGTGAACATCATACAGAAATCAGAAAAGGCAAGATTGATGACTAGAAGGTTACTTGGAGTTCGAAGGGACTTCGTGCTTGCAAAAATGTAAACGACCATGCCGTTACCGATGACTGAAACGCAACCAAGGCATCCGATAACGAAGCCAAGGATCCCGTACCAAAGAGGGTCATTGGAGGAAACTGGTACCAATAAGGATCGATCATATGATGATATTCGGGTGGAGCTTTGTCTACTACTGTTTGATTGTTGAAACCTCCATAGCCGCCGAAGCCACCGTTGCCGCGTTGAACCATTGCAGTTAGAGCCGCAAACATTGGTCCAGTATGTGAAATCATCTTGATTAATCCTGTTTAATATTACTGTTTAATATTATAAAGATATTAATAATATATAAAATAATATTTAATTTTTAAAAATATAAATATCACCTTATTACATTTTATTACTTAATTAAGAAATTTATGATATACAACAAATGCTAAAAATTTAAACTACTATAAATTCAATTGTGTTTTCTTAGAGAGTAGATAAAAGTAGGTCTTGTTTAACTATCTATTGTACTTAATAGATCTGACCTTTTGCACAAATAAAATTATTGATTAAAATAATATTACAAAATTGCTATATATATGTAGTATCTGATCTTATATACAGTATATTATTTTATTTAAAAAAAAAAAGATATGTATTATATTCAATACGTATTATATTCATTACTCCAAATAAATAAATTAATTAAAGTTTCAACTTGTTCTATTTTTCTTTAATTAATTCTAATAAGTTCCTTATATTATTATACTGTCTTCATTTTTTCTTTTAATTTCATTATAATTTTCATATTAATTTTTATACTGAATTTTAATTAATTAATTTTATCTTCAATTAATAAACAAGGATTGATTGAAAAAAAATAATTAAAATGTGTTAAATCTATAGAATTTTATTTAATATATATATGTAAAGTATGTATACTCATCAATAATAAAAAGAAAAGATCCTCAGAAAGGAATGAAAATTAAATTTAAAACCATTATAATAATTAAAAGATGAAATGAGACTTGTATAATGATATAATATTAAATTATTAGTGAAAAATATATTAAGTCGAAACTTTCACTTAATCTAGTCATTAGAACTACATATTGAAGATCAAATATCTTTTTCTAATAAGATAATATACTATATAGATATATCACAATTTTTTGCAATCAATAATTTTTATTAATTGTAAGTAAGGATAAAATGAAAGGCTTGTATTATAAACTTATTAGTTATCGAAAAGTAGTAGAATAAGTTAAAAACATCAATTAATTATGCATTAGGAGTACAGATTGATATAATAAATACTTTTTTTAAATAAAATAATAGAGATATATATATATATATATATATATATATATATAACACTATTAACATTTTAAGATTTTATTTACTATAATCAATAATATTAAAAAAAAAGGAAATTAAATTTTTATTAATATGAAGTGTAAAAATTATTTTCATACTCTACTTATACATTATTTAAGTTATAAGGTATACTATATAATTTATATTAAAAAGAATAACAAGTTTCTCAAAAGCAATTAATTAATTTAACTGTTTTATTATATTTCTTATTATTTAAAAAAAGTATACAATAGTTTTTAATATTTATCTTTATATCTTTATATCTTTTATCTATATAAATATATGCATATATATTTTTTGGATCTTGTGTTAATGTTTGTTTTAATTTAATGATGTAAAGTTAATCATTTTATGAAATATCGATAAATAATTTTTTCATTTCACCAAATTTAAGTAATAAATCACTATTGAGAAATAAATATTATTAGTATATATATATATATATATATATATAACATATTTTTAATGAATAAAAAACGTTCAAGGAGTAACGAGTTTTAAATCATTAAATCAATTTATTTCATTATAAATCTAGAACTTTAACAATTTTTTTTTGATAAATTATTGATATTTTTAAATATATATTAACTTTGGTGTATATATGTTAAAAGAAATTTAAAATATAAATTAAAAAATATTGTAAAAGTACAAAAAGATTATTAATTAATTTAAACAATGTTACTTGAAAAGTTTCATTAATAAAAATTAGTTTTTCATATTTCTATATTTTTTAATTATTTTTGACATAGAATATATAAATTAATATTAAAAATATGTACATTTCATTGGATATATTTTCTTCATTGCAAAAATAAAAAATATTTGAGGTATGATTAATATGAATGATTAATATAAATTAACATAATTGAAATTTTACATACATTAATGATTTTATTTTAAATAAAAATTAATTCATAATACAATGAAAGTTTTTAAACAATTTTTATAAAAAAATATTTGCATTTTAATGCAATCAGTTATTCAAGATTCATTCACAAAATGAATATAAAATTTTCAAGATAATATTAAAAATGACTCAATATTTTTTAAGTATTAAAAGAATTTTTTAGACTTCATTATATCTTTAGTAGTAAAATTGTTACTTATGATACATCTATAAGCATAAATAATATTATTAATTATCAATCAATATAAATTTTTTTCAAGTTTCATAAGTTCTTGAAAACGATTATAGTTTTAATTAGAATATGAATAAAATACTAAAAATAATATGAAAAAATAAATTAATTATACCATTAAATACTAAATCACATAAATCGTAGTATTCCAAAAACTAACAATAGCTCCTAACATTAACATCTTCTAATTCTCCTTTATTTCGATTAAAACTTCATAAATTATATATCATATAATCATGTATTTGAAACAATATTAAATTTTGGAAATAAATTATTTTTAATACCAACTCTTGAGTGTAAACTTTTTATTCCTAATCACTATAAAAAAAAATCACTTGTGATCTTGAAATATTTTGAAATATTCGTTTAATTGAATGTACGGAAACATAATTGATGAGTTTATTATTCCTGATAAATCTTGAAAAATAGTTTTATGTTCACTATATGAACTAACAACAATGTACTAGCCCACCTTATGGGTCACAGCCGAGTACAGTGCTTAGTCGTTGAGAGTTGCGCTCGCGTACCACAACCTATTGCTGGACAAAGTTGTGAACGAAGCTCGGACCCGGTGCGACGGTCGTGCTTGATATTCTTGGTTACGGCACGTTTGAGCTCCGGTAGGTATCCCACTTATAAGTATGCACTAGAGGCTCCTGATTGCACTCTCTAATGTACCCTTCCCCGTTCTACTTAACACGTGTCGCCTTCACAGGTGTTGGCTGATCTGGGGAAGCGAATGTCGTCACTCGGATTCTACTTAAGTCGCCAAACAGTCTTAAGGAGACTGCATTATTGAGTTAAAGCGGATCTGAGAATATCTCGGCTTACCTTGAGTATTTTTCTATGTACATACAGAAGCCATATGATACCAAGAAACAAATTCTATTCATATTCTTAAAGATGCTATTAACAAACTCACTAAATTTGTCAGTTATGATTATCATAGATATATTTGTATCTATTTTATAAGGTACTTAATTAAATATACTAATCAATATTATAAATCTTTTGCTGGTTGTTATTATTTTATGGAAAAAATATGCAAAATTTTTGACAACTTATTAACAATTAATTTATATTTTACATTTATATTATCTTTATAATGTTAAATAAAAAAAATTCACTGTCTTTTAAAAATGTGATTATTAATTGTGTTTTTTATATAAATATACATTAAATTTTACATTTTAAGCATAATTTATGATATTTGATTGGATATGTAAGTATTTATATATAATTTAAAAACAAAGGTATAAATGAATCCTGTAATGCATCATAATAATGTAATATATTGTTCAATGAATAAACTAATACATTAAATTTTATATTAAATGAATTTTTTTCAATTCCTAAACAAATTTAATTAAGTTAATTATTTACTTGATATTATCACATTTGTTCGCATATTTAAATAATTTTTAAAACACAAATTTATTATTTTATTTATGTTAATTTTAAATTTATGGATAATTAAAACTCTAAAAATTATCACTAACAATATTTATTATTTGGTGACATAAAATATTAAAATTTTTAATATGACAATAACAGTTCAGTTAAAACGCCTTCCTCAAACCATTTGAATAATTATAAAAATTTTGATATTTTTATTATAAATTGATATAATTTCTCATATAAATAAAAAATGACGTGTTATGATCATTAGTATTTCCTAGTAGTTTATTTTTATCATTCTTACTATATTTTTACAAAAAATATCTCGTTGTAGATTTATTTGTTTGATAATTTTATAATAATTAAAATAATTATAAATTAAGGTTAAAATTTGAACAATTTTAGGTATTCTTAAGTTTTTTAAATATGGACAGAGAGATCGAAAAACACGGTGGATGAGGAACAGAACGTCATTGAATGGGAAAAGGGAGCAGGGCACCAAGGAATCGTGGTATTTCGAAGTTGTCGCGAGTCATCCCTAAATCCTGGACAGTTCGTAGTGAAGCCAGGAAGGTAACGACTTGGAAAAACGTTAGCGAACATATAATTTTTATGTTATAACTGGCTGTGGCTCGGCCGGGAGGGTGGCGGGGTGCGACGCGCGTCTGTATCGGTTTGTATATCAACTGTAAGATAAGTCATTACAAATGACAGTCTGGGATGGTGGAGATTTAAAAATAAAAGGAGTCAACAGATATTGAGATGTAGACGCCGCGGTGGCATATTTGATTTTGAGGTGAATTTCAAGACGTGTAGTGGGGGAACCATGATAAAAAAAAAGGAATCAAAAGCTGAGGACGGGAATCAAAAGACGGCAAAAGAAAAGCAAGACCAACGTATAAAGTTATGTATAAGGGGGACCGATGGTAGCAGGATAGATACAATTGGGTCGGGAAACGCCGATATAAGATCGAACTCGTAGGTGAATGGGTAGGAATATATATTCGGTCTAATATTAAAACAGATAATGCACAGGCTACCAGCGTATCTATGAACGAAAGAAAGCGTAGACGATAAAAAAACTCAACAAACGAATGGTTCGCGGAAAACACATCGGTGCGATCGGTGTGGCACGAAGAGTAGATGAGAATGCATGAGGAAAAGCAGCTTTCGGAGTGGGGGAAACCAGCCTAACGCGTACAAGAATTGCAGTAAACATAATCAACGCGGTATACGAGAGCACCTTTGGAAGTGCCAGACGAACAATATGGACCAGTTGGATGAAAGACGCGAAAAAAAGTATGAAGAGGGAAGGGAAAAGGAAAAACGAAATGAGAGAAAGACGGGAAGTAAAAGGAAAATATGAAGAAATAAGTACAGATACACGTAATTTGATCACCAAGAAAAGAAGGGCAATGGTGCTAAGCACTGTGTACCGAAGCGGCTAAATAGGGTATGGCTGCATGAACCGGAAATGGAGGACACAATTTGGTATAGCTATGAAGGTTGGATGTGAAATAAAATGTATCCAGTAAGAAATAAATATTGTTTATATTTAGATTTGTTTGAATATTATATGATATAACGGCTACAATGTAATTGTGTTATTAAAGGTATAGTTGCAACGGATATTTTGCAATTTATTCATTAAATTAAATGACTCCTATTTTCACTTAGAGGAGTTTGGACAATTCGTTGCAATGGTTCTAACTTTGTGACTATTAATAGAGAGGATATATTCATATAGGAGATATTTAGTACACATAGATGTCAATTTTTATCTACATTTAAATTTATTTAATAATTTATAATACAATAATTCATTAATTTATTATTTAAACCAAATATATTGATTCCACGTTTTAAAACTGATCGAAATAAAAAATATTATTATCTTTTATTTTACTTTTAGTAGCTTATGAGGAGATGACCAATATATTCCTATCTATTGGTATTACAAAGAATTATCCAATTTCATTATCTATAAATTGAAATTACTTTATTATTATAGTTCGAAACTTCATTTTGTTTATTTTTAGTATGACAAATAATATAATAAAATATATTTTTATATATATTATTGATGAGGACACCGAAGAAATCATGTGATATTTTGCAATTTACAATATTAACCAATAACCACTGATCTCATTTATAAAAATTAATTAATCACTTATAAATAATAGAATTAGAATATTGAAGAATAGAAAAATTTTAAATGTACATTCAAAAATATCATTCATATTTCGTTCCATCACAAATTAAAATTATAATATTACAAAATTGATTGCCTTTATGTTAGTCTAAAAATTAAAGTTATTTGATATTTTTTTATTATTTAAGAACAAATTTAATTTAATAGTTAAAATTTAATATATAATTAAAAAATAAAGAAAATATTATAGAATATTTTTTAAAAAATAGTATAAAATATTAAGAATTAAAGGAATTAATTTTATTAAAAATATTTACGGTAATAAATGCATCATATTTAACATCATCCCCACATAACGCTGTAAGTGGCGAAAAAATCTATTTAATAAATGCGCATATCTATTATTGTAATATACTGATATATATAATTTATAATATATAATATTTATCCATTAATATAGATAATATTATATTTTAAAATAATAAAAGAATGTTATCACGATTTTATCGTTTTAATGTAGAAGATGTACAAGCTACTGAGTCCCAAAGCCTTTAAGAAAAAAGAATGAGTTTTATTTTAAAGAAATTTAATTATATTTATAAGTAAAAATACTTAAAAATAAAAAATCTAATTAGGCCAATATTTACATATAACAATTACAAACATCTCAATATATACATTGATCTACATATACGAAAATAAATAAATGAATTATGTAATTCTTATAATATGTAAATCCACTTATTTGACTTACTTATTCTTCGTTTTTCGCCTTTAAAAAAAAAAAAAAATGTATAATTATAACGTTGATGTTTTCTAAAGGCCTTGGTCAAATACACAAATAAGTGAGCATGGTTATTGGAGTCCATTAATAATAATAAAAAAAATTGATATATATCGATAATAATAATGTTATTTTTTTATTAATTTATTTACGAACAATTTATACATTGTTATTTACATTTCACTACATTTTAAAAATCTAATTAATTTTACGTGTATTCATATTACTTCATATTATATCATTTTAAACTTACATTTATCTATATTATATATTTATTCTTTTGTTCTTCTTTCTTCTTCTTTTTTGCTATCGTCTTGCTCCGATATGTATCGTTTATTCCACTGCTTCTCTCTTTCAGTAAATTTTACAAAATGCTTATAGCTTTCTTGTCACCGTTCAGAATATTCTTTCACTTAATGTTATTGGACTCTGTAATATTTCATAATCTGCTTCCTTATTATTTTTTTTATTACATAATCTACACGTTCTTTTTATTTTATTAACTAGTGTTTGTTATTTTTCGATTTATTACACATTATGAACTTTGTCAATACCTTCATTCCATATTGCATTTATTACTTATTCCTTTTCATTGTCTTCATATACATATTTTTTAGTACACATTCAACTATTATGTATTTAACTTTTTTGTTATTTTGAGGTTCCAAGTTTATTAAACCAAATTTGCTATTGTTACCCTGTTTTAATTCCTTTATTTCTTCCCAATTCGTTTCCTTTCCTTCCATTTTTCTCTCTAAAAGTAATTTGACCATCCCTCATTTTGCCAAAATTTTATCCCTTTCCCTCTTCAATTTTTTTTTATCTTTTATTTTGTCTTTATTATTTTGTTTTTAAAATTGCTAAATCTCTCAGTTGCCTATATATCTAATGTTACTTTTTATTTCTAGTACAATATGATCTAATGTATTTTTTTTCAGATTTAATCTCTATTTTATGTATTATTCTTCTCTCTTTCTCTCTCTTCAGAGTTTCTTTCATCCTAGTTTTTTTGCTCTGTAATACAGTAGATTTTCTATGTATATATTTTCTATGAATGCATCAAATTTAATTTAATTTCATCTTTTTACTTCTTTGATCTACTTTTCTGTTGTACTTCATACTTTCTTTAACATAATGTTCACTCTTTTAGCCATAAATTTGAAGTGTGTCTTTGTTAGTCTTTGTTATTTTATTTTATTTTCACTATATCTGTATCCTGAATATGTAAATTGTTTAACTGTTTCTATCTTCTGTTACCTTTCCACCGGGATTTTTTTTCCTTTTTCCTGTTTTCTTGGACTTTATTATTTATATTTTTTCTGTATTTAGTTGTAGACCTCTCTTTCCAGATAGTTTCTTAAAATTCTTAAGAGCTTGTTTAATTTCTAAA